>SJYA01002611.1:107476-186441 GCA_006410615.1 Neotragus moschatus | reverse complement strand
GAGATCCAACCAGTCCATTTTGAAGGTGATCAGTCCTGGGTGTTCTTTGGAAGGAATGATGCTAAAGCTGAAACTCCAGTACTTTGGCCACCTCATGTGAAGAACTGACTCACTGGAAAAGACTCTGATGCTGGGAGGGATTGGGGGCAGGAGGAGAAGGGGACGACAGAGGATGAGATGGCTGGATGGCATCACTGACTCGATGGGCATGAGTCTGAGTAAACTCTGGGAGTTGGTGATGGACAGGGAGGCCTGGCATGCTGAGATTCATAGGGTCGTAAAGAGTCGGACACGACCAAGCGACTGAACTGAACTAAACTGTACTGATGATTAATGACGTCGAGTACATTTTCATATGTTTATATACCATTTTCACATACTCTTTTGTGAACTATCTGTTCAAGTCTTTTTTTTCCAATTTAAACCTAATTAGCTTTATCCTGTTATTAATTATTTTTATATATTCTGCCTTGGTCATTTGTTGTTGTGGTTTTTTTCTATTGTAGATATCTTCCCTTACTCTGACTTTTTACTCTTGAGTAGTTTCTTCTAATAAACCCTGCTTCTAAATTTTAATTGAGATTAATTTATTAATATTTTTCCTTTCTTGGTTACTGCTTTCCTGTCCTACTACAAGGTCACTAATGCATTTCTTTTCCTTTTGAAAGCTGTATTGTTTTGCGTTTTAAATGTAGATCTACAATTTCCTGGGAACTGATGTTAGCACTTAATGTGAGATAAGGTCAACATTACATTTTTTTATATATGGGTATCAGTTAACTGAGCATCATTTATTAAAATTATCTTTCTCTCCTTATTAACTATAGTGTCATCTTGTCTCATATGGGATAAACTTATGACTATGATCTTTCTAATCTGTTCCAGTGGTCTATTTTTAAAAGCTCTATATGAATTTCTATGACATTGTAATGTCTTGCTTTCTGGTTTTGCAATTTCTTTAACTCTGTTTTTCCTCAAGATTGTTTTGAATATTCTTGTCTCTTTTTATTTCCATATACATTTTAAAACATAAACTTTTTTCACTCTTCCCTAACACAAAAAATTTATATAATAATATAATGAATCTTTTCTAATTGGAAATGTATTTAATACATAAATCAATTTGGAAAGAATTAATACCTATGTAAAGAAAGAAAGTGAAGTTGCTCAGTTGTGTCCAATTCTTTGCAACTTCATGGACTGTAGCCTACCAGGCTCTTCCATCCATGTGGTTTTCCAGGCCAGAATACTGGACTGGGTTGCCATTTCCTTCTCCAGGAGACCTTCCCTACCCAGGGACTGAAACCAGATCTCCTGTATTGTAGGCGGATGCTTTACTGTCTGAGCCACCAGGGAAGCCCATTATTATNACCTATGTAAAGAAAGAAAGTGAAGTTGCTCAGTTGTGTCCAATTCTTTGCAACTTCATGGACTGTAGCCTACCAGGCTCTTCCATCCATGTGGTTTTCCAGGCCAGAATACTGGACTGGGTTGCCATTTCCTTCTCCAGGAGACCTTCCCTACCCAGGGACTGAAACCAGATCTCCTGTATTGTAGGCGGATGCTTTACTGTCTGAGCCACCAGGGAAGCCCATTATTATAATTTATAAACATAATGTGGCTCTGTTTATTTAATTCTTTAAAATTTTTCCATAGTTTTTTAGATTTCAGAGTAGGAGTCTTGAAATCTTTTATTAGAGTTATTACTAAGGATTTGATGTTTAGCAGCCAGCATAAAAAGTATCATTATTCAAATTTTATTTTATTTTCCTTTGTTACTGGTACAGAAAAATATAATTAATATTTTATAAGACCCTTCTATCAAACAACTTTGATATATTTACTTATAAGTTTTAATATTTTATAGATTTTTTTGAATTACAATTATGTAATTGTAAACAATTATGCCAACTGTAAATAAAATTGTAATTTCCCTCCAATCCTTACACTTTGAGTTCCTTTCCCTTTACCTCATTGCATTGGCAAGTAACTTCAGTAGTGATGATAGTAAGTCTCCTTTGCTGACCTAGTCTCTGGGGCAGAAGCTTTTATGATTTTACTATTAAGTATATTTCCTACAGATCTTTTTAAGATATTGTTTAACAAAAATTACCATTTGTTTGTCTACTTGTTTTATCACTTATTCAATAAAGTGTACTAATACTCTTCTACCGCACAGTATTTTTCTATTTTTTTTAGTTCTTACAAATTCATTTTATGTATTTCAAAGCAGTATTTTTACAGAAGTTTAATATGATAAACTCTTTTATTATTGTGTAAGCCACTTCTTGGTTTCTAGCGGAACTTTTCTCTTAGACTGTAATATATTAATATGGGCTTCCCAGGTGCCACTAGTGTTCAAGAATCTGCCTGCCAATATAGGAGATGCAAGAGACACAGGTTTGATACCTGGGTTGAGAAGAGTCCCTGGAGAAGGAAATGGCAACTCATTCCAGTATTCTTGCCAGAGGAGCCTGGCAGGCTACAGTCCATGAGTCTGCCATGAGTTGGACATGACTGAGCAACCAAGCACACACACAACTATTAATATATTTAAGCCAACCCTCTTTTAGTTCAGTTCAGTTACTCAGTCATGTCTGACTCTTTGTGACCACATGGACTGCAGCACACCAGGCTTCCCTGTCCATCACCAACACCCATAGCTTGCTCAAACTTATGTCCATCGAGTTGGTGATGCCATCCAACCATCTCATCCTCTGTCGTCCCCTTCTCCTCCTGCCTTCAATCCTTCCCAGCATTAGAGTCTTTTCCAATAACTCCATTCTTCATATCAGGTGGCCAAAGTATTGGGAGTTTCAGCTTCAGTATCAGTCCTTCCAGTGAATATTCAGGACTGATTTCCTTTAGGATGGACTGGTTGGATCTCCTTGCAGTCCAAGGAACTGTCAAGAGTCTTCCCCAATACCACAGTTCAAAAGCAACAATTCTTTGGTGCTTAGCTTTCTTTATAGTCCAACTCTCACATCCATACAAGACTAATGGAAAAACCATAGCTTTGACTAGATGGACTTTGTCAGCAAAAGAATGTCTCTGCTTTTTAATATGCTGTCTAGGTTGGTCATAGCTTTTCTTCCAAGGAGCATGTGTCTTTTAATTTCATGGCTGCAGTCACCATCTGTAATGATTTTGGAGCACTAAAAAATAAAATCTCTTACTGTTTCCAATGTTTCCCCATCTATTTGCCGTGAAGTGATGGGAACGGATGCCATGATCTTAGTTTTTGGAATGTTGAGCTTTAAGCCAACTTTTTCAGTCTCCTCTTTCGATTTTATCAAGAAGCTCTTAAGTTCTTCTTTGCTTTCTGCCATAAGGGTGATATCATCTGGATATCTGAGGTTATTGGTATTTCTTCCGGGAATCTTGATTCCAGTTTGTGTCTTGTCCAGCCTAGCATTTCTCATGATATACTTTGCATCTAAGTTAAATAAGTCAGTGACATTATACAGCCTTGACATATTCCTTTCATAACTTGGAACCAATTCATTGTTCCATGTCCAGTTCAAACTGTTCCTTCTTGACCTGCATATAGATTTCCCAGGAGGCAGGTCAGGTGGTCTAGTATTCTCATCTTTTTAAGAATTTTCTACAGTTTGTTGTGATCCACACAGTCAAAGGCTTTGGTATAGTCAATAAAGCAGAAGTAGATGCTTTTCTGGACTCTTGCTTTTTCTATGATCCAACAGATACTGACAATTTGATCTCTGGCTCCTTTGACTTTTCTAAATCCAGCTTCAACATCTGGAAGTTCACAGTTCAAGTACTGTTGAAGCCTGGCTTGGAAAATTTTGAGCATTATTTTGCTACTGTGTGAGATGACTGCAATTATGTGGTAGTCTGAACATTATTTGGCATTGCCTTTCTCTGGGATTGGAATGAAAACTAACTTTTTCCAGTCCTGTGGCCACAGCTGAGTTTTCCAAATTTGCTGGCATATTGAGTGCAGCACCCTAACAGCATCATCTTTTAGGATTTGAAATAGCTCAACTGTAATCTCATCACCTCCACTAAGCATCACTTAGGAAGTGATGCTTCCTAAGGCCCCCTTGCCTTGGCATTCTCAGGATGTCTGACTCATAGTGAGTGATCACATCATCGTGGTTATCTGAGTCATGAAGATGTTTTTGTACAGTTCTTCTGTGTATTCTTGTCACATAATCTTCATATCTATGGCTTCATTAGGTCCATACCATTTCTGTCCTTTATTGTGCCCATCTTTGCGTGAAATGTTCCCTTGGTATCTCTAATTTTCTTGAAGAGATCTCTAGTCTTTCCCATTCTATTGTTTTCCTCTATTTCTTTGCATTGATCTCTGAAGAAGGCTTTCTAATCTCTCCTTGCTAGTCTTTGAAACTCTCCATTCAAATGCATATATCCTTCCTTTTCTCCTATGCCTTTAGGGTCTCTTCTCTTTTCAGCTATTTGTATGACAACCATTTTACCTTTTTGTATTTCTTTTTCTTGGAGATGGTCTTGACCACTGCTTTCTGTACAATGTCTCAAACCTCTGGCCGTAGTTTCTCAGGCACTCTATCAGATCTAATTTCTTGAATCTATTTGTCACTTCCACTGTATAATCATAAGGGATTTGATTTAGGTCATTCCTGAATGGTCTAGTGAATTTCCCTACTTTCTCCAACTTAAGTCTGAATTTTGCAATAAGATGTTGTTGATCTGAGCCATAGTCTGCTGCAGTCTTGCTTTTGCTGACTGTATAGAGCTTCTCCATCTTTGGCTGCAAAGAATATAATCAATCTGATTTAAATGTTGACCATCTGGTGATGTCCTCATGTAGAGTCTTCTTTGTGTTGTTGGAAGAGGGTATTTGCTATGACCAGTGCATTCTCTTGGCAAAACTCTGTTAGCCTTTGCCCTGGTAGTACTCCAAAGTCAAATTTCCCTGTTACTCCAGGTATCTCTTGACCTCCTACTTTTGCATTCCAGCCCCCTATAATAAAGAAGACATCTTTTTGGGGTGTAAGTTTTAGAAGGTCTTGTAGGTGTTCATAGAATCATTCAATTTCAGGTTTTTCAGCTTTACTGGTTGGGGCATAGGCTTGGATTACTGTGATATTCAATGGTTTGCCTTGGCAACAGAGATCATTGTGTCGTTTTTGAGATTGCACCCAAGTACTTCATTTTGGACTCTTGTTGACTATGAGGGCTACTCCATTTCATCTAAGAGATTCTTCCCACAGTAGTAGATATAATGGTCATCTGAGTTAGATTCGCCCATTCCAGTCCATTTTAGTTTGCTGATTCCTAGAATGTCAATGGTCACTCTTTCAGTTCCTGGCATGTTGTTTTTCATCCATTAAATTGCCGTTTTTCATGCTCTCACATTTAAAATGCATGTCTGGTAAGCAGCATGTGTTCCTTTTTTCTTTAATCCAATTTTATTATTTTTTGTATTTTAATTGGAGTATTTGGACCATTTATTGCATTACAACAATCGTTACAATTTAGTGTACAGCTAGTATATGATGAAAGTGAAAGAGGAGAGTGAAAAAGTTGGCTAAAGGCTCAACATTCAGAAAACGAAGATTGTGGCATCCAGTCCCATCACTTCATGGGAAATAGACGGGGAAACNCTTCTTGTTTTGTAATTTTATGTTAACCACTGCTGCTAAGTCACTTCAGTCATGTCCGACTGTGTGTGACCCCAGAGATGGCAGCCCACCAGGCTCCCCCGTCCCTGGGATTCTCCAGGCAAGAACACTGGAGTGGGTTGCCATTTCCTTCTCCAATGCATGATCGTGAAATTGAAAGGGAAGTTGTTCAGTCGTGTCCGTCTCTTAGCGACCCCATGACCTGCAGCCTACCAAGCTCCTCCATCCAGGCAAGATTACTGGAGTGGGGTGCCATCGCCTTCTCCGATGTTAACCACTAGACATTATTATAATAAATAGTAGAACTTCTGTCTAGTCTGTCTTTCTCCTTTGTAGGTTTCTCCTCTATTAAGCATAGTATCAGCAGATAAAATTATTTCAATCAGAAAGGGAGCTTTAAAAAATCTGGGTTGCAAGTATTATGAGTCTTTTTTATTGTATATTTCACCAACAATTCATGTTTACCTTTCTAGGTCTTAGGGTGTCAGACTAGAGGTGTTAAGGTGTCAGTCCATGTCAGACTCTTTGCGACCCAAAGAACTATATCCTACGAGGCTTCTATGTCCATGGGATCTTTCTGGCAAGAATACTGGAGTGGGTTGCCTTTTCCTTCTCCCAGGGATCCTCCTAGCACAGGGGCTGAGACTGCATCTCCCCTGAATCCTGCATTGCAGGCAGTTTCTTGACTGCTGAGCCTCTAGAAGAAGCCTCTGCTACAATGTACTCTATCATAAAGGAAACATAATTCTTGTTGCTATTATCTTTTTATTTTTTAATTTAATAAAATTATCTTCTATTATTTCTATGCTTTTGATTTCTGAAAAATCTTCACCTGTTGGAAATTTTACAAGATTTTTGATAGTTTTTGTTCTCTCCATTTCTTTTAATCAGTGAGTTTAAGCTGATCGGTTCAGTTCAGTCATTCAGTCATGTCTGACTCTTTGTGATCCCATGGACTGCAGCATGCCAGGCTTCAGAGGTGAGCAAACCTTTCTTTCTAATCAAAGTATAATTGACATACAATGTTACATTAGTTTCATATACAACATAGTGTACTATGGTGTACAACATAGTGATTCAACATTTATATGTACTTTTTTTCATAAAGGAACAGGCATATTAGGTTTTGTGGGCCATATAATACCTCTTGCAACTCTTGAACTCTGCTGATGTAGCATAATAGAAGCCGTTTATTGCTCATCGGTAGCTAAGTCATGTCTGACTCTTTGCAACCCCGTGGACTGCAATCCACCAGACTCATCTGTTCATGGCATTCTCCAGGCAAGAATACTGGAGTGGGTTGCTATGCCCTCCTCCAGGGGATCTTCCCAATCCAGGGATCGAACCCATGTCTCCTGCACTGACAGGCAGGATCTTTACTGCTAGCACCACATGGGAAGAATAGCTTCACAAACTAGATCTTTTTAAAATTAGGAAATCAAAGGAGAAATTTAAGTCTAATTTCCCCCAATTCATTCATACGCTAATTGGGGAAGCTGAGATTTGAACCATGGTGCTCAGTCAAAATTTATACCCTTTTGTCTATTGCATCCACATTTCTCTGCTTCATGTTGTAAAACAAAATCTGATTTTATTTGTTTACTATTGGCAAATGAAAAGACAACACAATATCAAAAATAAGTACATAAATTAATAGAAAAACTTCCCTGGGATTAGCTCACAATGTCTTCTCCCTTCCCACCTGAATCCATGATCAGACAACCATTTTAAATGCCATCTGCAAATTATAGGGTCTCAGAACAACATAAACTATTAAGTACATGACATAAAGTCTACTGAGAATAATTTATGAAATACCTGCTATAAATTTCAAAGGAATACTAAATATTAAACATCAACAGTATAAATTGAAGCCAGGTCTCTGAGACTAGGTTGTCTGATTTCAAGACTAGAAATTATGCAGATGTGAGTACTGTCCTTTAATTCTGTGATTATTCAAAGCAATTATTTAAATATGAAATTAAGTGTCTGCTCTACCTCAAAAATATGCATAAACAACAGGAGTCAGGAAGCTTTATATTCATTAGAATAAGCATCAGGAAACATATATTAGGGATTTATCCCATAACTCTTTTCCATCACTCACAAATTTACCATTTAACTTCCAAAGAAACAACAGTGGCAGATCTTTATGTTTCTAACCGATTAATTAAATACTCCTGGCTAGATGTAAGCCCTGACAAGCAGTATTGCTCACAAACCAAAATGAGAAGATGCATATTTCTGAGTCATAAGCAGAGGATGTGCAAAGGCTAAATTAATGCTTACGTGTGAGCCTGCCTGTTCAGTCGATCAGTCATGTCTGACTCTTTGTGACCTCAGGGACTGTAGCCGGCCAATCTCTTCTGTCCATGGAATTTCTCAGGCAAGAATACTGGAGTGGGTCAACATTTCCTCTTCCAGGGGATCTCCCCCACCCAGGGATCGAACTGGCATCTCCTGTGTCTCCTGAACCGCAGGCCAGTTCTTTACAGCTGAGCCATCAAGGAAGCCAAACTAATGCTTAACTCCTTTCAAGCACCCACACACTCTTTATGAACATCTCCTAAGATACACTAATAATGATACCAAGTTTACTATAAATGAATAGAAGGCTTGTGGCCCTGTGTTTTTGTTTATGGGGGAAAAGCTAAGCTAATACTTTAAACTGTATAAAATAGAATTGGAGTAAATTCTACCAGGAAGAAAAATAAATCTTAAATGTTACATCCTTCATACACAATCAAGCCTTCAGATTATGTGCCTAGTGTTTGAATTTTTATTAAATTCAGTGTTTTACTTTTCTGGTGATCAGGCAAGACCCAGTCTGCTAAGTACATCAGTAGTGCATATGAAGTTTCAAGACAAATTTTCCAGAGATCCCCTCTAACTCAATAGCAGCCCCTCAGCGCTGTCTGTAATAAAATTTCAGGTCACAACCAGCGAGCCAGGAGGTCGCCAAGAATCTACCTTTGAAAGAAATTTGGACTCAGTGTTGAGAGACGGGAACTATATTCCCACCTTATCTCCAAACATCTTTTTTGACTTTGGGCAATTGTTAATCTTTTTGAAATTCCAAATCTGAAACTGTAAAATGAGAATTAGAATACCTGTCTGCTATTGAGTAGATCAAATCAGATAATGCACATGAAAGCGAGTTAAAGTGGAAGTGCTATACATTTGGGAAGAATTATTATTCTTTGACTCTGAGCTGCCCTTCAGCTGAATCCACTAGTTAAAAACCTTGATCAAGTCCACAAGTAACTTTTTAAAGACTTTTTGCAGGACTCCCTAAACTGCTGACTAGTAAGAATGAATCAAGCTAGAAAATATGATTAAGCGAAGGAAAAGTACACACACACCACACCACACACACACACCCTCCTGCCATTCAGCATTTCAAGTTAGGCAATGTCAATAAGCTGTAAAAGTCTACACTATGTTTTCCTCCACACTATGAATAGAAATAAAATTTTAACCTTTCCCATATCTTGATGTATTGTGAACTCTTTCCATGGTATCAAATGTTTTATTTATAACTTCATTTATCAACTGTGCATTAGATAATTTTATGAGAATTAGAATACCTATTTGTTTATTAATATCATATTTTTTTACTTTTACATTATAAATATGGAAGTGACACATTTCATGATTTTTATAGAAATTCCATGACATATATATCCCTGTTTTCCCAGGATACAATTGGTTAACACTTGTTGCCCTACTGTATTTATAGCATAGCCTTTCACTCACAAAAGTGTCCAAGTTTGGTCAATAAATTATATTGTCATTGTATCTTGGTGATCCATAATGATCGCCCTTATAGCACCTCCTGAAGGCAGAACTACATGAAAGATAATGATTAATTAAACTTGTTTTCTAAGTAATGTGAAACACATATATTCATCTCTGAAAGTGAAGGCATTTAAAGTATTCTAGTTCTAATAAATGCTGGAGAGGGTGTGGAGAAAAGGGAACTCACTTACGTTGTTGGTGGGAATGCAAATTGACAAAGCCACTATGGAGAACAGTATGGAGATTTCTTAAAAAGAACTAGGAATAAAACTAACATATGACCCAAGAATCCCTGGGTATGTACACTTAGGAAACCTTAGTCGAAAGATATACATGTACCCCAATGTTCACTGCAGCAGTATTTACAATGGCTAGAACATGGACGTAACCTAGATGTCCACTGGCAGATGAATGGATGAGGAAATTTTGGTATTTATATATATATATATATATATATATATACGCAACGGAACATTACTCACCAATGAAGAACACATTTGAGTCAGTTCTAATGAGGTGGACGAACCAAGAACCTACTACACAGAGTGAAGTAAATCAGAGAGAGAAAGACAAACGTTATATATTAATACATATATATGGAGTCTAGCAAGATGGTACTGATGAACCTATCTGTAAGGCAGCAATGGAGATGCAGACACAGAAAATGGACTTGTGANAGTTCTAATGAGGTGGACGAACCAAGAACCTACTACACAGAGTGAAGTAAATCAGAGAGAGAAAGACAAACGTTATATATTAATACATATATATGGAGTCTAGCAAGATGGTACTGATGAACCTATCTGTAAGGCAGCAATGGAGATGCAGACACAGAAAATGGACTTGTGAACATGGGGGCAGGGGGTCGGTGGAGGAAAGAGTGGGAAGAATTGAAAGAGTAGCACTGAAGCATAACCATGACCATGTGTAAAATTAGATGGCCAGTGGAAATCTGCTGTATGATGCAGGCAATTCAAATTTGATGCTCTGTGACCTCTAGAGATGGGATGGGGTGGGAGGTGAGAGAGAAGTTCAAGAAGGAGAGGACATGTGTATACCTACAGCTGGCTAATGTATATATAGGGCAGAAACCAACACAATACTCTAAAGCAATTATCCTCCACTTAAAAATAAATAAAATTAAAAATAAAAAGCAAAAGTTAGACAAAAAATATTCTGTTCCTGTCTGTAGGTACTACATGTTCTTATAATATTTCAAATACTGTATTTCTGTCCCTCCCTAGTCCATTCCTCCCATGAATTCCATATGTCCTCAAAATTGCTAAAAGCCAGAACAAAAACAAGTCCAGCATAATGGTATCCTGGAATGCATCTTTTCATCATCAGAAACAATTTTGAGCTAGTCGCTTGACTCTTAACCTAAAATTTGCTTTCTCTGCACATGTGGATCCTTCAGTCTGAAACATACTTGCCCTGACTCTATCTGGAGAAGACAATTTTTGTGAGTGTTTGTGTTTTTGTTACACAAAATGTCTTCTTGAGATAGAGTCAGGGCAAGTATGTTTCCAACTGAAAGATCCGCATGTGCAGAGAAAGCAAATTTTAGGTTGAGTCAAGAGACTAACAAAATTCTTTCTGCAGTGTGTTAGTTTCTTGAGTACAGTAAACTAATTCAGTTATATATATAATATGTAGTACATATATATTGCATGTATAATAGATATTAATTTCAGATGATTGTTGTTATAGTTTAAGATATTGAATATAGTTTCCTGTGAAATATGGTAAGATCTTGTTATAAGATCTATTTTACGCATAGTAGTTTGTATCTGCTAATCCCAAACACCTGATTTATCCCTCCCTTTCCCCTTTCCCCTTTGGTAACCTTAAGTTTGTTTCCTATGGTGGTTTTCCTATGTTTCTATTTCTGTTTGGTAAATAAACTTATGTGTATCACTTTTTAGTTTCCATATAATATTATATGATAATTGTCTTCCTCTGCCTGAATTAGTTGACTTAGTATGACAGTCTCTAAGTCCATCTATATTCTGCAAATGGCTTCATTTGTTTCTTTTAAGTGGCTGAGTGATATTTCATTGTATTATCCTATCTTCTTTAGCCATTCCTCTGTTGATAGACACTTAGGTTGCTCCCATGTCTTGCCTATTGTAAATGGTGCTGCTTTGAACACTGGAGTGCATGTATCTTTTCAAATTATAATTTTCTTCATATATATGCCTAGAAGTGGGATTGAAGGATTGTATGGTAACTCTGTTTTTAGTTTTTAAGGAACCTCAACACTGTCTCCATAGTGGCTATACCAATTTATGTTCCCACCAACAGTGTGGGTGGGATTCCCTTTTCTTTTTTTTTTTTAATTTTTATTTTTTAGTTTGTTTTGCTTTACAATACTGTACTCATTTTGCNAGCAATTATATGCCAATAAAATGGACAATGTGGAAGAAATGGACAAATTCTTAGACAAGTACAACTTTCCAAAACTGAACCAGGAAGAAATAGAAAATCTTAACAGACCCATCACAAGCACAGAAATTGAAACCGTAATCAGAAAACTTCCAGCAAACAAAAGCCCAGGGTTCCCTTTTCAAGAAGCTAGACAAAATGTTTCTTCTCCTCCTTTGCCATGCTGATCTTGAAGACTGTGTGTTTCAGACATGTAACTTGGGGAAGAAAGAAGGTTGTTTCATCTGTATCTTACCTGAATTAAATGAGAAATAATCCTTTATTCTGTTAAGTCGTGGAGATTTGAAGGTTGGTATGCTTTAACAGCAAAACTTACTTATCCTAATTAAAATGAATATCATTTCCCAAAATAGGGTATCACATGACAGAAGCTTGATGTATGTGGTATTGGTAAGGGCATAGAATGAAGAACATGGTTCAGCAAGCTGAAAAGATGATCCATGCTTAACAATGAAAACATTGAGAACAGAACATTTCCCCTAGTTTGCAATGCTAGGGAAATTTTTTCAAATAACTGTTATTGATGATATATTAGCTACTACTATGAATTTAGGAAGGTTGTTATAAGAAAGACATGAGCTGAATAAATTAACCTGTGTATAAGCAGAAATAAGTTGGAATGAAACAGAAAGAGTCTGGAAATGTAGAGACTTGGAGGGTTGGAAAACTATTTCTGAAGCTCAAACTGTAAGAGAAGAAATTAGAAAAGACTTTGAATGACAAATATCCAGACTAACCTTGTAGAGGGATAAAATGATTCAGGGCAAAGATCAGATGGAATCTGAGAGCTTTAGGGTAATTTTAATTAAGTTGAGAGAGAGGTATGAGGGCAAAAATAAGTAGGCTAATGACTCTAATATATAATATCTCTGAAGCTATCAAGGCCCGACTACTAGCACATGGAGCTGGGTGAAAGTCCAGCTACACTTTCAAAGGAATGAATCTAAGATATAAGTTTGCAAAATGGCTCTGCCTGAAACTTGAGACACTTCTAAGACCTCTGATGAACGCCTCCTACAGCCAGGAGGGAATAGAGAGGAAATGGACAAATGAAACTTTCTAGAGAACATGTGGAAGACTTGACTAGAACTCCACCCCACCAGGGGTTAAAAATCTTCACAGTTTTCAAGCAGAATCACTATGATCAGTATCTGCTGCCTCCCTCACCTTCCTTTTTCCAAGTNCCTCTGATGAACGCCTCCTACAGCCAGGAGGGAATAGAGAGGAAATGGACAAATGAAACTTTCTAGAGAACATGTGGAAGACTTGACTAGAACTCCACCCCACCAGGGGTTAAAAATCTTCACAGTTTTCAAGCAGAATCACTATGATCAGTATCTGCTGCCTCCCTCACCTTCCTTTTTCCAAGTGTGTTCACTATTGTCATCTTATTCTAGTTACACCATTGTGTACTGAGTGAGAGAGGAGTCAGTGTGTGTGTGTATGTGTATATCTGTGAGTGTGTGTGTGTGTTTAGTGGGGAGGAGCTTAAAGAGGAGAGCAGCATTTGAGTTCCCAGCTCTCTGGGTTCAGAGTTGACCCTGCTATCTTAGTGAAGAGAATAGGGTATACTGCCTAGTTTGAGATCAAGGCCTGTGCTGTTTGTTGCCCATTCACCATGGCTACTGAGCCTGTGCTCCAGAGCCCGAGTGCTGCAACTACTGAAGCCTGTGTGCCTTAGAGCCCTTGCTCTGCAACAAGAGAAGCCGCCACAATGAGAAACCCAAGTACCACACCTAAAGAGTAGCCCCCACTTACCACAACTAGAGAAAGGCCCATGAAGCAACAAAGATTCAGCACAGCAATAAAATAAACGAAGGTTTAAAAGAAATGCTGCACCTCCATTGGCATCAAGGTCCAGCCTGAATGAAGGCCAGCACATCTGATTGGCTTCCCTCATTGCGGGATTCAGTATTCCCAACTCAGGCAGAGTGAAGGCTTCCCAGGTGGTGCTAGTGGTAAAGAGCCCGCCTGCCAGATGCAGGAGACATCAGAAATGTGGATTCGATCCCTGAGTCAGGAAGATCCCTCGGAGGGCATGGCGACCCACTCCAGTATTCTTTCCTGGACAGAGGAATCTAGTGGGCTACAGTCCCTGGGGTCACACAGAGTCAGACCTGCCTGAAGTGACTTAGCAGGCAAAGCATTGAGGCAGTACTTCTGTACCGAGGCACTTTACTAGGCTTGAGGGGAGAAATACGTTCCTAGAAAGGCTATGTAGAAGTGCAAACAGGAGAATGTGGAAATGTCAGAAGTGGCAAGAAGCAAGAGCCAGATGGAGAGAGAGGGAAGTATAAGGGATGGCGTGAGAAGCAGGCTTTGCACTTGGACTCTATAGCAGGACAATGTTGCAGTTCTGCTTTTGCCTGAAGATGACTCGTGCCCTGAGGTCCTGAGAGAAGACAGGTTTTTTTTTTTTTTTTTTTTTTTTCTGGTCTTTGTTTTGTTTTAGTGCAGTACCCCAGAAAAATGAAGCCAAATTAGCATAGAAGCTCAGTCTTCTTTTGTCAGTAAGATCACCTACACCATTTTCCTAGATTCCACATATATGTGTTAATATACAATATATTTGTTTCTCTTTCTGACTTACTTCATTCTGTATGACAGACTTCCAAAGCAGAAATAAAGACACAGACATAAAGAACAGTGTATGGAGACCAAAAGGGGAATGGGGGTTGGGATGAATTGGGATTGACATACATACACTATGATGCATAAAACAGACAACTAATGAGGACCCGGGCCTCCCAGGTGGCACTAGCAGCAAGGAACCCGCCTGCCAATGCAGGAGATGTAAGAGACGCAGGTTCAATCCCTGGGTCGGGAAGATGTCCTGGAGGAGGCAACAGCAACCCACTCCAATATTCTTGCCTGGAGAGTCCCATGGACAGAGGAAGCCCAACAGTCCATGGGAGGGCAAAGAGTCAGAAAAGACTGAAGCGATGTAGCATGCACACAATGAGAACCTAACATTCAGCACGGGGAACTCTACTCAGTGTTCTGTGATGATCTGAATGAAAAATAAATCCAAAAAATAAGAGAACATATTTGTATAGGTATGGCTGAGTCACTTTTCTGTCCAGTAGAAACTAAGTCAACATTGTAGAGTAACTGCAAACTGAAGATTTTTTGTAAAATCCAATTTTTTTCTTAAAGATCAGTCTCCTTCTTGGATCCGTTAATCTCCACCAAGACAGAGTCTGCTTTTATATACCCTGACCTAAACAGCCAGAGTATCCCTCAAAGACTTTGAGGTGCTTCGACTTTGATCTCCACCCATTCGGAGAACCATCTGCTTTAAGACTTCACATCTGCTTTGCCCAAATCAGCACAAAGTGATAATTACTGGGGTCAATCTCAATTTGGTTATGCATCTTAGACTAGGTGCTTGCAATTGCCGAATCTCCCTCTAGTGATAAAGAACAGTTCCATCCCTTTCCGCAATATGAGTAGGACATGTTTAGCTTTCTGTAATATAAAACCTGATTACACAGGCTTTAAA
Source organism: Neotragus moschatus (assembly GCA_006410615.1). Taxonomy (NCBI): domain Eukaryota; kingdom Metazoa; phylum Chordata; class Mammalia; order Artiodactyla; family Bovidae; genus Neotragus; species Neotragus moschatus. The sequence goes on along the minus strand of SJYA01002611.1, from coordinate 171,069 downwards.
AAACAAGACTTTGCCTTTCTCCCACAACAACAGGAGAAGTAGACAATTACTGTCGTTTCAGTGAGTCCGCTCTAGTAGGTCTACTGTGTCTGCCAATCTTATAGCCTTTATCTTGTGATCACAGAAAGGTTGCTGCAGCTCCAGCCATTGTGTCTGAGTACAAGACAGGAAGACTATGAAAGGAGTAAAAATTGTTGGAAACCACATCCATTTTTGTTCATCAGAAAAGCAAGCATTTTAAAGATTACGTCTTCCCACCCCTTTCCCAGCAGACTTACATTTCAGTTTTATTTACCAGATTTGGGTTACAAGTCTTCCCATAGATGCTGGGAAAATGGGAATCGGGTTTATTGGGATTGTCTTTTGGGTGGGATCCCTAAAAGTTGAATTTCTCACAACAAGGAGTGCTAGGAGACTAAATGATCCAACCCCCGCCCTGCTCCCTCGGGAGCTGTGTAACAAATAAAAGTAATGGCAGCTTCCCTGGTGGCTCCGCAGTGAAGAATCCACCTGCCAATGCAGCAGACGTGGGTTCGATCCCTGGGTTGGGAAGATCCTCTGCATGAAATGGCAACCCGCTCCAGTATTCTTGCTTGGGAAATGGCAGGGGCAGAGTAGCCCACGGGGCCTCAAAAGAGACAGGGCTTAGCGACGAAACAGTGACAACAACAGGTAGTAGACGGCATATGATACTTCACAGGTTGAAAGAAAAGAAAATGTTAATAGTCTTGCTAACAGTCTTCCTATACTTAAGTGAAAGTGCTGGCGTAAAGCCTAGTATATAGTATGATGCTGAGTCTGGATTCCTTGGAGCTCTCCAGCTAGGAGAACGAGCCAGAATGCACCAGATAATAGCCAGTTTGCCACAAGAATAAAGACGTCTAGAATTCCCACATGCTACTACAAGGCTTGCCACAGAAGTGAGAGCTTTGCTGCTGCTTCTTATATTTTTCTATTTCTTTTCTTTTTCTTCCTTTTTTTTTTTTGGTCATTTTTTAAACAAGTTGTTCTGTTTACAGTTCGGAATCTGTCCTTTCAGAAGCACTTGACAGAGCGGGGCTACAGCGAGGGTGGCTGACACGCTCTGGATTAATCAGCGCAACAGAAGCTCAAGACGGAGCACCTTAGCGGATGCACCGCGCGTGGGACACATCCATCACCATCTGTCTAGCCTCCCGCCCGCTCAGCCGCTGCCCACCGCCTTCGGTCCCCCCTGGTGGCCGGGGCTCTTCAAATGCCAAGAAGGACGGGACATGAGGCTGCTTTCGTACGAGCTCTTTCGGAACTTCCCACCGACTCTTTTGCTCATATTTGTAAACTAAGTGGATGCGACAGGAGAAGGGAAGGGAAGGGAAATAAATCTGCAACGTTGAAATGCCTTTTTAGAGTCCCATTTCTCATCATACCTGCCCTTTAAACCCCACGTACAATCATCACGGTAAGTGTCTCTGTTTACCAGTCTCCGGTTGCTCTCTGCAATCCCCCAGCGTGACAGGAACAAGATTTCATTATCACTCAGACCTGGCGCGGAGCTAAACGCAAACATAGGGCTCTCCGTGTTTCCCTAAACTCTCTCCTTAACAGAGCTGAGGATGGAGTGTGGGTGACTCGGAAACACGAGGTTAGAGACGTGGTGAGGTTAGAGACCACAGTGCTGCTGCCGTGGGGTGGTGTGGTCCCGGGGATTTTAGAGAAGGCAGGGTGACAGCAGGAGTGGACCCCAGCTTGCCCCTGGAGGAGTTCAGCATCTCTGCCACCACCCTGACTGTAGCAGTGGAGAAGCTTCTCCCATCAGCTACTTGTTCCAGGCCTAGAACGGGCCTTGTGCTCCCTGCCTTCTGCCCGGCCATGCCTTTCTGAGCAGGTCAGCTGCCTCACAGTGCAGCCCCTGGATTCAAGCATACACTAAATACACTAAGTGTTTAATGAATGGCAAAATATGGTCCCCATCGGAAAGGCCCCCATCCCAAGTAAAGCCAACTGCAGTAATATTTCAGAGTTGAAACCATGCTTCCTTCATGCTAGGAGGTGCCATGTCATTTATTGAAACAAAACAAAGACCAAACAGGGCCACCACATTTGAGAATAACTGCAGTTTGTTAAAGTTCTCTTAAAACATATGGGTGAGGGGGAAGTAAAGATAATCAGAGGATCACTGTAAGAAAAATCTTTATGTCTGGCATCTGGGAGACCCTGGAGAGGAAAAGAAAAACAAATATAGTATATTAACCTATATATGTGGAATCTAGGAAACCAGTGCAGGTGAGCCTATCTGCAAAGCAGAAACAGGGACACAGACCTAGAGAATGAATGGGTGAGCACAGACACCAAGACAGGGGAGATGAACTGGTGACTGGGATTGACGTATATGTACTATTTTTATAAAATAGATAACTAACCAGAACCTATGACAAACCTAGACAGCATATTCAAAAGCAGAGACATTACTTTGCTGACAAAGGTCTGTATAGTCAAAGCTATGGTTTTTCCAGTAGTCATGTATGGATGTAAGAGTCGGACTATAAAGAGGGATGGATGCAGAAGAATTGATGCTTTTGAACTGTGGTGTTGGAGAAGAATCTTGAGTCTCTTGGACTGCAAGAGTAAGAGGAGAAGAGGTTGACAGGATTCAATGGTTGGATGGCATCACTTACTCAGTGAACATAAGTTTGAGCAAACTCCAGGAGATAGGCAAGGACAAGGAAGCCTCACGTGCTGCAGTTCATGGGGCCACAAAGCACTGCACACAACATAGCCATTGAACAATAACAACTGTATAGGACAAGGGAGAAAAAGGAAGTACAATGTGTTTGTGGGACATATATTAAGCATACCCTTAATTTTAATGTCATGTGTAAAACCACTTTCTTCCCCGCAGTAACTCACAGCACCCACATTATCGTCTAAGCCAGCTAACTTTTAAAACACTCCTCTCTGCTGTCACACAAGACATGAGGAGGGGGCTCAATAGTCAAAAGGGTAGGATGGAGGCATCTAGAAGGTAGGAAGGTTGAGGAGTCAGGAGAAAACTAGCTGAGTTCATTTTCATGCCCATGATAAAAAGAAGTCTTTTTCGGCTTGGAGGACCAATGCTACCTAGGTTACAGTGTAACTGTATTATATGCCTTTTACATTTTAATGTAAGACCAATGTTTGTTCAATTTATAATTGCATAAGCTTGGGAAATGTGGTGGGTGGTACCAAGGGAAGAACAGTCTAGAATGTTGAACTACATTTTATCCTTTTAACCACAATTTTTTTTTCCCAAACACAGTGCTTTTGAAGTATTTATTAACATAGGTAGGGTTTACTTTGGTTGTCTATGAAGGCAGAAACCTTATTTTCTCTTTCAGTTTGTATCTGTGCCCAGCAAAGATCAACAGCAACTATTAATCCTATTAAACATTTATTGTTAGCTACCTATGAGACACGTAGTACTTTAAGTACTGTATTCACTGGTTCCTGGGGCTGTAATCTTAACCACCACACTCTATTGACCCCATAACACATAGATAAAACATAGTAGCACTTAACAAATACTTTTTTAGCTATGCATGACTTGAGGGAGAGCTTTTGGGGGGAAGTTGCTTTCCGGTTACTCCCTTTTTACCCGTGTATAGCTTAACTTGGAGGGACATGTAAGAAAAGAGAAGAAAACCCGTTACAAGCACAAACATACCAGCAGGTTCATTCTCCCTTCCCTCGGCCCATTTGATGATTCATGCTCTCTGGTCTATTGGCCTAAATGGATGACCCCCTAAAGCTAACTTACTTATTCTTGGCCAGTGATGATTTATGAGAATTTTTCTTGTTTTAACTCCTTTCTGGATACTTAAAGAAAGATAATAAAAAATATATTATGTGATATCTCATGCCTGTGGTAACATGTGGTTAACAGCACTCAGCCTGCAGACCCATTCTGCAAGTTTAGCAGAACAGGCATCTTCTCAGAGAGGTGAATTCACTTCTTCCTCTCATTAGCTCACAGAACCTTTTGGTTACATTTCATATTTCTGAACTTGAAGCACACGTTTGAAAAGACAATGGATGAAAACCGTTCTATTAAAAAGATGGAGCAAGAAAACAGTGCTCTCGGATGACTGCATTATTTTGTTTCTGTGACTGAGATTCATCATAAAATCTACAGACAAAGGACACTGGAAATGATCTGGCCCAACTTTCTGGACTTTTAGACCGAGAAACTTAAATAAAGCCATAGAACGTGTTTTGACAGTTAAAACTGAGGTCTCCTGATATTCAAAACAGAATTTTTTCCAGTGTATTGATTCCTAGGGCAAGGGAGCCTATGTTTCGTGAATTGCATAAAATAAGAAGGATTACAATGGAACAGATTTAAGGAAAAAACCCAGGAGTGGGTGGACTAGAGCTGTTCTTTAAAGAACCAGATTTATAGTACTGTGAAAGAAAACACAACTGCTTGGCTAGAACAACATGATTGAGGAAGGGCAACCTTTAAGGTCATGCTGAGAAACCAATTTGAAGGTGAATTATGAGCAAGTCTGCAGAAAGTCTCAAACGCCAGAATTAAAGGTAATGCTGTATTGTTGATGATTCTATTATTATTCATTCAATTGCATTCACAAATTATGCCTCAATATTTAGAAGATTGATTCAAACTTGGCCTTAAAAAAATCACCATGGAGACCATAGCTAACAATTTTGTTTCCACCAGGAAGTCTCTCATAGACAGTCAAGCCCAGAGCACTTAAATACTGGCTAAAAAAAAACTTCCCATCTGAAAGAAAATCAGTCTGGATTCATGTAACTAAACTTAATGGAAGGAAATTTCTCCAAAAGGTTAATTTCTGCCTTCAGCAAAGCCTTCATAATGGGCCATTATATGGTAAACAGTGGAACAGAAGAATAGGGAGTGTGCATATCTGATGTCTTTGCAAAGCAAAAGCAATTTGGAGATAAAATACAACACAAAGGTCCAGTCCCTGAGAAGCAACCCTATCCTTGCCACGTGAGGTGATCTATATGTGACCTAATCGATTGTTTTTCTCTAAAGATTTGTGCTTTGATTTACTCTCAGGATTCTCTTTCCTAACAATTTTCTGGCCTCTACTCCCAAGCAAATCTACATAGCAGGAAGAAAAGGAATGCATTTCCATATACCCTTTGTACATAGGCCCAATACGCTGTCCAATCAGCTCCCTGTCCATACAGTCATCCATTTCAGAACCTGAAAGATCTGGACTATTGACATTAATCAAATGATTTAGTAATGGCACAAAGTCTCCTACCCACTGTTAAAGGTGTTGACAAAGCTGTAACACTGGGTTTAGACAATTGCTTGGTTGTTTATAAGCACGTTAGGGAAATTCACAGGATACATAAGCAATAGTGGATATAAGAGGGCTCTTAAAGGGAGTGTGTAGGAAGGAGCTTTGAGCTAGGTCTTGGGAATCCTGGGTATGAGCCCTATTTCTTTCTAGCTTAGTGACCTCAGGACTCATCATCTTTCACTTCAGAGTCTTCATCAGTAAAGTGTACAAGCTACATAAGACTCACTTTACATTCCTTCCATCTTTATAGTTCTGTGATTTCACAGTTACATTCATTGTGTCCCTTAGAATGTCAAACACAACCACAAATAGGCATTTAATAAACATTCCTAGATAACATCACATATGAGTTTTTTTTACTTGTACGTATTCCCCCAAACCATTCCATATTTTAAAGTACTCAGCTATACACTCTGCAAATTGCACATTTCATTTCATTTATATATTTAGGCAACTATGATGCCTTCAGGGTTATGGTTATAAATGATGGTATTGACTTGTTTTAAGAAGCAAATAACTCCAGGAAAATGTGTCCCAATAGAATTCAAAGCATTTCCACTCAAAGTCCTCCTCCTCACCCAAAGTCCTCCTCCTCAACCACAACCGTACACACTCACATACACACACACACACACACACACACACACACACACACATAATGTAAAGTTTCAAAATGTGCAAAATTTTAAAAATTCGTATTAGCATGAGAGAATACAACAAACCAACAACATCATCAGAAAACACTGTTAGTCATTTTGTTGGTGACTATTTTGTTCCATTAAAATAATTAACTTTTTTATGTGGATGCCTATAAAAGTAATGTTGAATTATCATAGATAATTCCTCTGTTTCATTTTAGTTCCTAGATTCCAAAATCCTAGAATGCAAACACCAGTTTCATGTCATAGCAGGTGTATGTGTTCCTTTATGATGCCAAAAATTACACTGTGATAATTGCTTATTTTTTGAAGAGATTTTTCTATAAGAGAAAATGTTTTTTAAACAAAAGGATCAAGCCAAACTGATTATTTCTAAGTAAACATCAGAGGCCCACCTTGCTTTTTGGCAATTATAAAATAAACTTATCTCTCAAAATAGAACCCCCTATTCAATGGGTCTCCTCTCAATGCTAATTGCTAACCTGACACTCTTCTTTCATTCATAGCCAGACCCCTTCTACTTATTTAAGTGTTAAGTATGTTGCTACATGCATCATCCCATCTGCTCAGAGTTGTCTGAACTGAAAGGCATGACAGGGTTTTGCTTTTCACTCTGGAAGGTTTTTCAGAGATTAAATTACTTGTCTAAAGTCACACTCTCAACAATTAAACTGGAACAAGAAACCACATCTCCTAATTCACATCTCAGCAATATTTTCACTGTATTTGGCATGATGGAAGGAGTGAGCCACACTGATTGTATTATTCTTTGTCATTTACTTGTGATCTTTTTATTAGATTTGAGGGCAAGATAAATATAAGTTTGATGATATGGTTCCTTTTAAGCATAGTACAAAAGTGAAAAGGGAAATGCATAATAGATTGTTCAGATTCGAGAAAGCCAAATTACAGATACACATACCTTTGCCTGTCAGCTTACCAAAGTATCATTCAGCTAAAGATTGTATATTGGGGAACTGGGGAAAGGCATGTAGGTGGTCTCTCAAGGCAGAGGCATCTCGTGGTTTACAGAGTCCAGAGACAATGCTCTGTGTATCTGTGAATATGACATATGGCTTCAACTGAACCCCAGAAACGAAACGAATGTTGATGGCCGTAAGTATGGATATTTTTCAAAGTTTGCCAGTTATATTTAAAGCTGAAACAATGGCTGTCTGGATACCTGAATTTCTTCAAAGATTACCAAGCTGACTGGTAATACAAAGCAGTTCTTGGATTTTAGAAACTCCTGAGTGGTTAAGTGGTTATCGGAAAGGGATTTCTGGACTCTTATGTAATTTTGTGACTTTTTAAAAAAGTCTGGGAATCTCATGTAAAATATAAGTAGAAAATTTAAGTTTGTTTATTCCAGTAAAATACTCGATTGCCAGAAACTTTGTGATTGAAAAAGTTTGTGGTAGATGAGACAGAGGAGCACTTTCTAAATCATCAAAAGGAAGCCTCGGACTTCCCTGGTGGATAAGAACCCAAGCGCCAGTGCAGGAGACATGGGTTTGAGCCTTGGTCCAGGAAGATCCCATATGCTGCAGAACAACTAAGCCTGTACGCCTTAACTACTGAGCCCGTGCCCGAGAGCCGTGCTCCACGACAAGAGAAGCCACCACAATGAGAAGCTCGAGGGCGGCAAGGAAGAGTAGTCCCTTCTCACTACAACTAGACAGAGCTGGCACGCAGCAATGAAGACCCAGTGCAGCGAAAACATTTAAAAAAGGAACCTATAACCCACATATGCAAACACATGCATGTGGGAAAAAAATGACCGAGCGATAGCTCACACACACACACTGATCTTTAAGACTCATACCTTCTTCCACGTATGTAAAGGCTCCACGACACAATACCATGTTCTGGAAAAACCAAAAGCAGTGGGTCAAGCCAGTCTGGATTGAAATGCCCACTCTTCTCTGTGTTCACTGAATAATCTCAAGCAAGTGGCTCAACATATCTGAGTCTCAAGGAAAATCAGAGTTATTGTCAAGTTCGACACACTCTGCAACTGGGCCAGAATTATTTTTTTTACAATCAAGGCATCTCTTGGACCAGCAGCTCTCTCATCCTCCTGTATGAGCTGTGTGCTTTCTCTGTCTTTGGCTGAATCTGTCTCTTCTCTACCTATGATTCCTCAGCATTGCACTTTCTGCCAATACAGGGGCTCAGCATCTTGACATCTCCAATTTTCATACCGTTCTTCTTGGGCTCAACTTTGCCTTGTAATTTTTCAGACTGCTGTTCCCTGAGCTAAATAAATCATTATCTCAATTCTCTTAGTTTAAATGGCCCATAAAGGAGTCTGATTGGCCTAGCTCATTTTTGAAAGGTTTATTTTTATTTCATAAGCTATAATTACATGAAATTAAAATATAAAGTTTTAAAAATTTTATATATGTGTGTGTGTGTGTGTGTGTGTGTGTCTTAGTCAGTCATGTGTGACTCTTTGCGACCCCAAGGACTGTAGCTGACCAGGCTCCTCTGTCTATGGGATTCTCCAGGCAAGGATACTGGAGTGGGTAGCCATCCCCTTCTCCAGGGGACCTTCCTGACCCAGAGTTCAAACCTGGGCGTGCACACACACACACACACACCTGCTGCTTTTGAAGTATTTGTTCACCTTTGGTCTAATAATGTCAATGGAAGCCTTAAGTGAAGTTGTACAATATTCAGTTAGATTTCTCCCATCGGTGGCTTTGAGAGGAGTGAGGGCCCCAGGGGTCTGTCATAGGCAGACACACCCAATGACTGAAACTTCCAGTACACTGGAGCTTTGAAATTTTCTTATCAGTGACTGCTACTGATGATGATGATCAATCCTGGATTCTACTACGGACCTCTAACCTAGGTACTGTGCACCTCTCATCGGTGCCTTCTGTCTAGATCTTAGTCTTAGAATAACTTTCTCTGCTGTTTGTAAATTCAGCTTCTGTAAGGCATAAGGCATAGAGAGTCTTAGCCTATGTCAAACAATTCGTTAAAATGATAGGCAACCAGGCTTCCTAGAGGTTGAAACTTTGTTCAGGTCTTGACGACAGTTCAAAGAACGATGATGCAGAGACTTTTTAGTGGCTTTCCCATGGCTTACTATCCCTCAGACTATTGCTTTGGTGCCTTGGCAATCCTTTACTGCAACTCCTGTTGTTAGCACTGTTTTTATATGCGTCTCAAAGTCAAACTCCTCAGCAAAGAAAAATCTGGTTAGCTTGGAAAGTCACCATCAGGCAAAGGGCACTCTTGTTGGTACTGGCTAGAGCTTATACACCAGGTCACTTCATGAGCCTAAGGACTGCCTATAAACAGGCTGTTTGGGGGTCAGGAGTTAAAGCCATTGTATTCAGGACCATGATGTTACTGCACACAAATATAGCAATCTACACATTATTGAGACTCTTGGAAAGAGGTTGGGTACATGGCGGGTGCCCTGATATTCAGAAGAGGTCATTATAAACATCAAGCATCTTGCTTGGCCTGAAAGTTTCAAAGACTGGACGCACTTCAAGGTTCAGAAATAGTTGTATTCATTTTGTTCAGAAAAAGACAGATATTGAGGATAAAGTAAGAGGAAATAAAGTCATGGTGATGGAAGTTGGCAGAGCAAATCATAATGAACTCATCCAGCTAACTTCTGTAGGAGAAAGGGGATAGAGAAAGACTTACAAACCTAGAGAAAATGAAAGGAGATAGATTAACAGAAAAGAAGCATGAGAAGAAAGTGAGGCAGGGGAAACAGAAAAAGAAAAATGGGAAGAAAGAGGGGAGAAGAAGCAGATATTAGTGTTTCCTTCCCTTAGACATTAGAGTCTTTCTGTTCTCCTTGGCCCCATGAAAACAAACTCTTTTCTCAAGAAAAGAAGAAAATCTCCCATCAGTGACAACAAGCCTGTCAGCACCGGATTGGTGGAGAGCAGCTTAGCTTTGGTAAGAACAAAGCATGAGACAGCATGAACATAAGTATAATGTAGCAAACATGCTCTGGGAGAAAACAAAGAATATTGGTGTTGGTGTAGAGAAAATATTTAGGTTTGGTTTTAGAAAAAGTTTCTAACTGCTGCTGCTGTTGCTACTAAGTTGCTTCAGTCGTGTCCGACTCTGTGCGACCCCATAGACGGCAGCCCACCAGGCTCCCCCGTCCCTGGGATTCTCCAGGCAAGAGCACTGGAGTGGGTTGCCATTTCCTTCTCCAATGCATGAAAGTGAAAAGTAAAAGTGAAGTCACTCAGTCGTGTCCGACTCTTAGCGACCCCATGGACTGCAGCCCACCAGGCTCCTTCATCCATGGGATTTTCCAGGCAAGAGTACTGAAGTAGGGTGCCATTGCCTTCTCCGAAGTTTCTAACTAGTAGCATTATAATACATTTTCTTAAAGGGACCAGATGTTCCTAAGATCGCCTGGTGAGTCTTATGGTCACGTGTCATGTCTGTGAGGACAGTGTTTCTCAAAATGTGTTCTGTGGACTAGCAGTGTCATTATCACCTGGGAACTTGTTAGAAACACAAATCACTGGACCCCGTCATATACCAACTGAATCAGAATCTCCAGAATTTGAGCTCAGCACAGTATTTCAACAAGTCATTGAGGTGACTTTTAAGCAGCTAAAATACAAGAGACACCCAAGAAGGAAATGTTATGTCTGTTTTCACTAGGCACTTGGTGAATGTCCAATGTTGAGAAGTGAAGTCAGATATCCAGGGAACGTATGAACAATTAGACTGGTTTCTTCCTTTCCACAGTTCAGTTCAGTTCAGTTCAATTCAGTCGCTCAGTCGTGTCCGATTCTTTGCGACCCCATGAATCGCAGCATGCCAGGCCTCCCTGTCCATCACCAACTCCCGGAGTTCACTCCAACTCACGCCCATCGAGTCAGTGATGCCATCCAGCCCCATCTCATCCTCGGTCGTCCCCTTCTCCTCCTGCCCCCAATCCCTCCCAGCATCAGAGTCTTTTCCAGTGAGTCAACTCTTCGCATGAGGTGGCCAAAATACTGGAGCTTCGGCTTCAGCATCATTCCTTCCAAAGAAGNAACTCCAATACTTTTGGCCATCTGATACGAAGAACTGACTCATTGGAAAAGACCCTGATGCTGGGAAAGATTGAAGGCAGGAGGAGAAGAGGACGACAGAGGATGAGATGGTTGGATGGCATCACTGACTCAATGGACATGAGTTTGAGTAAGCTCCAGGAGTTGGTGAGGGACAGGGAAGCCTAGTATGCTTCAGTCCATGGGGTCGCAAAGAGTCAGACACAATTGAGTGACTGAACTGACCTGAAGACTTCACTGGTGGTCCATGGTTAAGACTCTGCACTTGCAATGCAGAGGGCACAGGTTTGATACCTGGTCAGGGAACTAAGGATTTTGAGCTCAGATGGTAAATAGTCTGCCTGCAGTGTGGGAGACCCAGGTTTGACCCCTTGGTCAGGAAGACCCCCTGGAGAAGGAAAGGGCAACCTACTCCAGTATTCTTGTCTAAAAAATCCTATGGATGGAGGAGCCTGGCAGGCTAGAGCCCAAGGGGTCACAAAGAATTGGACACAACTGAGTGACTTCACTTTCACATTCAGGGAACTGAGATCCCATATGCCACATGGTGGGGCCAAAAAAGCCCCAAATAAGCCTATATGGATAAGCATCAGTTTATTAAGTTAATTTTCCATATAGACCTGAGACTAGCACAGTATAACCTTCAATTCAGGTGGAAAAAATATACCCAGGGACACGGGAGTGGAAGTCTATTTCATGAAAATTTCATTATGTCTCAAATCCATCAGTGCACACTGCTAGATCCACTGCTGTTGATGGGTACATGGAGAGGGAACACTCTGAGAGTAGGGGAGGCAGCCCCTATCTGCTTCTCCTTTGTCCCACTCTGAGCCCACTGGTACTTCTGACACCAAAGCTGCTTCTTAAGCTAGAGGTAATCTTGTTGCATCATCTTTGCCCTATTGTATGGAATAAGGTGTCATGACATCAGTTACAAAGCACTGGGAGAGAAGTAGCTCCACTTACTTCTATTTATAAACTTCTTCCTCTTACCATGAAACTCTGCTCTCTGCAATGGCTACCAAACCAGAGTCCTTGAAGGCTTCATCCATCCTGTCCTTTTTAAAAATTTTATTATTGGAGTTTAATTGCTTCACAATGTTGTGTTAGTTTCTGCTGTACAACGAACCAGTCATATGCATGCATATATTCCCTCCTTCTTGAGCCTCCCTTGATCCATATAAGAGTTTTTCCTTAGGAACTAATGTGCACTTGTGTGTGAGTGTGTGTGTGTGTGTGTGTGTGTGTGTGTGTGTGTGTGTGAACATGGGGTAGGCAGCCAATCACTAACCATCTTAGGGTTTGAGTGTGGACTTTAACTTTTAGGATCTTGATTTTCCTTGCTAAATGGCTCTGGTCCTGCCATCCTATAGTCACTGCACATGAGAAAAATATCAACCAATTGACCAGCAAAAATAAAAAGCATTCAAAAGAAGACCAGGAAGACTGACTTTCTTCATGTAAGAAACTTTGACTTATAGCAAATGACATGGAAATCCATTCCCAACAGAGGGAAGAGAAGATAAGAGGACAAAAAGTGTTTCTCCTGTTGCTGTTTGCTGAGTCACTTTGTTGAGGTGATTGGCTCCCTGAAAGCCCTGGTAAATAGAAGCTAAGTGAAGTTGAGAGGCAATGAGAGTTAAGATTTGGAAATCAGAGAGCCTGACCTAATAAGGTAAATTAAGTATCTGTTAAAGTGAGGCCCTGGTTATATGGTGCTCCTAGGTCTCTGGGGGCCTCCCAGGTGGCTCAGTGGTAAAGAATCCACCTGCCAGTGCAGGAGACGCAGGAGACACAGGAGTCAAGGGCTTGATCTCTGTGTTGGGAAGATCCCCTGGAGGAGGAAATGGCAACACTCTACAGTATTTTTATCTGGAAAATCCCATGGGTAGAGAAGCCTGTTGGATTATGGTTCATAGTGTCACAAAGAGTCGGACACAACTGAGTGACTGAGCACCATAGGTCTCTGAATAAAAGCTCACAATGAACCCATTGAACACTGTATTACAGGGTGGCTACAAAATAAACTCTAACAAAAAAAATATATAGTCACTGTGAATCCCTCCCATTGTTCAGAATATTCATAGACATGGTAGAAACCTGAGTAACCATTTCCTGACTCAGAGCAGACACTTTTAGGAAAACTCTGCTGACTGGCACCTCAACCTAATCTTGTTTGGATGGGACCATATCCATCCATGAATATGTCATTTACCTTTAAAAACATTTCTCTCAAGATTTCAGTGTGCTTCACATATTCCACACGCACATCACCCCCCATCACCATCAACCCACTGAGAGATTCCTTCAGACGATCACACGGCATTTTAACCAAGACAAAGGAAGGAGAATGGAGCAACAGTAAGGTTCATGGGTGCACTGAGAGAGGGTAAGTCTTGAAGAAGTTTGAAAATAAGAAGCTGAAAATGAATTTGAGGAAGAAAGCATGAAGACAAGTTTGTCTCAAGATGAGGAGGACCACTTACTTTATGGACGTTTTCTACCACAAAGACCGTGGGAAGGAAGGGGACACACAGTTCACATCCAAACCTGGCCTCTGTCCTAGGTACTTACTTTGCACACACTCCTAGGACTTGCCATCCTCATTCACAAAATAGAGATCATGGCAGTTACTTACCTAGCAAGGATCTCATGAATAGTAAACACTCAGCCTAAGAAATGGTGCATGGAAAAGGACCATGGTCGCTTGCTGTTGGTGTTGTTTAATGGTCATTGTTATCATCACCATTTTCATGGACAGATACAATGGCTGAAACTTCCAAGCTAGAGTGTGGGACTGTTATGCCCTAGAAACAAATTTTTGCAGATTTCCTGCTTCCACTGAATTCTCCTTGACAACCTCTATCCACAGCCTTTTTATCCAAAACGAGCAAACCTCATCTTCCATTTACTCAAAATATTGCTATTTGAGATGGTCTTCTTTTACTAAAGATTTGCAGGCATAGGTATGGGGTCCAATGAGACCCCACAGAACAAGAAGTGAGTTAAAATCAAACATTCCATGTGATTTAAAATAAATAAATAAATCAGGATTTCTCACGCCCTCCCTTTTCTCCATGGGGCTGAGCCTTTGCCCATGTTGGGATGTCCTCTCTCTCCCTCTTCTTTCCTGCTAGAGCCCCAAATCTCTGTTTCTATATATGCACAGAGAAACAGCTCTTAGTCCTTTTACCCTCACAATGTTCACATTTGCATAGATCCCCAATTCATTGAGCAACCTTTAAAAAAAAAAAAAAAGGAGTATAGTTGCTTTACAATGTTGTTAGTTTCTGTTGTGTGTACACATATATCCCCTCCCTCTTGGACCTCCCCTGCTCCACCCCAGCCTCTAGGTCATCGCAGGGCGCTGCGATGGTCGGCCTATGCTATGCAGTATCTTCCCACTAGCTAGCTATTTTACACGTGCTTCTGTAGATATGTCAGCGCTAGTCTCCCAATTTGTCCCACTCTCCCCTTCCCCCACTGTGTCCCAGGATCCATTCTCTACACCTGCATCTCTATTCTGCCCTGCAAATAGGTTCATCAGCACCATCTTTCTAGATTCCATACATATGCATTAATATACGATATTTGTTTTCCTCTCTCTGCCTTACCTCACTTTGTATGACGGACTCTAGGTCCATCTGCATCACTTTAAATGACCCAATTTCATTCCTTTCTATGGCTGAGTAATGTGAAGCCACTTCCCTTGATAAAAATTCCCTCTGCTCTGGATCTCTACCCTTAGCATCTGCGAGAACTAGAAGCAGCCAGATAAAGTGAGCAGAGGTAGCTTTCATGTACTGACTTGCGCTGTTGTTATCCAGAGATGCCTGTCTCCTTGTATGTGGCATGAATGCGCCTATCCCAGAGGCTGGAAAGTGAGATGCACTTACTAACTAGTAGCATCCTTTCCCGACCTAGCCCTCTTGCATACACATCACCCTGAATCACCAGATCGGAACGCCATTTCATTTGAAATCCAGAGTGTGTGCAAAGAGGAAGCAGAATCCCGAAGCTGAGAGACAAGGTCAATGAGGGCAGCTGGCCCCAGCCCACGCAGAGGTCCAGGGACAGCAAGGGCACTGTTAGAAATCTCTCTCTCTGAACAGCCAACAAAGATCAGGGACGAGTGGGCGGATTGAGTGTGTGGCAGACAGGAAATGAGCCTGAGAAGGGCGTCACACCTCTGCTCCAAGGCCTGCCTCCTCTCCCAGGTGGCATCACACCCCCGTTCACAAGCGCACTGGCACCTCCAGAGCCTCCCGCAGCCCCATCCTCGCGGAAGAGAGTGCATGAGACTCTTCCCCACGCTGCCCCCAGTTTGCTGACTCAATTCATCCCCCACCACTTTTAGGTCTTCCTGTTTATGTTGTCACTTGGTTTCATTATTTATTTTTAGCCCTGATTTCGGAAGCTTTTATTCTGCTGGGCTTTGGCAGGGTATCAACAGCATCATTCTGGGCTCTGAAAAGATCATTGTACAAGCCTGGCCTCAGGCCCTCTGGGGACAGAGCGCTAGTGTGGGCCACCTCACGCCGCCTCTTCATTCTCCTGGCCAGCCCAGGGGTGCTGGCGTTCCCCACAGGCCGGCCGGCTCAGTGGCCAGGAATATGAGAAAGAGACATGAGCTTAGATTTCACCTGGCCCAGCCTGCACTCTCCAGTGGAGAAAAGGAGACCCAGGGAACCGAACCATAAGCCCCAAGGTTATCCATGAAAGTGATAGCGTCAGACCACAGCTCGTGGGCTCTTTGCAGTATCATGCTGTGTCCCAGACACTAGGCAACAATTCACAGAAGAAAATCAGTGGTTCCTAAATGATAGGAGCAACCAGCATGCCTTCTCCATGTATATATATATATAAAATAAATAGAAGTATATTTTTTTTCTGGACTCTGAATTCACGTACTTTCACAAAAAACAAAAAGCTAGAACATCAGTAGGAGTTCCTCTCATGGTATCCACATGCCCTTCTATTTGTTATTATTTTGCTTTAAGAAATACAAAAACTTTTTTTTTTTTTTTTTTTTTGTTGCGAGCCGGGAGCAATAAGCTGGTATGGCTTGCCTCCTTGGACGGCCTGCGTTAGCAATGAAGAAGGGACACGCTTCAGTTCCCAGGACAATGGTCTCTTTGACTGGGAATATACCAAAGCAGAATTACAAGTGTGCAAGAATAAACAAGGCTGGAGTCAATCTAAAGTTGTCTTACACTCTGTTTTATTAAACTCAATGCATTTCCGTTCCTATGTGCAGCGCCTAGGTTTGCTTAATTATAGATACCCGGGGTGAATGCTAATGGACGCAGAGGACAGTCCTTGATTGGAAACCAAGGCCCTTTTCTGACCTCTACAGGCCATTCGGAGGAAAAAAGGAAGCTGCATCTGGAAAATTACAGAGCAAGAGGCCCCACAGACCAGGGTCTGAGGGAGATTTTTCCTGGATGCTTCACTGATACTGCTCTGAGTTGGCTGGACACATGTGTGCCCTACTTTCCTGCAAGCTCTGCTGTCCACGTCTAATAGGTTACTCAGGCAACGGGTAGGAGGTCATTCTCGCGAGACATGCAGGCTGGAGATAGAGATCTTGATCATTCAATGTTTATGTATTTAACCAAGGCCTGCCATTCTTTGAGCACCATGCTAGGCCCTCAGGATACTGCAGTGAACAAAATCATTTTTGTCCTTCAAAAAGTTACAGTCTGGTGGTGGTGGGGGGGGGGGGGGAGACAGAATAGTCCCCAGGGAAAATCTTGCAGCCAAAGCTATGATAGGGTTCCTACATGGTGCTATGAGAACCCAGAATCAGATCATGGGAGACTGCCTGGACATGAATAGAGTTGAAGCACACCATAAATGAAATTTGGCACACAAGAGGAAGCAGAGAATAAAAGGGTAGAGTGAGTTCTGGAAACCGAAAGTGACTTTTAGGACCTCCATATGGGTTTGTGTTAAGAGTGGAGACCAGGCAGTTAGCCAGTGGCTGGATCAAGAAGGACTTAACGGGCTTCCCTAGTGGTCCAGTGGTTAAGACTTCACCTCCCAATGCAAGGGATGCAGGTTTGAACCCTGGTCGGGGAGGTAAGCTCACACATGCCTTGTGGCCCAAAACCCAAGACATAAAACAGAAGCAGTATTGTAACAAATTCAACAAAGGCTTTACAAATGGTCCACATGAAAAAAAATCTTTTAAAAAAGAGACGGGCTCAAATGCCAAGTCACATTAGCATGTTAACCTTAGGACAACGGGAGCCCACTGGAAGAATGTAAATGGCAGAAATAGAAACAGATTTTCCTTCCAAATCTCCTGTCTATAAGGGAATAAAGGGCTAGAGAGGAGGCAAAGCCAGAGATGAGGACAGTAGTGAGGAAGCCATTGCTGACACCCAGGTGAGGGATGGACCAAGGAGAAAGAGGAGCAGATTCTAAGCAGAGCTAGGAGGCGGCTTGAATTCATTCACTGAGTGAAGCAAAAAGTGCCTGACTTGGTCAGACACTGGGCCATACGTCAGGCGCACATCGATTCCCATTGAGATGGTCAAGTTCAAGAACCAGGATAAAGAGACTTTGCTAGGAGGAGGCTCTGACATTGAACTTGTTCAGTTTGAGGTTAAAGCAGAGATTATACAGGGATGTCCTGGAGGAGGAAATGCCAAACCACTCCAATATTCTTGCCTGGGAAATCCCAGGGACAGAGGAGTCTGGCAAGCTACAGTCCATGGGGTCGCAGAGTCAGACACGACTTAGCAACCGAGCATGCACACATTTAGTGACGTCTGGTACAAGTTGTTTGTATTTGAGTCAAATATTGAAACCAACACGAATACATCTTCCTTAGTGACAGAGGAAGATGGCCCTCTCCTTGGCCCCTGAGAGGCCTTTAGGGTTCTTGGAAGAGGCACTCTTCCCTGGAGGGCAGGCTCTGGGTTAAAATCATCATTCTGCTACTTAACAGCTGAGTAATCTTAGGCACACAATCTCAGACAACAAGGAGATTAAACCAGTCAATCCTAAAGGAAATCAACCCTGAATATTCATTGGAAGGACCGATGCCAAAGCTGAAGCTCCAATACTTTGGCCACCTGATGCAAAGAGCTGACTCACTGGAAAAGACTCTGATCCTGGAAAAGACTGAAAGCAGGAGAGAAGGGGACAACAGAGGATGAGATGGTTGGATGTCATCACCAACTCAATGGACATGAGTTTCAACAAACTCCATGCAATGGTAAACGACAGGGAAGCCTAGAATGCTGCAGACCATGAGGTCACAAAGTGTTGGACACCACTGAGTGACCGAACAACAACAAATCTTAGGCAAGTCCTGACCATTTTGCTCCAGCATCGTCACCTATGGACTGAACATAGAAAGAGGTTTATCTTGTAGGATTGGGTTGTGTGGCTTAAACATGATAACAAATGCTATGGACTCAGACTGTGGTATGTGGTATGTGGATGTGGTATGTGGACCACATCCATCCCATTTTAGCAGCATCTTACTGCCCAACCCTCTAAGGAAGTAAAAAGGATCATGGGTTGGAAAGTCAGACTTCTCTGGGGGTTGATCCCAGTTCCATACTCAGTAAAAGTGTCCTTCTGTATAGGGCCAAACCTCTTTTTGAAAAATGGCATCAGTAATGCCCCTTTATCACGTAGTCATGAGAATTTAAATGAATGACAATGAGCAGAGTAGGAACACAGGATAGCTTTTCCTCCCTGATAACTTCTGAAGTACCTATTTCAGAATGAAATGTGTGTGTGTGTGTGTGTGTGTGTGTGTGTGTGTGTGTGTGTGTGTGGCAGTGGAGGGGGGCTGGTTCATATTATTCTATCCAACATTATCCATTGAACCCCCACACCCTCAAGGTCACACTGTTGGCCTCTGTGCTTCCTCACTCTGCCCCACGGCCAGTCCAGAATGGACCTCAGGGTCCCTCTGGCCCTGACCTCCAAAGTCAAGTCCACATTCAGACAATGCAGCTGAACCACTCTGAAGAATGGTGCTTAATGCTGATTATTTTGTCAGAGGGATGCTCGTGATACATGTCTGCTCTTAAGCAATCATTTTAACCCTGTAAGGCCCTAGAAAACATTATAAAAGATCAGTTAAAGCTCCTCATCAGAACAACCAGTTTTGCTCCATGCATTTTAACAGTTCATTGCTCTGCTCTGTTTGGCTACTCGTCATAAGAGGCAATGTGATTAAATCGGTAATTTTCTCACAACCACGCATTCTCTTCCAAAGAGAACTGTATCTTTTTCTTCACGACCTGAACAGGCTCAAAATATACACAGGCAAGAAGACCAGCCTATGTTAAATGCTGATGAGAGAGCCTCACGTCCTACCCCCAGTGCTATGTGATAGAACAGAGTAAAATCATCATTTAGTTACTCCCTGCCTTTAGAAACAGGAACATAATGATAAACCTTTCCTCACTTACTTTGTTTTCTTTCCAAAAACACTGAACCTATATATATACATATATATATATGTATATATATATATATTGTGTGTGTGTGTATGAGGGAAGCAAGCTCAATTGCAGCTCTCTTGTGTTGGAACGTGTGTCACTGATCATTTTAAGCTATATACAGTTGAATCTTTTTTTATTATTAGGTGCATAATGGCTGCAATATGATCCTTTTTTTCTAAAAATTTCCTTTAAGCAGTTCCTTTTTCTTTCCTAAACAGCACTTTTTATCAAGAATCAGTTGGGCACGTGGCACACATGGAACCGAACTGCAATGCAAACAGAAGAGGGTATCTGTGGCAAAGACAGCAGCAGACTGCAAACCTCATGAATCACTTTTGCCCCAAAAGGCCTGCAGGGTTAGTACCCAGGCTACACTGTCATATGTTTTTCCAAGACCAGAGCCTTTAGAGGGCAGGGACAGTTTGTACCAACCGGGCCAAACGAATCCATTCCTCTGGTGAGGGTGCGAGTGTTGAGCTCCACCATGCAGGTCTCTTTCCTGAGCAAGGATGACTCACGTCAGGCATTTATTTCATGGAAATTTCTTATTTTGGCAGAGGGTACAGGCTCCCCTTGGACTATGAAATCGACTCTACAGCTCCCTTACTCAGGGTGGGTCATGGAAGCCATGAGTGAGAACTCCCCTTTGGGTGTAATGTGACCTTACTTATGTTGGCAAGGCTCGATGCAAGCTTTAACTCACAGTCCAGGTTATGTTCAAATGTTCTTTGTAGCTCTGAATCCCTTTACTGGAAACCCAAGAGAAACTGGAGCCAATGGATGGGATTGAAAGACGCGCCCAGGCAGCCAAGTTGGCACAACACACGTGGAGTCAGGCGCCAGTTCGCAACAAAGTGAGCCTGTGTGTTCAGAGCACCTTGATGATGCCTGCAGCAGGAGATTCTGCACCTCCGCTCTCACTGCTGCGTCTAAATATTGGTATAATCTCGCCAAAGACAAGGCCACCCTGCTCCTTGGGAATGTAGCCTCACATGGGAACAGACTTCCACGGCAACCAACGGCTTGAGAGGCTGGGCTATACTTGGGCGAGATGTCAACTATAATGAAACCGATTTCCCTTCCTGTAACACACACTCTGATTTGAGAGGGGAAATGGAAGAAATACCATAAATTTCCCAAACTTATGGAATTTCTTTGAGACGTTGGGTGTCCAGGTTTGAGGCCAGGGGGAAGATACGTTTTTGAGAAACTTTAATATTTCAGGCACAGGGAGACTGAGAAATAATAGGTAGGTCCATGTACATTAGAATTCTCTATTCATTGGCCAGTGGGGATGGAGCTGTAAAAAAACACATAAATAAAGCTGTAAATGGCAAGCAGGCTTTAATAGGAATTTATAAATGGTATATTAGGGTCACAGAAGAGAAATTATATAACTTGACTTGGGGTGATTAGGAAAGGTTTTATGTAAGAAAAATGATATTTGAAGCAGGTCTTGCTACCCCAAATGAGGTAAAGGGAGAAGCTTGTCAGAAACAGATTGAAAATGTGAGCAGTTTTAAAAAAAATCATGAAGGGCACTATGGTAGCCCAGGTGGCCCTAATGGTAAAGAACCCACCTGCTAATGCAGAAGAAGCAAGAGGCCTGAGTTCAATCCTTGGGTCCAGGAGATCCCCTGGAGGAAGGAGTGGCGACCCATTCCACTAACCTTGGATGGAAAATCCCGTGGACATGGGACTAAGTGACTGAGCACACAGCATAGTAACCCAAGAAGTGTGTGTGTGTGTGTGTGTGTGTGTGTGTGTTTATCTGCATGTTCATGCACAGGCACCAAAATGATGGAATAAAACGATGTGTTGTGATCCATGGGAAACTGAAGAGAGTGGACATGGGTAGAACTTGAATCTAGAAAGAAGCTGAAAAGTCTCCTGCACAGGGAAGTGTCATGAAGAGACAGCAGATCCCACCCTGAGAGGACCAAGGACATTTGATCCTTAGGGGATCACGAGAAGCCTGTGCTTCTCTACACATGATGATTATCCTGGGGGTGAAAAAGGCCCCCACCCTGTTCCAGCCCTGCCACGCAGAGCACCAGATGACAGCTGGCACAGGACAGCCACGAATGTGGCCTGGACTCCACTTCACCTCTCCAGACACACTTCTCCGCACAGTCTGAACCACATGTGCTTCCCATTAGCACTTACAATTCCCTGGAATTCCTGAATAATCACAGTTGGCTCCACATTTGGTAGAACACTTTTCAGGACAATTGGCTATTGTGGTTTGGCCAGCAAGAGACACATCTGGCTGAACTGGAAGATCCGCAGGTGACCTGTGGTGAGCCTCCCCTCCCCGCACTCTGCTCCCAAACTGAACATCAGTGAAGTGTAACACACAACGGCCTCCTGTCCTAGCAGGAAGGGAAGAAAGTCTACTCTCCTCGACCCTCCTGCTCCCTCCAAGCTAACTTCTTCCCAGTTGACTTGAGTCTGGGTTCAGTGGCTTAGGACTTCCACCTGGATCCCGAAGCTCATGGAGCGTAGCTTGACTTCTACTTTCTTTCCTTGCATACTTCTGGATTCTAGGAGTTCTTTTTTTCCAGTGGGACATCTCATAGATCCCAGTATTCAACATGGCCCCAACTGCATTTCTTATCTTGCACCTTATCCTAAACCTGTGAAGCATTATTCATTCAGTTGTGTCTGACTCTGAGACCCCATGGACTGTAGCTAACCAGGCTCCTCTGTCCATGAGGTTCTCCAGGCAAAAATACTAGAATGGGTAGCCATTCCCTTCTTCAGGGGATCTTCCCAACCCAGGGATCAAACCCGAGTCTTCTGTACTACAGGTGGATTCTTTACCATCTGAGCCACCAGGGAAGCCCTGTTGCTCTAATGATACACCCAGCGTGCTCCTGAGACCATCGAAGAACCAGCAAGGCAAGGGTGCAGATCAATCAGTCATAAACACGTGGTACACAGGAATGATACATACATGCCGACATCAGTTCTGACCAAACCTTTGCTGAAAATCTTTGTCTCCACTCAGCATATTCTGAACAAAGGCCAACCTTTCCATTGGGCAGGACAAATGCTGTTGATCTGATAGATGTCTAGCTTGTCAGTTTCACCTCCTGTCACTCCCCTCCTTTCCCCACATACAAGCACATCTTCTCCATCAGTCACACTGAACATTTTATTCTAACTCTCACTCCACCACAGGGTCTTTGCACAAACTCTTCCCACTTCTTAAGATGTCTTTCCTCCTCTTTCTAACCAGGAAACTTACATATCCTTCCAAAACCACCTAAACTATCATCTTTTGGGGGTAGACTTCGCCCACCACTACTGCCTTCATTGGATGTGGTGTTTCTGTATCATCCTCTGCAGCCCATAATTCTGCTCCATCACAACAAAATTTATTGTCCATCTCTGTCCCTGAACTTTGAGCAACTTCAGGACACAGTGAGTTTTTCTCTGCAGCTTTAGAGCCTAATGAAGAGCCTGACAGGCTTCCCAGGTGGCTCAAGTGGTATAGAATCTGCCTGCCAATGCAGAAGACACGGGTTTGATCCCTAGGTCAGGAAGACACCCTGGAGAAGGAAGTGACAACCCACTCCAGTATTCTTGCCTGAGAGATCCCATGGACAGACGAGCCTGATGGGCAAGAGTTCCATGTGGTCCCTGGGAGCTGGACATGACTTAGCAACTGAGTACACACAAAAAGACCATGATGCATAGCAGGTACTTAATATATATTTGTTACAATAGATGGATCAATAAACAGTCCATATTCTTGGCTTTTCCTGAGCACATCACATAGAAATTTACCTGCCCTAGGCACATTCTCAAAAGCATGCTAAATAAACACTTTTGAGCTGAGATGAAAATTGATGATGTGTTAGGATTATTTCCATTCCTCTCACCATTTACATATTCAATAATGTCATCTTCTTGACTCTCAAAGCAATGAAAAAAACAAACAAACAAAAAATAGAAACAAACAGAAGCATTATGCCATCCTCTGTTTAAGAGTGGAAACATTGAATATGGGAGAAGTGAAGAGATGCTTTCAACGTGGATCTGAACTCAGTGTCTTTCTTATTTCCCTCAAACTTCTCGTGTATGTTAAAGAAATCTGAATGCCTTAATATAAAGAATGAATCATGATTTCTGAATGATGGCAAAGAAATTTGAAAAAGAGTCAGAAAATAAGAGACTATTTATAATAATAATAATAATGTAATAATAATGTCTACTTCCTAAATCACAGCACACGTAACTTTGTCACATCCTTTGGGGCTAAATTATAGCAAAACATTTTAATTTTTTAATGGCTTTCTGCTGTTCTAGAAGTGTGGACTGTTAGTTTTCTCTGAAAGCATTCTGTTTCCAAAATTTCTTAGCAGTGCTAGGTATACTAGGAAAAGTTTCTTTGGCATGTTTTTGATCCTCAGTATGCATCATTTTCACTTAAGATTAAATTTCCAATTTTTAACATTGCCTGCCTCAAATAAAGACTGCATTTTCCAACCTCCTTTTCAGTACTTCTGTTCCTAGGACAACTTTCTGGATAGTGAGGTTAAGCAGAAGTAGTATGCCTAGTTTTGGAAATATGAAGATGGCATCCCATTCCTGTCCTTCCTAATGCTGAATGGGACGGAGATGCAAAGTGTGATGCTTCAGCAGCTGTCTGAGACCAAGAGGAGAAGCAATGCACAATGCCGGCTAGGAGGCTGCTGAAGCTGCGTGCCTGGCAGCAGGCGCTCATGGTGCTTGCTCTGGTCTGCCTATATCTGGAATTCCACATGACTGACAAATGGACTTCGATCTTACAAAAGCTACTATGCTGTTTTGGATTTTCCATCTCTTGCAGCCAAGCTTAATCATCACAAAATACGAATGGCATCTGGACAAACATACACTTGCTCTAACATATTATCTCTACTTTATCTTCCCTTTTAATCTGCCTTCCCAGTCTCTTCTCATCCTTTGTGCTTTGGCCCTATTCATTGCACCATTTTCATTTTCAAACTGTTTCCATCTTTCTGTTGCAGGGCCTTGCTGCATTTTCACTTGCCCTAAGCTACAGCAGCCTCCTAGGCTCTGCTCCGACAGAAAACTCCTGCCCTGAACCCCTCCAGGAAGAGAGAGTATTTCCCAGCCAAGTGACTCCATAGACTGTTTTACTGACTGAGAATACTTCCATAGCACGTTCTGCTTGTGTTATGGTGGAAAATAAACCAACTTTATTGTTTACAATGTGCCTAACTCTGTACTTTTACATATGATTTCATTTCATCTTCACAATAACTCTGTAATACAGACACACTCATCTCCACTGAACTGTAGTTTAGGGAGATTTGATTATTTGCCTCGGTTCTCATAACAAGCAAGTGCCAGATTTCAGATATGAGCCACATCTATCTGAGTCTGAAATGAATGAAGTGTCCACTGTGCCTTGCTGCCTCCTAGGATAATGGTAAGTGGCCTGAATTTCATAGGATTTTCAAATTTGTAAAGACTTTGGTCATGTCTTATTCACTATTATGCCCCTTCCAATAGGACAGCTCCTGGCCTTTATTGGATCTCCAAAATAGATACTATTAAAAGAGACCAAGGATGGTTACTCAGTTGTACAGTCTTCCATGTTCAATCACCCAGCAAGGGAAGACCCTGCCAGGACCCTTAGAGTCTCAGTGGGGCTCCTGCTGTGGGTTGAGGAGCTCAGATGCTATAATAGAAAGAAAGCAGGAGGCGATAACCCTCATAACGTGAGAATGACCACTTAGAGAATAATGTGAATGACCACTTAGAATTTTGGTGAGAAGACACGAAGAAAGGTGAATTCCTACTACTTCTAGTCCATTCTGGTTTCAAGCAAGACTGGAAAAGAGCTCAGAACAGTCTTTAGAGGACTCATGGAAATCTTGAGAGTCTCCCATTCTAGCATAACGACAGCGTACATCTAGCCATCTAACTACTGGGTTGGCCAAAACATTTGTTTGGGTTTTTCCACAACATCCGAATGAATGTTTTGACCAACCCAATATGTAAAATGCTGTAATTAAGAAGCAGCCACCCTCAATGAATAGTGAAACTAGAACGAAATCTAGATGTAGGGATGTGGACCTCACTCGGGCTTTCTGTGCTGACGTTGCGTGTGTCTGATGGCAAAGCAGCGGCGCGGCAGCTAATCCAGTGGCCAGAGGCACAGAACTTGCAAGGAGCCTCAGGGTTACGGGGTGGCTTTTCTTCCCTGCCCTGTCCCCTCCTCTTCTTCCTCTCCCTCATCCTTGTAGAAAGCGCACTCTTGGATCTGCCGGTCCAGCTCTGAGAAGCTCCCTTCCTGGTCCCAGCTGCTCTCGGTAGCGTACTCAATCTCTTCCAGGCAGGGAGGCTCGTCATCCAGCTCTGAAGCGATGCTGCTGTTGCTGCTGCCTCCGCCGCGAGTTCCCAGAAAACATGGGGAAGAAAGGAAGGAGAGAAAAGGAGGGAAGGAAAAGGGAGGAAAAAAAAAAAAGAGGGGAAGGGGGATAGAAATGGAGGCGGAGAGGAAGGAGAGGAGACGAAAAGAGAAGTTACCCAGAGAAAAGAGCATTTATAATCGCTTGGAAAAGAGAGGGTGGGGTTATCGTCACTGAGTTCTAATCTCAAGAGCCCCCCACTCCTTTCAAGGTGTTGCATATAGCACCCTGTGCCCTCAACCACTGCCTTGCAACGGGGGAAGAAAATCTGTAAAATCTACGGGCACCCTTCTTCCTTAGCCAGCAGAGTCTGCATGTCTAAGTCCAATCAGAAGATTTCCAATCACGAGTTAGGGATGGTCTCGTCTATTTAACATCATCAGGGTCCTTGAGGCTCAAAGGGAAAAATCAGAGGTGGCTGTCATTGACTCTCTGTGAATGTCATGCCAGTTATGCCCAGGAAAGAGTGGCACTGGAATTCTGATAGGTAGGATGCAAAAATCTTTAATGCTTCCCACTATCGTGAGCAGCACTATAAGTCATATTACACAGCTAGCCCTTCCTCATGGTGGATGCCTGATTGAAATAAAAAAATTAATCCAGGTGGACATTAAAGGAGAGAATAAGTGGAGAAGTAGCACTCTCTTTCCACTTTGTTTGAATTCCCTCATCACATCCCAGATCTCCCTCCAGTTTATTCACAAGCGGAAGATCACAGATACTGACAACAGCAGACAGGAGGGAGCGGTAGGAGTGAACAAACCTGGACCATATATTATGAGCAGGAGAAGTTTCCGCCCAAGGAACTGTATTATCTTCCGCATTTGCATGAGGTACCTTCTTTCCTGAAGACTTCTTAATCACTCCCTACTTAGGATTTAACCAATTAGGATTAGCAGCAGGCTGGGTTTCCACTCTGTGATTTATAGAAGGCGAGCTCTTCATAAATCAGGCAGAGATGTTCATCCACCTGCCTCGCCATCAACAATGAAAATGGGGAATCAGCCGCATGGTTACATTTCAGCTTGGGAAATGAACCAGAGGCCAGTTTCTTAATTGTTCACTAACTGTTAGGAGCCACTGTATGCTCTCTGGGTACCTTAAGCTGAAGGTCTGGGGGGACATTTCATGAATGGAGAGGAAACAGAAGAAGTCTGAGTCTTGATTCCACCGCATCACAGCATTAGTTGTTATCATAACTCACAGGCTGAATGGTGGGTGATAAAGCAGGTGGGTAAAGGAAGGTAAGACCCATCCAGTCGTAACACAAGCTCAAGTTGCCAAGGACACCTAGTGCCTTTGACACAAGCGTCACCATATTCAGGGTTGAGAGGACAATGCCATACAAGATCAAGAACCTGACCGGGGGACCTTGGAAAATCCCTTTCACCTCACAGAAGGGCAATAATAATAACTCAAAATTTTTTGTGAATACCAAATAAGAGGACATATGGATGCAATCTAGCAGAGTGCTCTGCAAAATAAAACTGATCAACAAATTTTAATTCCTCTCTATTGTGGATACTGAAAAAGATGGTGAAACAGGGTGGGGAAGGTGAACAGGAACTGAGCTGTTCCTTCATGGCTGCAATTACTATTACAAAACCTTCCCAATCAGGTTCTCTAAAACATAACTTTTATGGTGCCATTTCAAATTAGCACTATTTACAGTAACTTGCAAGAATTCGGCCTTGCTTGCTAATGCAATATGAGTATCAGTGGATGGGATGTTCTTAAAGGGTCCAGTTGGCAGGTGTCCATGAGTTAACAGCAGAGTCATTAATCCCCTCATAAAGCCCTGCCTTCCCTCCACTGTGGAGTCTGTTCCAGTCTCCCATAGACTTTTCTGCGACAGCCAAGTTAGTAGACCGTTCCTATTGTGATCATTCAAACATATCAGGCTGAATGTGTTTTCAAGTCTTGATTATTCACACAGACAATTCCTTATATCGAAAGTAATCATCCAGCTCCTCAACATCCAGCCAAATAAGACAGATCAACAGTAAAAGCTCATCTTAATTTCCATTGAATGATTGTTTCGATGACTCTCTTATTGAAATGTCTTCCTCTAAATATAAATTTTCATATATTCACTTAATTTGTTTTGATCTTTAATAGGGTTTATATAGTCTTATATTGTGAATAAGGCCCCTGCCTCTGATTCATATTTATATTATTCTATAGAACACCTAGAATGTGCTGAAAATATAGTAGAAACTCTTTGTACCTCCATGGACTATAGCCCACGTGGGTCCTCTGTCCATGGGACTTCCCAGGCAAAAATACTGGGGTGGGTTGCCATATCCTCCTCCAGGGATCTTCCCAACCCATGGGTTGAACCTGTGTCTCCTACATCTCCTGCATTGGCAGGGACGTTCTTTACATTAGTATTATCTGAGATGCCCAGATAGGTGATAGCTAGATAGACAGATACTTGAAATAGATAGTAGATATATGCGACAGATAGATAGTGAGTTCCCTGTGTATATTACACACACCTACTGTCATTAGCAAGGCAACTAGAGAGTGTAGGAAGCAGGGCTCCTTCACTGGCTTCAGAAAGGTGCCAGAAAAATGTCTTGACTCTGCACATCCAGGAGTTTCAGCAATGCAACGGGAAAGTATGTTGCCTGCGTGCACATGCTGAAGTTAGGCTGGGAGTGGACGAGTGCCATGACCACTCTCACATGCCAGCCCCAGCCAGGGAGGAGGCAGGTGCTGCAACCACCTGGGCTCTCTGGCTTCAGCAGGGCAGCAGTATAGTACCATGACCACGGGCCCCTGTCCATCTTAGCAAGGCAGCAGGAGGGTGCTGTCTCCAAGCTTACTTGTCTGTGCCAGCAGAGTATGTGGAGAGGGCACCTATCAATACCTCTGTCTCTGGGGAAAATTTTCATAGATCCCTGCCCCTCCAGCACATGTTTTTTAGATTAGCAAATGAGTCTCTCTCACATACACACCAGGCACTTTTCAAGTGCTATTTTTTTTTTTTCCTCTGTGTCTCAGGGTGGGTAAGACAACATGTGAGTCGTTCAGAAGGGAAGTCTCAGATTCTAACAGCACTTTGGACACCAGCCTGGTTGGATCCCTTAGCCAGACATTTTAGCAGTTCATCTCTCTGATGCAGACCCCAGGCACTGGGTAGGACACCAGCCCCTCGCTCCTCTGATAGAAGCACTAGCTTGATGAGATCTCTCCATGTCTTCTGTTCCATGCTGGTTTTCAGGCCAGGGCTCTGTCTCAAACTTTCCTGCCGTTTTTAATGTGGTCATTTAATTCTTTATAGTGGAAAAGCAGGTCATTTAATTTTCAGATCTTTTTCAGAGGGAAACGATTTGTATGCAGTTGTAGAGGTGTGGCCATGAATAGAGGTAGGATCCAAATCATACTGTCCTGTTATCTTGATCCCACACTCATAAGCTTTATGTATGAATCAAACCATTAATTAATGAGTTAATTAATTAATTAAACAAACCATTAATTAATGAGCCATTAATGAATTGTCAGTACATTTTAGTAATTTTAAATAAATATGGTTTTCTTTGTCATTCATATTTATAAATAAGTATAACCAGTTCAGTTCAGTTCAGTCGCTCAGTCATGTCCAACTCTTTGTGACCCCATGACTGCAGCACACCAGGCCTCCCTGTTCATCACCAACTCCTGGACTTTACTCAAACTCATGTCCATTGAGTCAGTGATGCCATCCAACCATCTGATCCTCTGTTGTCCCCTTCTCCTCCCACCTTCAATCTTTCCCAGCATCAGGGTCTTTTCAAATGAGAAAGCTCTTTGCATCAGGTGGCCAAAATATTGGCATAATATATAGCTTAAATATATAAAATATCATGTAATACATAGCTTAAACATATATTGAGGTATCAAAAAGATCCTTCGTGTTTTTCTGCATAATGCTACCGATAAAACAGGACAAACTCTCTGGCTCATTCAATAATTAGTGTATAATGAACAATGTATAATATATTATAAAATTAAGTATCATTAACATATTAATATATTATATATAATGCATATTAATGTTATGTATTTATATATTAAATACATTTATTTTTTAATATATTTATACATTAAGAAGGCCAGTGCTTATGTGCTCAGTCATGTCTACCTCTTTGTGACTCCATGGACTGTAGCCCACCAGGCTCCTCTGTCTTTGGGATTTCCAGGCAAGAATACTGGAACAGGTTGCCATTTCCCGTCCAAGGGGTCTTCCTGACCCAGGGCTCAAATCTGCATCTCCTATGTCTCCTGCATTGGCAGGGAGGCATTTTACCACTAGCGCACCTGGGGATCCTTCAGTAGTTTCATTATATCTCTCACTTATTTGCCCAAATGTGTGAATATCCTTATGAGTTAGAGAACCACAGTGCATATGCAGGGACTCCCACTTCTGGATAAACAGAAGATTCTCCCTTTTCCTCTTCATAGCCCTCTCTGGATATTGTATTAAAGAAACTGAAACGTGGATGAAATGTGGAGAGAAGAGACCAGACGAGATGGGGACCTACTGGTCAAAGTGGTGGTATGTTCCCTGGATTTTCTTTCGGCCTCACATACTCTAGTCTTGGAACTAGAGAAGCTGACAGCCTGGCAATGCTAATAAGACAAAAAAATCCCCGACAGGAACTTGTTCTCTTTATCCAAATGATTAAAAAATGGAGTGACCTCCCACAAAAAATGTTTTGAACTATAAAAGTCTACTCCAATCAAATGCCACAGAAAGAAAAAAGAGCAGTCCTGCCCTTATCCTGCCAATAGAGGTGTGGTGAGCCTGGATTTCTGCTCTCATCAGACGGCATTGTAATATCCAGAATTACAAGGAAGCTAAGGAAGCATCAGAGAAGGCAGAAAAGAGCCAAAACTTTTATCTCCAATAGGCACTAATGTGGTTTCTCACCCGTTGATACCAGTGGGGGCCCTGTAGGGGAGCATGAACTTCCAAGCACAACTGTTGACAACATGACCATTCACTAACATTTTAAAGCAGACCAATAGCACAAGGGACTCATACTGCTTCCACCCAGAACAATAGTAGTAAAGGCCTGGTTGAAGCAAAAGCATTTACTAGTGCCCAGTAGTAGCAAGGAGTTCTCAGCACTGTGGGTGTCCATGGAGCCTAAGTGAAACCTTGAGTTTCACCTTCATATGGTAATAACAAGATTCCTTCCTTTCCTGCCTGAGTGGTGTTGTAGGAGCCCAGCCCAAGCAAGAGAGTTTAATAAGACCTATATTCTCATAGGTCTTATTCTCATATACAAAAAAGATCTTCATGATCCAGAAAACCACAATGGTGTGATCATTCACCTAGAGCCAGACATCCTGGAATGTGGAGTCAAGTGGACTTTAGAAAGCATCACCGTGAACAAAGCCAGTAGAGGTGATGGAATACCAGTTGAGCTATTTCAAATCCTAAAAGATGATGTTGTGAAAGTGCTACACTCAATATGCCAGCAAATGTGGAAAACTCAGCAGTGGCCACAGGACTGGAAAAGGTCAGTTTTCATTACAATCCCAAAGAAGGGCAATGCCAAAGAATGTTCAGACTATCACACTATAGCACTCATATCACATGCTAGCAAAGTAATGCTCAAAAATTTACAAGCCATGCTTCAACAGTACAGGAACCATGAATTTCAGCAAAGCCAGAAAAACCAGACATTAAATTGCCAACATCTGTTGGATCATAGAAGAAGCAAGAGAGTTCTAGAAAAAAATAAAATCTACTTCTGCTTTATTGATTATGCCAAAGCCTTTGACTGTGTAGATCAGAGCAAACTGTGGAAAATTATTCAAGAGATGGGAATACCAGACCATCTTACCTGCCTCCTGAGAAATCTGTATGCAAGTCAAGACGCAACAGTTAGAATTGGACATGGAACAACAGACTGGTTCCAAAATTGGAAAGGAGTACGTCAAGGCTGTATACTGTCACCCTGCTTATTTAACTTATATGCAGAGTTCAGTTCAGTTCAGTCCCTTAGTCATGTCTGACTCTTTGCAACCCCATGGACTGCAGCATGCCAGGCCTCCCTGTTTATCACCAACCCTCCAGAGTTTACTCAAACTCATGTCCATTGAGTTGGTGATGCCATCCAACCATCTCATCCTCTGTCGTCCCCTTCTTCTCCTGCCTTCAATCTTTCCCAGCATCAGGGTCTTTTCAAAGCTCTTCATAGAGTACATCCTGAGAAACCCTGGGCTGGATGAAGCACAAGCTGGAATCAAGATTGCCAGGAGAAATATCAATAACCTCAGATATGCAGATGACACCACCCTTATGATAGAAAGTGAAGAGGAAATGAAGAGCCTCTTGATGAAGGTAAAAGAGGAGAATGAAAAAGCTGGCTTAAGACTCAACATTCAAAAAAACTAAGATCATGGCATCTGGTCCAATGACTTCAGGGCAAATAGATGGGAAACAGTGGAAAAAGTGACAGACTTTATTTTGGGGGACTCCAAAATCACTGCACATTGTGATTACAGCCATGAAATTAAAAGATGTTTGCTCCTTGGAAGAAAAGCTATGACCAACCTAGACAGCATATTAAAAATCAGAGACATTACTTACTCAACAAAGTCCATCTGACCAAAGGTATTTTTCCGGTAGTCATGTATGGATATGAGAATTAGACTATAAAGAAAGCTGAGCACCAAAGAATTGTCACTTTTGAACTGTGGTGTTGGAGAAGATCAAGATCAAGATCAAACCAGTCAATCCTATAGAAAATCAGTCCTGAATATTCATTGGAAGGACTGATGCTGAATCTGAAGCTCCAACACTTTGGCCACCTGATGCAAAGAGCTGACTCATTAGAAAAGACCCTGATGCTGGGAAAGACTGAAGGCAGGAGGAAAAGGGGACAGCAGAGGATGAGATGGTTGGATGGCATCACCAACTCAATGGACATGAGTTTGAGTAAACTTCAGGGGGTTGGTGATAGACAGGGAAGCCTGGTGATGGGGTTGCAAACAGTCGGACATGACTGAGTGACTGAAATGAACTGATATTCTCATAAAGTAATACTCAGATTGTTCAGATTGCACATTATATCATTATATCCTCATTGATATATCCTCATTATATCAATCAGGACAACCAATAGATGTCAACCGCAATATGACACAGATGTCAGAGTTATCTGACAAAGATTTGAAAGCAGACATCATATAAGTATTCCACTGAGTCATTGTGACAGACAGGAAAAAATAACTGAGTGTCTTAATAAAGGAATAGAAAATATCATCAACAAATAAGGAGCATAAAGAGAATCTAAGGAAACTGTAGAAGTGAGAAATACAATAACAGAAATGTAAAACTTGACAAAGAAACAGAAAGCTCCAATAAGGAAACAGAACATATAAAGAAGAACCAAATGGAAATTTTAAAACTAATAAATATAGACATTTTAAAAATACATTAAAAAAGTCAATGGTTAGTCTCAACAGTAGAATGGAAGGAACATAGGAAAGAATCAGTGAACTTGAAAATAGAACAATAGAAATTATTCAGTGTGAATAACAGAGTGAAAATAGATTAAAACAATGAAGAGAATATCAAGATCTATAATATTCATTTCAGCAGTCCCAAAAGAAGAGAGCTAAAAAAAAATTCAAAACAGTAATGGCTGAAAACTTTTTAAACTTTGCAAAAGACATTAACCTACAAATACAGTACTGAACAAATAGATAAACCCAAGGAGACCTGATAAGACAGGTAACAAGTTTTCTGAAAATTAAAGACAAACTAAAAATCTTGAAACTAAAAAACAAACAAACAAAATCTTGAAACCAGTATGAGAGAAAGTGTAGGGTCACAGCACTATAGTGGAAAAATAATTTGAATGGCAGCAGAGATCTCATCAGAAACCATAGGGGGAAGGATAAAGCAGAACACCATTTTTCAAATTTGAAAAAAAAAAAAATCTACCAACCTAGTACTCTTAAATACTATATATATATATATATACACACACACACACACACACACACACACATAGCCTTCAAGAAATGAACAGAAAATAAAGACATCTTCATACAAAGTAAAATTTTGAGGGCTTGTTGCCACCCTACCTTAAAAGGATGGCTAAAGGAGACCCCCTAAACAGAAATGAATGAATAAGATTATAATGTTGGAGTATGAGAAAGGGAGAAAGAACAACAAAAGAGTATAAATATAAATACAACCAATAGATTTTTTTCCCCTCTTGAATTATTAAAATTATGTTAGCCAGTTGGATCCAAAATTATGCAGTTTGTTATACAAAATTATACAGTGTGTTATAGTTCATATAAATATTTAAGCTAATTATATAATAAATGAGAAGGTAAAGGGATGTACAAGGAGGAAAGTTTTCTACACTTGAACTGGTAAAAATGTGACACCACCAGGTTTTAAGTTATGCATATAAAATGTAATAGCTACAACACAAACATATATAGGTGGAGATAACACTCAAAATCTTATAAAGAAATAAAAACAAAATTGTTTAAAGAACCCACTAACAAGGAACCAGGGAAAAAAACAAAACTAGAGAGTAAAAGGGAGAGAGAACAAAGAATAAAATGGAAGAATTACCTACAGCTTATCAATAACATTAAATGCTATGTAAATATCTATATATACTAATTAAAAGAAAGATTGTCAGAGTAGATTTTTAAAATATGACCCAACTGTATGCCGTTCATAATAATTCACTTAAAGTATCATGAAATAGATAGATACAAACCCAAAGGATGGAAAAGATACACCATCCAAACATTAATCAAAAGAAACCAGGAGTGTCTGTATCAACAACATCAAATAAAATAGTCATCGGAGCAAAGAAAATAACAAGGGAGGTAGAGGGATATGATAATAAAAACGTCAGTACATCAAAAAGTCAGAGTATTTTTGCAGGCATATGTATCAAACAACAGAAGTGCAAATTATATGAAGCAAAACCTAATAGATTTGAAAGGAGAATTAGACAAAACTATCATCATTCAAGACTTCACTCCTTTCTCAGCAAGCGATTAAACAACTAGAGAGGAAATCAGTCAAGGCATAGAAGAGTTCAACAACACCATTAACCAACAACGTAGAACTGACATTTATAGCACACTTTCCACCAAATAACAGCAGAATACCTATTATCTCCCAATGCCGATAAAATATGTTTCAAGCCAGACCATATCTTGAGCCATAAACACATTTGAACAAATTTAAAAGATCTGAAATAGTGCAGTCTGGGTTCTCTGACCAAAGGAATCGAGTTGGAAATGAAAAAAACAAAAAGATGAAAAGAACATTTCCAAACATTTGGAAAGTAGATAAGAAAACTCAGGAGGTCAAAGTATCTGCATATATATTCATATATATGAATGAATATATCAATATATCAAATTTTGTGGCACACAGAGCCACGGTGAGAGGAAAAGTTATAACAATAAATGCGTACCTTAGAAAAGTCTAAGTCATAAATCTGTGCTACACCTCAAGAAAGTGGGAAAATAAGAACAAAACAATCATTTCATGACAAATAGATGGGGAAACAATGGAAACTGTGACAGATTTTATTTTCTTGGGCTTCAAAATCACTGCAGATGGTGAGTGCAGCCATGAAATTAAAAGACACTTGCTCCTTGGAAGAAAAGCTATGACAGACCCAGACAGCATATTAAAAAGCAGAGACATTACTTCGCCAACAAGATCTGGCTAGTCAAAACTATGGTTTTTCCAGTACTCATGTATGCATGTGAGAGTTGGACTATAAAGAAGACTGAGCACCAAAGGATTAATGCTTTTGAACTGTGGTGTTGGAGAAAACTTTTGAGAGTCCCTTGGACTGCAAGAAGATCAAACCAGTCAATCCTAAAGGAAATCAACCCTGAATATTCATTGAAGAACTGATGCTGAAGCTGGAGCTCCAATACTTTGGCCACCTGATGTGAAGAGCAGAGTCACTGGAAAAGACCCTGATGCTGGGAAAGAGTGAAAGCAGGAGAAGGGGATGACAGAGGATGACATGGTTGGATGGCATCACTGACTCAATGGATATGAGTTTGAGAAAGCTCTGGGAGATGGTGAAGGACAGGGAGCCCTGGTAACAGTCCACGGAGTTGCAAAGAGTCGGACATGACTAAGCGACTGAACAACAACAGTAAATACTAAAGCAAACATATGGATATGAGTTTGAGAAAGCTCTGGGAGATGGTGAAGGACAGGGAGCCCTGCTACAGTCCACGGAGTTGCAAAGAGTCGGACATGACTAAGCGACTGAACAACAACAGTAAATACTAAAGCAAACATAAGAAAGAAACAATAAAGATAAGGGCAGAAATCAATGTAATTGAAAGAGAAAAACAATAGAGAAAATCAATGAAATGAAGACCTGACTGTTTGAAAAGATATATACAACTACCAACTTCTAACTATACTGAGAAAGAAGAAAAGAAGAAAGAAAGAAGCAAAAACTTGATTTTTCTTGAATGAGAGTGAGATAAATATTTTCCCACACGTGGGCCAGCAATGAAAAGACTACTAAAGTATATACTTCAGTAAGGAAAAAACTGAATTCAGAAAGGTAACAGGCTCACAAGACATGATTCTGCTACAAATACTAAACAAGTTGCACTGGAAAATATACCTGTATAGACTGAGAGGAGTCATATATAGGCAACAAGAATAGTCATTTAAAATATTCACTGACCAAAAGAATGCGAGCAGAAGTGCTGTTTGTCACTTTCCTCCAGAAGTGCCCTAAGCAATCTTCAGCGGGCTGTCTAAAAAATATTTACATACATATCATATACATCATAATATCAATATCACCTGTAATATGTAAATAAATGCAAATGCCATAAAATGACTGCTTTAATGGGAAAATGAAACTGAAAAGTTTTAAATTTGAAATGATACAAGAAAGGCTGGAAGGACAAAAGAAGGAGAAGAAGAGAAAAAAGGAAAACAAACAAAACAAAAAAAGAAGAGGGAGGGAGGAAGGGAGAAAAGGGAACGGACAAAAAAGACAAACTGCCTGTGGCAGGTTGCTCTGTATATCCCCTGCCGCCACTTGGCCCATTATCTTATTTCCTTTGAACAAAATTGCTCAAGTCTAAAAAAATACAGTCAGATTGTCCCTGACAGTCCCGCCAGTCTACCCCACCTTGAAGGTAAAGCCTGCATCCCGCCTCTTCTTCTAAGTCTTCCCCAAGAACAGTAGCAAGCTGCCTTCTTTGTCTTTTGCTTTTGTTTTTTCTTTTTCTTTTTTAACTTGTCCAAGCCCTTAGCTGGACCATTCTCTTCGACATTTTGCTTATGCTGTTGTCTCATATTACCATCAGCCTTAATAAGCAGTTCCATGTGTGTTGACCTTCTGCCAGTTGCAAGACTTCTGGTTGCACTGCCCTTGAGACCAGGGCAATGAGGATACCAGGCTGGTCCCATCTTATTAGCTGTTTGCTCATTCCAGGCAACTCCCCATCCTCATAAAGAGCCTCATCCAGCCGATAAGAATAGCACATATATTTCTTGGGACCAGGGAGAGCCTTCTTCTAAGTGCAGCCTTCTACATGGCAGAGGGCAGGCTCAAGTTATCAAAGAAAGGCTGCCAGTATCATTAAGAGATGCTCTCTGCAGCTTACAGATTCAGCTTTCACAGGACCAAGACCATTTGGTAAGGAAGAGGAACGGTACTGTCAGCAATACTGCAGTGTCCGTGATTCTCCCTTTCACTCTCTCTCTGTTTCAAAGATGATAAATTCAAGAAGAAGCTATCACATATGCAAATTCAATCAAATATAAATGAAAGGAAATCACATGATGCAGAAATCAAACTGTGCCTCCAACAATAAGGTGGTCCTTAATACACAGATGTGGAAAATGTATGGAGAAAATATTTGAAAACTGTTTTCATTTTCTTCCAAATGCTTCGCTATCCTGTGTGTGCATGCATGCTTAGTCGCTCAGCCGTGTCCAACTCTTTACGACCCCATGGACTGCAGTTTGCCAGGCTCCTCTTTCCATGGGGTTTCTCCAGGCAAGAATACTGGAATGGGTTGCCATGCCTTCCTCCAGGGGATCTTCCCAACCCAGGGCTCAAACCCTGCCTCTTGCACTGCAGGCGGATTCTTTACCATCTGAGACACCAGAGAAGCCCTTGCTACCCTATAAAAACACATTAAAGAATCACCTTGGGTAGTGCTGGAGAATTATGTGGTGCAGCAAGAAAAATGTAAAAGAGGAAGAAAACATTATGTCATACAAAGATTGGAGGTAGGAATCCTGGTTTCAAAGACCTAGTGAGAAGCAGGAACTTATCTTCTTTGAGCTTGACTGTCTTCATCTGTAAATTGGGTATCTCGTTGGCTTTCTTCTTGAAACGATATATAAGGAGCAACTTTCATACCACAACACTGGACACATAGTTACTTAACAAAAGCTGTATTCCTCTCTTCTTCCCACAGTGTTGGGAGATAAGGCATGAAAATATTTTTATTTTGGTGAGTTCATCACCTTCATCTTCAAGTACAAACCCATCAGTGCAGCTTTGAACACAGTTTCTGGGCAAAGCCATTAAGAAGATTCCATCCCTTGCAATTCTTCCAAGCCAGCCTGTACGGCAATTTGCAACTTTATGATGTGATAAATAGAATTTCTTTGTTTTGATTTTTCATTTGCATATTTATTGAGATATGACAATCTTAATTAGTTCTGCTTTTTGTGTGTTTGTTTGTTTTCTCAGTTGGGAAAAGACAGCTTTCTGTAGAGCAAAATGATTCTGTATGCTAACAGGGCGAACAACACTGAGCCTGTGGCGTTCCTTGATGTGAATGCTCCTTAGAACAGAGCTTTGTGGATTCCCTTTTCCCTTGTTTTCTCTTCAAATGCCGAGGTGATGTTCAAGACTTGGGTGAGGGCCAGATCTCAAGAGGCAGCTGTCTACTGAGAAGCAGTAGAACACTCTTTAAATTCTAGACACTTAGCTTCATCCAACACTTTCTCCCCAGCCTACGGATCACCTGTCTGCTTCCTGGAAAAGCTGAGCCCCATCAAATGCCTCTTCCCAATGAAACACATCCCTGTTGCCTCTTGGCTTCTGTAGAAGAGAAAGAGGAAGCCTGAATCCCCTCATTAATTGCATCCCAGGGAAGTATTTGGACATGTTGTTCACATCTTGCTGTTGCAATCTGACTTTTGGGAACATAGCTCTGTGAATGCTGTGTCCCATTGAGGAGGTGCCAGCAGCCTATTAGACAACTCATAAACATCTAAAGACAAGCAAATTATTCCCACTATGCATATCTCAGCATCATCACCCAAATCAGTTAGCGTGGTTCCCTAGCGTTTCCTCTTTGCCAAGTTCTTCACATCATTACAAAGTCTGTCATTGATTCAACACCTGTAAGAGGAAGGGCATAATTTATTATTTCGCCTTTCTTTTTTTTTTTTTTTTTTTTGGTCTTCTTAATTGTTAACTTCAGTAACGGAGCATTTCAAGTATACAGAAAGCAGCACTAGGCAGTATTAGTAAAGGGAAAATACATAAATCAGTAACATTGTTATCACCTACTGTGTACTTGCACTTGCTCTCATTTCATTGAAATTAAAAACAAAAGAAAACAAGCAAATATATAGGGTGATATCATTTCTGTTTCAGTTGGGAAAAGAGAGACCTTGGGTATTTAAATAGTTTTCTCAGTATTTTAAATTTATACATGGCATAGAAGATGTATAATCAGATAAGATGAAGGGCTTCTGTAACCCAAATGAGCTGAATGGCTTAATTCATTCAACAAAGGTTGATGTATAAAACTCACTTTATCTCAGGAAGAACTGTAATGAAATAGCAGTTCAGCCAAAATCAAAGTCATGAACTCTGTCATATGGTTTAGAGATCTAGAAAATGTCATTTTCACTCAAAAAAAAAAAAAGAGAGAGAGAAAACAAATGTCTTCTTTTTTAAATTGATTTATAAATT
This sequence comes from Neotragus moschatus, assembly GCA_006410615.1. Lineage (NCBI taxonomy): Eukaryota > Metazoa > Chordata > Mammalia > Artiodactyla > Bovidae > Neotragus > Neotragus moschatus. Next base: position 131,175 of record SJYA01002611.1, on the reverse strand, counting down.
ATTTTAAATTGGAGTACAGTTGCTTTACAATGTTGGGTTAATTTCTGCTGTGCAGCAAAGGGGACCAGCCGTACATATACACACGCACCCTTCTAGGCTTCATTCCTGCATCGGCCACTCCAGAGCGCCAAATAGAGTATGCTGTGCTATACAGCAAGTTCTTATTAGTTATATTTTATATATAGTATGTGTGTGTGTGTGTGTATGTGTGTGTGTGTGTGTGTGTGTGTGTGTGTGTGTGTGTTCGGTCATGTCTGACTCTTTGTGACCCCATGGACTGAAACCCAGCAGGCTCCCCTGTCCACAGGCTTTCCCAAGCAAGAATACTGGAGCCAGTTGCCATTTCCTTCTTCAGGGGATCTTCTTGAGCCAGGGATTGAATTCATATCACCTGCATCTCCTGCTTTAGCAAGTGGATTCTTTACCACTGTGCCACCTGGGAAGTCCATATATATATATTAATAGTAGCATATATATATATATATATATATATATGTCAACCCCAATCTCCCAAGACCCCCTTTCCTCCTTAGTAACCGTAAGTTTAGGGGACTTCCCAGGTGGCCCTAGTGGTAAAGAATCTGCCTGCCAATGCAGGAGACATGGGTTTGATCCCTGGGTCAGGAAGATCCTCTGGAGAAGAAAATGGTAACCCACTCCAGTATTCTTGCCTGGTGAATTGCATGGACAGAGGAGCCTGGCGGGCTACAGTCCATGGGATTGCAAAGAGTTGGACATGACTGAAGCAACTTAGCACAGCAACCATAAGTTTGCTTTCTACATCTGTGATTCAATTTCTGTTGCGTAAAAAGGTTCATATATAAGCAATATCATATGATATTTGTCTTTATTTGCCTGACTTATTTCATTCAGTATGACAATCTCTGAGTCCATCTGTGTTGATATAAATGACATTATTTCATTCTTTCTATGGCTGTGTGAAATTCCATGGTATATATATACACACATTCTTTATCCATTCCTCCTGGACATTTACATTGCTTCCATTTCCTGGATATTATAAGAAGTCCTGCAATAAACTTTGAAGGTGCATGTGTCCTTTTGAATTATGGTTTTCTCTGGATATATGCCCAGGAGTAGGATTACTACATTATGCTGCTGCTGCTAAGTTGCTTCAGTTGTGTCCGACTCTGTGGGATCCCATAGACGGCAGCCCATCAGGCTTCCCCGTCCCTGGGATTCTCCAGGCAAGAACACTGGAGTGGGTTGCCATTTCTTTCTCCAATGCATGAAAGTGAAAAGTGAAAGTGAAGTCGCTCAGTTGTGTCCGACTCTTAGCGACCCCATGGATTGCAGCCTACCAGGCTCCTCCGTCCATGGGATTTTCCAGGCAAGAGTAGTGGAGTGGGGTGCCATTGCCTTCATGGTAGCTCTATTTTTAATATTTTAAGGAATCTCCGTACAGTTCTCCATAGTGACTGTACCAATTTATATTGCCACCAACAGTGTAAGAGGGTTCCCTTTTCTCCATACCTTCTCTAGCATTGGTTTGTAGGTGTTTTGATGATGGTTATTATGATCAGTGTGAGGTGGTAACTCATTGTAGTTTTGATTTGCACTTTTCTGATAGTGATACATACCATTTTTCATGTACCTCTTGGCTATCGTTCCGCTTCTTATTGAATAAGTTAATCCACTATGGTGTAAAGATTCGAATCAAATTATTCATAAAATTAGAAAAACAGAATAGAAAAAGGTGAGAGTGGGAGAGATGGTGTTAACGTGAAATGAAGGAGAGCAAAATAGATGGGGAGGGATGCGGGAGAGAGAAAGAAAGAGACAGAGGACAGTTTAGTGAAACTTGTTCAACTAACTTGTCAAGAAGAATTTACCCCTAAGTTCTCATACTTGATATGATAAATGAGTTGATTTAAGTGGCTTGAAGGAAAAGGTGTGTAAATGTAAGATGCTGGTTCATTGTAGAGGACAGTCAATGACTAAGAATGGCAATTATATGAAAGAAGATCTTTGAGTGGCCCACTGATGTTTCAGACATGTACTGTGAATTGTGTATCATTATTTGCTGAGTTCTCTCTTTGGAAACTCACTGGGTGATTATAGAATTGGAGTTGGGGCACAAGGCTGTCTCTGTGTGTGCATGCGCTAAGTTGCTTTAGTCATGTCCGACTCTAGGGAATGCCATGGACTATAGTCTGTCAGACTTCTGTGTTCATGGGAATCTCCAGGCCAAGAATACTGGAGTGGGCTGCCATGCCCATATTCTGAGGCTCAGGGACCCAGAGAAGCTAACTAATTCATATAGGGTCCAAATAAGGATAGTGATGACCTGCTGCTGCTGCTAAGTCACTTCAGTTGTGTCTGACTCTGTGCGACCCCATAGACGGCAGCCCACCAGGCTCCCCTGTCCCTGGGATTCTCCAGGCAAGAACACTGGAGTGGGTTGCCATTTCCTTCTGCAATGCATGAAGGTAAAAAGTGAAAGGGAAGTCATTTAGTCGTGTCCAACTCATAGCGACCTCATGGACTGCAGCCTACCAGGCTCCTCCACCCATGAGATTTTCCAGGCAAGAGTACCTGAGTGGGTTGCCATTGCCTTCTACTTGATGTCAATTGACCAGACAGGATATTTTAGGGCAAGACAGTTTGCCACTTTAGAAATGAATGATGATGGTTTTGTTCAGACTACTACTGTTAAAAGTGTCCAAAAGATAACCCATGCTTGTGTCTGCTTTCCATCATCCTCACCATGTTTTGACAATGAATGGCTCCAATGGTCCTTTGAATGTTCATTCTATTAAACCAGCAAGTCATCACTTTTAGCTACAGCATAACTGGGTATAGCTAAAATATTTTACCATTTGATACATTCCCCTGAACATTGGAACACATAGTACAATATAAATTTCTAAGTATCAGAAACTAAAATATCTTACTCTGACACCAGACAAACTGTGGTTCTGTCTCACTCAGCTACAATGTTGTAAAACTCATCTTCATCTTTCAAAAACTTGTAAAAGAACACTTTCTCATTGTCCCCCCAAAATTAGAAATTTTGAAAGAAATATATGTTTGTTGAAAACACTTAAATTGTTGGTTAGCTTTGGTCCACCTTTCCATGCTAAGTGGTATCACCACTTCAATTTTATATTAAAAGGACTTTTGTTTTTTATATGCTTCAAAGCCACAAAGAAATAAATTTGGTTACTGCGTGTATAGTAGGCAACATAAAGAGCACTATGTGTGATGGGAAAGGTCACGACAGCACAACAAATTAGGGCAGTTTAAAATATGGACGTAAGTTTTGATCCTTCAAAAAGTTAAAAGATAATTAATGTATGCATTTATTTTCTGACCCACAGTTTATAGATATATGTCCCTTAAGTACCACTCTGCACTTACTTGTTATAAATGTTTATATATTAGTCTCACTCCAGGAATGAAAACCATTGATTGCTCAGCCAATGAACATAGTTTGACATTCTGAGCTTTCCTTACTTAGAAAGTATCCATTTTTTAACTCCTCCACAGCTTTCTCTTTCTGACATGATTTTATGTTCTGGTGAACAAGTTTGACTCAGAATGGCTCACAAAAGATATGCAAATACTGGCCGTGGTGGTGCACACAGCGAATGCTAGCTCTAAAGCAGCTGGAGGCCAGGAGCACACTTAGCTGGAGGCTAAGGAAGCAGATGATTAATGTCCAGTGCGCTATTTGGTGTCCCCAGAGAAGTGACTGGATAAACCTCCTGTTACTAAAATTTAGGACCACCCCGCCCCTTCCCATCCCCAGAAAATTCATTTTGTATCTAGATCTTCTTGGGTTGACATCCTCTCTCCTCAAATCACTGACATCTATAAGTCGATGGAACTTATAAAAAGCCAGTAACTTTGAATTTCAGCATTAATATTATCTTTAAAATGTAAATACAAGCTTAAATTCTAGTGGGAGTTCTGCTTGTCCTGTGACAAAGCAAGAGTGACGAGACAGCTGGTTAGAAGCTCTGCTGCTGCTGCCGCCGAGTCCCTTCAGTCGTGTCCGACTCTGTGCGACCCCATAGACGGCAACCCACAGGCTCCCCCTTCCCTGGGATTCTCCAGGCAAGAACACTGGAGTGGGGTGCCATTTCCTTCTCCAATGCATGAAAGTGAAAGGCGAAAGTGAAGTTGCTCAGTCACGTCCGACTCTTAGCGACCCCATGGACTGCAGCCCACCAGGCTCCTCCGTCCATGGGATTTTCCAGGCAAGAGTACTGGAGTGGGGTGTCACTGCCTTCTCCAAGAAGTTCTACCCTACCTCAAAAAGAAAAAAAAAAAAAAGTAAATACTTAATCAATTTTAGCTCTATATTTTAGATGGGCTGGTTGTATTGGTTATTTTGGCTTCCAGTAGGTTCTCATGAGCTATCTATTTTATACATATTTTTGTATATATGTCAGCTCCAATCTCCCAATTCATCCCACCTGCCTTTCCCCGCTTGCTGTCCGTACGTTTGTTCTCTACATCTGTGGCCCTATTTCTACTTTGCTTTGACAGACAGTTGCAGTCTCCTGAGCATTTAGTTTTGCCTGGACAGCCCAGTCCTTCTTCATGAAGTATCCCCAAGCGGGCTGGCCACTGGCAGTAGAATGATTCATGGATCATGATACTTCCTTCCCCTGCTGGTCCCAGGAATTGAAGTTCTGTACCTCCCTGGGCCCAGAGAAAAATAATTCCACTTTCCTGCACCTGGAGAGGGGTATGGCAACCCTCTCCAGCATTCTTGTCTGGAGAATCCCATGGACTGAGGCGCCTGGCAGGCTACAGTCCATAGTCACAGAGAGTCAGGCAGGACTGAAGTGACTTAGCACACACGCAGCACAGACCTGGAGGTTCTCACAGAGATGTGTCCAGCCTTTGTCATACAGAGGCAGTAAGGGCAGTGAAAGGTTGTAACCCTAGGTCTTCTTTCATCGTTTTCCCATTCTTCCCCTGAGAGTTTAGAGTAAATGGGATGAAAATGGACGCTTCCTGAGATTTGCATACATCCTTGTAAACCTATGTCTCTCTGTTGAGACCCCTTTATCCTGAAAAGAGAAATGTTTTCTTTCTTTATTTTCCCCATTCATGCTAACTCAACTGGAGATTTATAAAAGCCCTTTGATATTATAAAGAGCTGCCTAAAACTCACTGTATCTTATGAGGTCCCTAGTCTGAATTGTGTGAGCTCTAGCTGGAAGAATTTGCAGTGGTAGCCTGGAACAAAGTCAGGGAATTCAAAGTAAAGGAGACAGCAGTTGTAAAGTCCAGTGTCGAGAACTGGTGTTCATAGGAACTGTGTTGAAAGGGACGTGTATAGCTGTGATTCATGCTGTACTCTCATTTCTACAAACACTTCCTTCTCTCCAGATGCAGAATGACTGGACACTTTAGGAATTAAAAATCTAATATGAGAACACAGCAGAATGGAATGCTCGAAGGAGGTAGTGGCTTTAAATGATTAGGTAGGAAAGTGTTGAAGGAGGTGTTTGAATTACATGACAATATATAAATGTATCAAATTAACATGTTCTATACTTTAAATTTGCACAACATCATATGTCAAAGATAGTGCAATGAAGAAGCTGAGATTTACTGTGGTTTGAATGATGAAAATATTTAAGTAAGAAACAAGTTAGTTAGATAGAGAGATACGTAGATATATATACTTTCCATAGATGTAACTTATTATTTATATTTATTTTAATAAATAGCTTTTATGCAGCAGGATCTTCACATAAAGTTTAAATTTACTGATAACTGGTATTTTTTCTTTTTGGTTTGTATTAGAATATAGTTGCTTTACAATGTTGTGTTATTTTCTGCTGTACAGCAAAGTGAACAAGCTATATATATCTATATATACATACATACACACACATATACACACATATATACACACATATATACACACACATATATATACACACATACACACACACACATATACACACACATGTATATATATACTTGCTATTGTTGTTTAGTCACAAGTTGTGTCCCACACTTTTGTGACCTCATGGACTGTAGCCCACCAGGCTCCTCTGTCCATGGGATTTTCCAGGCAAGAATACTGGAGTGGGGAGCCATTTCCTCCTCCAGGGGATCTTCCTAACACAGGGATTGAACTTGTGTCTCCTGCATTGGGAGGCAGATTCTTTACCACGAGCACCACCAGGGAAGTCTTTATATATATAACATGCACACACACACATGTATATACAGACACATGTGCACACATATAGCCCCTCTTGCTTGGGTTTCCTTCCCATTTAGGTCACTGCGGAGCACTGAGTAGGCGTCCCTGTGCCATCCAGTAGGTTCTCACGAGTGACCTATCTATGCACAGTAGGATACGCATGTCAAGCTCCATTCCCATTCCTCCCACTCCCCTTCCCCCTTGGAATCTAAATGTTTGCTCTCTCTGTCAATGTGTCTATTTCTGCTTTGCAAATAGGTTCATCTTAAGGATTTCCCTGGTGGTCCCGTGGTTAAGACTCTGCCTTCCAATGCAAATAGATTCATCTGTACCATTCTTCCTAGATCCCACCGTATTTAAACACATATTTTAAACAAAGACATTTCACAATGGACACTTGGTGAGTTTTCAGCAAACCTGGTTGCTTTCCCCACCCCTTCACTTAATAGACTTTTGGTCTATGCCATTTTCTATCACAGGGGCTTGATATCACATATCTAGGGAGGAAAAGGAGCTTCCACAGTCTCAGTTCTATTTATTTCTTCATCCACGTTTTTCAACTATCCTCTCCTGCATGATCCCTCCATTCAAGGTCACTTGGCCTTTCACCTCTCTTCACATACTCAGGACTTTGCTGTTTCTCTGACTTGACTCATCCTGACTCTGCCTGCAATGCTCTCCTTCTCACTGCTGGTAACTGAAACCCCCACTGGTCTTAAGACCAAGCCCACATGTTCTTTCTTTCATTAAAACAAAACCAAAAAAAAAAAGTCCCAGATTATGCAGGATAGAAATAATTACCTGGTCAGTTTGAATGCATTTATTCACTGTATTTTCCCTTACAGATCAGAAACATGCTTCAGATCACCTTGTAACTCTCATCATTATTAGCCCTTACCTCATACATAAAAAATGCTCAAATCATACACTAAATTAAGAAATGACAGAAAATCTCACTTTTTTAATGTAAGAAAAACATACTCTGCCTGCAGATTAGAGTTATTCCCACGTCTCTGCTGATTTTTACTGGCCACACACAGAAATTGAGATGAAGTGTTCAAGAGAATTCATACTTTAAACACTGAAACGACAGAAGACACAGTGCTAGAATGGGCTGTTTCTTTACAAGAACATTTGCTAAAACTTCCAGCTAATCAGTGTTCTTAGGTGAGATTCTAGTTTGCTTGTCATAGGCGGATCTGGTGTTCTCTGTCTTGGGAAAATAAGAAGTTAGAATAAGATGCTTACAGCTAATATGAAAAAGGCAAAAATGGCTAGATGTTGAAAATTTGCAGGATGCGGGGGGGTGGTAAGAAATTGGAGAGATTATTAAGAAACAAAATCAGTACTGCTATTTAAAGACTCTGTTTTGTTATCTTGGAAACCTTCTCCCAAATTGTATGTTTCTATCAGACTCTCAGGTTTCAGATAAAAGGATTTTGTGTTGCTATTGTTATACAGACTAAAAGAATTCTTTACACAGGCTTTTTTGTTGTAAGAACAAAATCAAATCTCTTTGCCTTCCGAAACACCCAGGGATTCCAAGGAGTTTAGAGAGCAAGGAATGCCTATCTCGGTTGTGGAAAGAAAACCAGATGGCTCTTGATTTCAGGACATAAATCTATATCCAACACCACCTACCACCAAATTGAGGGCAAAACCTGCCATTTTGTGGATGTTATTCTATTTTGGGTTAAGAGTAGTACATTTAATCTATGAATTATCACTTTTATCACGCATGTTTTCATGACATTTAAGTTCCATGATAGCCAGGCAGAATGGCCATGATGGCATCATTGACTCAACAGACATGAGTGTGAGGAGAGAGTGAAGGATGGGAAAGCGTAGCATGCTGCAGTCCACAGGGCTGCAGAGAGTCATACACAGCTGAGCGACTGAACAGCAACAAACATCTCTGGGAGAAAACTCTGGTTAAGTATGGTTTCTTATAAGAATGAAGTAGTTATGTTTATCAGCTACTAAATGTCATAGAGAGTGGGGATCCTTTCTGCCATGAAGTAGATAAATAATCTGGCTTCCCAGGTGGCTCACTGGTAAAGAATTCGCCAGCCAGTGAAGGGGACATGGGTTTAATCCCTGGGTCAGGAAGATCCCCTGGAGTGAGAAATGGTAACTTACTACAGTATTCTTACCCGGAAAATGCCATGGACAGAGGAGCCTGGTGGGCTACAGTCCATGGAGTCACAGAAGAGTTGGACACAACTTAGCAACTAAACAACAACAGATAAATAATCAGCATATGACATTTGAAGAGATGTGAAGTATTGAGAATAGATAGACTCTCATGTTGTACAGACTCCGGAGAAATGAAGTCTTTTCACAAAATGTGGGAGAGAAAACTGTTCAGTACCTTCCAAGGGAGGTTACTCTACCCCCAAGAAGTCAATTTTAATTTATCCCACACTCAGTTCTAAGGGAACTTAATTAATAGGGTATTAACAGTAGAATCAATTTTGTTATAAACGTGACTGTTGACCTTCAAGGAAATATTTTGATTTAAACAGTTAACTAGTCACAGCTTGAGTTGGGCTCATGAAAAAAAAAAAAGTTATAATTGTAAGTGACAATTACGGCCTTTTAAAAAAATATCAAAATCTGAACTCAGTAAAGACAGCCTCTGAGGATCAGAACTGAGGAGGGAATTCCCTTCTCAGGGAAGCTTCCCAGCCCAGGGAACGAACCCACATCTCCTGCATCGTAGGCAGATTCTTTATCATCTGAGCCACCCCGGAAGACTGACAGGACATAAAAGACTGCAAATATCCTGTCCGAGGAAGATTAGAGAGAGTTTATTACAAAGAATCAAAAACTAAATACCCTTCGAGGAGGGGCTGGGATGTTATAAGCATCATGATAAAACATATGCAATGTACTATAATACCATTTGATACGATATAAAGATGCCACAGCGATTTGACCTAAGGCAGAAGTAAATAAGTACCACTTAACAAAGCTGTGGCACTGTATTATAAGAATTAAAACAAATGATAGTTTTTATATGCATGCAAAGTTGGCTTACAGATTATATAAACACCATATATTTAGTTCATATATATTAATAGAAACTACTAGGCATTAAACTCTGTTTTTATCACTGTAAATTTTTTTTAACAGTGTCTTTAATATAAATGAAAATAGCAGTAAATAGGTTCTTTAGCCTCAGCCGGTAGCATCTGCTATATTAGGTAGCTTTTTTTCATTTACTAATTACTGAGTAACATAGCAGTAACAATAAGAAGCCCAATAAGATGCATCTGCTGTAGAAAGCTTACTGAGAATCGTGTGGTTAGCGACTTTAAATGAATTACCTCATTTAACACCACAGTATTGCTTTATACTTTATTTTTCACTTCTGATTTCCAAATATAAATATTCTGTCTCTGATCTCTCTTGTGCCTTAAGCCATGCACATCCCAGACTCATGAAGATTCTTACTAACTCATTTAATCCACTCATTCGTTCAATAATCATTTATTGATTGTCATATTCATATTGATTATGAATGTTCTTTGCTTCATTTATCTATTTACTGATTTAGGGGAGAAAAGTAAAGAAAAGCCAGCTTTCATCCACTTTCCATGTACTGAGGGCTGTTGATGTAGAAACGAATACAGAAGAGCCAGGGAGGGGAACGGGGGACAGACATACTCAGAAATCAATCACAGTGTTGTTCACTGAACATTCTATAAGGAGAGTGGGCAGGGCAGACTGGGAGCTCAAAATGACAAAAGTGATTCAGTTGGAGGGGCTGAGGAGGTGTCCTCAAACAGGGAATGTATGAGCTTTGATCTGGGCTAAGACTTGTGGAAAGGACACCCCAGGATGAACAGTAACAGATAAAAAAATCCTGGAAGAACATAGTCCACATAGCAACAGTGAGCCTTTTAGAGCTGGAAGCATAAACTGTGCATGGTGCTAATAGTAAAGAATTGGCCTGCTAAGATAGGAGACACGGGTTCGATTCCTGGGTCGGGAAGATCCCTGGAGAAGGAAATAGCAATGGACTCCAGTGTCCTTGCCTGGAGAATCTCAAGGACAGAGAAGCCTGGCAGCCTATAGTTCATGAGGTGAAGAGTTGGACATGACTAAAACAACTAAAGAGCCTCTTGATGAAAGTGAAAGAGGAGAGTGAAAAAGTTGACTTAAAGCTCAACATTCAGAAAACTAAGATCATGGCATTGGGTCCCATCACTTCATGGGTAGATGGGGAAACAGTGGAAACAGCGGCTGACTTTATTTTGAGGGGCTCCAAAATCACTTCAGATGGTGATTGCAGCCATGAAATTAAAAGACACTTACTCCGTGGAAGAAAGTTATGACCAACCTAGACAGCATATTAAAAAGCAGAGACATTACTTTGTCAACAAAGGTCTGTCTAGTCAAGGCTCTGATTTTTCCAGTGGTTATGTATGGCTGTGAGAGTTGGACTATAAAGAAAGCTGAGTGCCAAAGAATTGATGCTTTTGAACTGTGGTGTTGGAAAAGACTCTTGAGAGTCCCTTGGACTGCAAGGAGATCCAACCAGTCCATCCTAAAGGAGATCAGTCCTGGGTGTTCATTGGAAGGACTGATGTTGAAGCTTAAACTCCAATACTTTGGCTACCTGATGAGAAGAACTGACTCATTTGAAAAGCCCCTGATGCTGGGAAAGATTGAAGGCAGGAGGAGAAGGGGATGACAGAGGATGAGATGGTTGGATGGCATCACCGACTCAATGGACATGGGCTTGGGTGAACCCTGGGAGTTGGTGATGGACAGGGAGGCCTGGCATGCTGTGATTCATGGGATTGCAAAGAGTCGGACAGGACTGAGCGACTGAACTGAACTGAACTGAAGCAACTTAGCATGCTCTCGTGCATGGAAGCATTAACTGTGTATAGCTAATTGTGGGACATGAAGTTAGGAGCTGCTCAGCCAAGGAAACCAAACCAGCCTTAATTTCATTTTGTGTTTATAAAGAAGAAGCTGGAATGCGCTCCCTATCCCATTAGCATCAGATATAATTATTTAAACATATCTTGTTAGAGATTAGCTGTTTAATTAAAAAAACATAATTAATTGGAGCAATGTGTTAAATAATAATATTTGACATCATTAATGAGGGGATAATTATGTGTGCTATTTAAAAAACAGCACAATACTAATATTTTCTTGTCAAATGAAGCAAAAGCTAACTATAAAGCACCTTAACTCTTTGACTTAATTCATTTTGGAATTCACATTTCTGGCAATAATCACTCAAATTAAAAAAAACTTATTTTGAATTTCTCCATGCAAACTCAAGTAAATATAAGAAAAATGGAGGCACATTTTCATAACGAATAGGTAAGAAAAGGGGGGTAAGGGAGATTCCCACTGGGTACACGTAAATTACATGAACTCAGACTTAGCAAGACTTAGAGAAAATGCCCCCACAGAGTTGCTATTTAGCTGTAGAATATTAGGGTCCAAGAGAAGCCTGATTCTAAAAGAACTTGTTTTGCATTGATGGGGAGAAGTAATGATGGGTCAATATTATGGACCACTTGCTGCTGCTACTGCTGCTGCTAAGTTGCTTAAGTCGTGTCCGACTAGTAGCGACCCCATGGATTGCAGCCCACCAGGCTCCTCCATCCATGGGATTTTCCAGGCGAGAGTACTGGAGTGGGGTGCCACTGCCTTCTCCAATGGACCACTTAGTAGGTGCCAACATCATGGACCGCTTCATAGGTAATATTTTTTGTATCTCTAAGTTTCACAAAAGCCCAATGGGCTAAGTGTTCTTCATATGCTTAATTTTTCTGAGAAGGATGAACAGGTTAGGGGATTTGCCCAAGGTCACTCAGCTAATAATCAGTAGTGTCAGGGTGCATCCTGAGGTTTTGCTGACAGCTTTACGCCAGGAGACATTGTACACTGACATCAGAAAGTTATAGTTCAGATGCTAATACAGCAAGTCATTAAATATGGATATGGGTATATTTTATGATTTGATTTGAACATTATAACTGAATAGTATATGGCTGTTCTTTGCTGGCTGTTATCTAGCAAAGAGTATCTATGGAAAATGAGGTTCTGGGGTGTCACTCTGGCTTATTTACTTCTGGGAGAGTGATTAACAAATGAAGTATAGCCAATTCCTCTCAAAAAAACTCCTGTTCATAGGATGCCAACAAATATTTGTGAGCTAGATAATGACATCTGGTTGAATTGTATTAAAGTGTTATTTTTTGCAGGTCAAGAGAGGTCCAGTATTGGCCAGTTCATATGTTTGAACTTAACGCTGTTAGATGATTCTATTGGAAGGTCACCTTGAAGAGGTGAATAGCGTGGAGCTGGGGAAATGAAACAAGACGATGACTTTGAGTATTCTTGCAGTGACCCAGGGGAAACAGAATGACTGCTTCAGTAAAAGTCATGCCTGCATCTGTGTCTCTATTTCTGCTTTACAAGGAAGATCATTGACACTGTTTTTTTCCTAGTTTCCACATATATATGTTAATAAAAGAAACATATGGATACCAAAGGAGAAAGGGAAGGTGCGATGAATTGGGAGATTGGGATTGACATAGTTACATTATTGATACTGTGTATAAAATAGATAGCTAATGAGAACCGACTGTATAGCACAGGGAACTCTATTGCTCTGTGGTGACCCAGATGGGAAGGAAATTCAAAAAAAAAAGGGGGGGGAGGGGATGTGGGTATGCATACAGCTGATTCACTCCGCTGTACAGAAGAAACTAACACCACCTTGTAAAGAAACAATCAAAAGTAGTTTCAAAAAAGCCATGTCTAAGGAAGCGATTAGAAAACTCTGCAAACTGAACTAACAAGATGATCAAGTAAAGACGAGAAGGGAGAGAGCAAGAATTATCAGGCCAATGCCAAGATTTTTAATCAAAGAAGCTGGGAACATCATCTGAGCTAAGGTTCCTCCCAAGAATTATCTGACAAGAGATTCGCTTCCTCCTTCTAGAGAGTTTATCCTATATTCCATGTTTGAGTCGATGTTAATTCAAGAAATACCTTTCTGTCTTAAAAGTAAACAGGCAAAGAAAAAGTGTCAAAACCCAGATTCCTGCATTTGTGAAATTGAAGGCAGCCCTGCTGGTGAGGAAGGGACCCCAGGAGCCTGCCTGCCACACACCCTCGGGGTCCCCATGCTCAGCAGCACAGTGTGTAGTCCGTCCACTCAGCAGATCTTAATCGGCTCCTACCGGGAGGCAGGCTCAGTGCCAGCTGCCAGGTTGGGGTGAACACACATCTCTCTCTGCCTCTGTCCTGCCCCTTGTAGGGGAGACTGCAGTTCACTGTGCAAATGTAGCGAGAAGCATGCGGTCCCTGATGAGCAAGGGGCGGCATAGGCTGGGGAGAGAAGGGGTCTTACCTGCTCTAATGGCTGTTGATGTTCCCTGCACACACACACACACACACACACACACACACAGGCCACATTTGTGGACTCAGAAACACAGACAACCGACCACCATTCCTAGGGTACCCTGAAGGGGAGCCTTTCGCTACTGCTCAGAATCCGAGAACTTTGGCCTCCCATCAGCCATCTTTGGGCTTCCCAGATAGCTCAGTTGGTAAAGAATCCGCCTGCAATGCAGGAGACCCCGGTTCGATTCCTTGGTCAGGAAGATCCGCAGGAGTAGGAACAGGCTACCCACTCCAGTATTCTTGGGCTTCCCTTGTGGCTCAGCTGGTAAAGAATCCGCCTGCAATGTGGGAGACCTGGGTTTGATCTCTAAATTGGGAAGATCCCCTGGAGAAAGGCTATCCACTCCAGTATCCTGGCCTGGAGAATTCCATGGACTGTATAGTCCGTGGGGTCGCAAAGAGTCGGGACACGACTGAGTGACTCTCACTTTCACTCACCCTTAATCCTCCTGACACATCAAAATCATTCCTAAAGTTCCCTATCTTCTGATTCCCTGCTCGGAATGGTTACAAATTTGCTTTCCCATTTCTTCTTTTATCCACATATTTACAGTAACAGTTTTGAGTAACAGTTCCCATGAATAGCAGTTCTAGGTGAAGGATCTTCTGCTGGGAGGATATGAGTGCTATAAATGGGCTGATTTCTGTTTTTATTACTGGTATACTCCTTTTTTTTTTTTTTTTTTGACATATTCTGCTTTATTTTTCAAAAAAGGTAAAAAAAAAAAAAAAAGACTGAAACACAATAAAAGATTTGTGCCATGTATGGAGAAGGTGCTGTGACTGATCAAACATGTCAAAAGTGGTTTGCAAAGTTTCATACTGGAGATTTCTTGCTGGACTATTAGTCACTCAGTTGAGTTCGACTCTGCGACCCCATGGACTGTAATCCACGAGGCTCCACTATTCATGGAATTGTCCAGGCAAGAATACTGCAGTGGGTAACCATTCCCTTCTCCAGAGGATCTTCCCAATCCAAGCATCAAACCCAGGTCTCCTGCTGCATTGCAGGCAGATTCTTTATGTCTGAGCCACCAAGAAAGCTCTTCTAGAGTCTTCTTTCCGATATTCCTTCAATAAGAAAAGCCTTTATTGATATATAGTGCTGAGATTTAGAGATTCCTTTGCCTGTTGTTACTGGGGAAAAAAAAATATGTTTTGAATTTCTCTGATAAGCTCCCTTGCTGAAGGAGACTGACCACTGCCAGAACCAAGTAAATGATGATGTTCTGCTTTTCCTTCTAGAATCCCCCTGCATCTGATATTTGCTTTCTGTTGCCCCCTCTCCAGATTTTCCCCAAGTGAGTTGAAGTTCCTCCCTGAGGTGAAAGGACAGCCTAGGCTCACGGATCATGTGGTAACTTCCCCCAAAGTGTAAAGGGTGATGTGGCCACCACACAGAGCCACTCCTGGGGCCACCTCTGACAAACACTCGAAAACACACGTGTGTACTCAGTCGCTAAGTCGTGTCCTCTCTTTGCAATCCCACGGACTGCAGCTAGCCAGGCTCTTCTGTCCATGGAATTCCCCAGGCAACAATACTGGAGCGGGCTGCCATTTCCTCCTCCAGGGGATCTTCCCACCCAGGGATGGAACTCAGTGTCCTGAATCTTCTGCACTGGCAGGCAGGTTCTTTGCCACAGAGTCACCTGGAAAGCCCTGAAAACACACAGCAGAGCCAAATAGAGAACATTTTCACAATTATTCCTGGCAGAGCTGAGAAAAGCTCCTTCTAGGCATCCTCAGAAAAGTGTTTTCTGGAACATAAGGCCAAAGGAAAGGAGTAATTTATTGTGGGGATTGCATATTAATTAGTTTTCCAGAGTTCCTTGGGTAATTACAACCTGTAACATTTGTAATTGATTCGATGAGATTAAAAACCGATGCTCTGGCTCATCGGTGAAATTAGCAAGTGGCCAAGGAGAAACTGGAGGAGAGCTTGTCTCACCTGAGAGATGAGGAGCCAATTGGTCTCAGTACAAGCCCCAGACAGCACCTTCCCTGGAGCCAAAACTGCAGCAGGCATCTAAGACTGTACACTCAGCAGGTAAATTCTCTCCACAAAAGACTATATGGGGTGGGTGGCCAAATGACCCTGAGTGGCTCTTTAAAAATTAGAGGAGAGCGTGTCCGGGTCTGGTGAAGTCAGACCTACCTCAAGCCCACCGTGATACTGGTCAGGGCAACAAGACTAACATCATTAAAAAAAAATCACTCATTTTGCAAAACAAGAGGAAGGGGCCCTTCTCCAGGAAGGGATAAGGTAGGATGAATGGGGCCAGGATGGACAAGGAAGCTGTCTCCTGCCAGACATACTCTCTGGCTGAACCCTCCCTGCTTGAGTCCTGCAGATATCCTTCTGTTCTTCACGACGCTGGACAAAAGACTCTTGACTTTCCTCTGCCTTACTCATGTCTCCACCTCCTTTGTCTACCTGTCACAACCTGTGGGACTGCTGCGAACTGGAGCAGCAAGTTGGCTCTTCGGGGGTTCTGGGGGATGCCTGCTGAAGGTCCTGGGACTCAAACATCCCATCTCAGAGGCTGCCCCCAAACTGAGAGGTCCCGTGGGTTGATAACACCTTGTTACAGAGGTGACGAGGTTCTCCTGATAAACAGACCCATGGAGGTTGTTGATAGGAGACCAAGGATGGAGAGCCAGCAAAAGAATGAGTAGGCTATCTCAACAAAATGGGCTTATTAGTTAACATTTATGGCGCACTTTCTATGTATTAGGCGTTGTCTGTTGTTGCTTGTTGGTTATAACAACAGAGTTGAATAGTTCTGAGAGAGCTTATGCAAAGCAATGCATTAAAAACAATAATGTAGTTGCTTGACAATGTATTAGTTTCAACAATACAGGACAGTGAATCCACTGTACTTGTACATACATCGCCTGTTTCTTGGATTTCTTTCCCATTTAGGTCACCACAGAGCGCTGAGGTTCTCATCATGGACGTAAATGTGTTAGTTGCTCAGTCATGTCCGACTCTGTGACCCTGGGGACTGTAGCCCTCCTCTGTCCATCGGATTCTTCAGGCAAGAATACTAGAGTGGGTTGTCATTCCCTTCTCCAGATCTTCCCAACCCAGGGATCAAAGCTGGGTCTGCTATACTGCAGACAGATTCTTCACTGTCTGAGCCACCAAGTCCCCGTTAGTTATCTACTGTATACATAGACTCAATAGTGTACATTCTGCTGCTGCTTCTAAATCGCTCAGTCGTGTCCCACTCTTAGCGACCCCATGGGCTGCAGCCCACCAGGCTCCTCCGCCCATGGGATTGTCCAGGCAAGAGCACTGGAGTGGGGAGCCATTGCCTTAGTTGCTCAGTCGTGTCCAACTCTTTGCTACCTCATGGACTATAGCCTACCAGGATCCTCTGTCCATGGGGTTTTCCAGGCAAGAGTTATGGAGTAGTTTGCCATTTCCTTCTCCAGGGGATCTTCCCATCCTAGGAATTGATCCCAGGTCTCCCGAATTGTAGGCAGATGCTTTACCATCTGAGCCACCAAGGAAGAGCCCATAGTGTATATATGTCAATCCAGAAAAAGATGTTGTATATACACAATGAAATACTACCCAGCTGTAAAAAAGAATATGTTGCCATTTTCAGCAATATGGATGGACCTAGAGGATATCATATTTAGTGAAGCAGGTCACACAGAGAAAGAGAAATGCTATATGACATTGCTTATATGTGGAATCTAAAAGATAATATAAATGAATCTATATGCAAAACAGAAACAGATTCAGAGACATAAAAAACAAATTTATGGCTACCAATGAGAAAAGGGAGGGGGAGAAGACACAAATTAAGAGTATGGCATTATCAGATCTACAATATTATAGATAACATAGATAAGCAGTAAGGATTTCCTATATAGTATAGGAAATTATACAGACTATCTTGCATTAACCTATAATCAAATATAATCTGCAAAAATACTCAAATCACTATGCTGAATACCTGAAACTAGCACAATAGCTTGGTTGTCCCATAAATCAACACAAAAGTGTAGCTTTTGTAAATCAACTACACATCAGTAAAAAAATTTTGATTCAAAGTAAGCCAGAGATACTGACTTACAGAACAAGTTTGCCAAGCTCTGCTCTAGAATAAAACCCTAATTACAAGAGCACACTCTACACACAAGAGCTCATATTTGTTCTTTCTCCAGGGTTTCATGAACATGATAATTTGTGGACTGAGATATAGAGCTCCATGTTGAAATCTGGGGACTATTTTCTGCTCCAGGAGAGAGACAGTTTGCCCTTTCTAGTGTTCTTTACTTTTCCCCATCGACATGAAGGAAAAGTGGAAGAAAGGCTCCCCAAGATGGGGACGGCTCCACCTGAAATACAGATGCATGCTATTAGAATGTCACTTTTTTTCGCTTTGATATTAGGGAGAAAGACTATGAGAAGAGGGTTGTTAACCACATGGCCTGCAATGCAGGGGTAGGTTATCATGAAATAAATATTGCTTAATAAGTAATTCAAAGAAGTGATCAGAGAAAAGTTGCTAAACTATAGAGCACAAAGCTGGCCTCAAGTCTCTTTGCTTGGGTTTATCTCTAATAGCTGACACTTACAGACGGCAGATAAATGCTCACAGTCTTCTGGGTTCAGAGCACATGGCTGCCCAGTAAGGATAGGACATGTCTAACTGGACTCAGATATGCAGAGACTCATGTGGTCCTGCCGTGGGTGGGGCTCATGCCTTATCACTTTCACTATGGCTATTGCTATCATTGTGTCTAGTCCTACATGCCAATTAGTATCCATCTGCTCATTCAAACCTCTCAAAAGCCCTAACCCTAGAGACAGGTGTTATCACTGCATTTTAGAAGGAGGAAGCTCAGGGAGTCCAAAGCATGCTCATAGGAAGTATCAGATGAAACCTGGTCAGCTACAGATGTAATCTCTCTTTCGCCCAGAACCAACAGCAACTATTCCCATGAAGGACTCTCTCCTACAAGAAAGGAGGTTCCAGGGATTACTGTTCTTACATCCAGAGTACCAGGTCTGAATATTGCTCTGGGACCCCAGGGCAGCAGCATCTCCACTCTGATTCCCTGTTATGTCTGAAGTTCTGCCCTGAATCATGGACCCGGTTACTAGATACGATCTTCCAACCGCCTTCCCATGGACCTTCCTTATGGTTGAGCCCTGCCTCTCTCACTGCTCCCATCTGCTTGGATGGGCCTCCCGAGTTATAACTGGAATCCAAATGACAGCTCCCTAGTAACTGAGACTTCATGTTTTAGTTTTCAACATCTTGAGTATAAATCCTGTCCTGGATCAAACTGGAGTTCACTCTACTCTCTTATACCTGGTGGCAGAAGGACCTCCAGGACTGAGGCATGAGGCAGATAAAATTCTGTATTCTGTTTGACAAAGCTGCTAGGATGATTGAGTTACCCAGGGATGACTTGGTTTCCTTCTTAACCAATCGCATGATGGTGGAAGGTGAGGGATGAAGAGGAAGTCCGATCTCACACAGAAATAAGATGCTATCTCAATCCTGATCCTCCAGCCTAGATTTCTCTGATCTCCACTGAGTTTTTACTGATAACCCCTTCAGGAGCCCCTTTCTCTATCTTTAATCTAGCCTTTGAACATAGAGGCCAGAAAGCTGGAGGAAAGCCAGGGGTTCAATATCCTATGGGATCGTTAATTTCTTGCCCATAGAAAACAAATCTGTATGTCAGTGCTGTGCTAACACTGCATCTTTAACATCATGGCAGTAGCTTTAGGCCAGTGAGCACTAATAAAACAAACTGGCCTGCACAGGGGCAAGTCAGACACGAAAGAGAGAGCTGTGCAGCTCACTGCTAACCCCAGCCACTAATTCATTCCCTCCTCGTTTTTAGAATCTTCTATTAAAAAGTAAATAAAATAATAAGCTCCTAAGCCATGCCAGAGGGCATGCTATGTGTCTAAGGGACCCTGGCATATTTGTCAACCGTGATCTGGATACAGAGATCTTATCTGGCTCTGGGCTTGTCCCATGAAGCAGGCAGGCTTGTAAGACCTAGATCTTATTGATGGCTGCAGTGGCAGAATCTGATGGAGTGGATGCCCTGAGCAGAGAATGGGGAGGCCCAAGATTGATTTCATGCTTTATTGCTATTAAAAGATTCTTAGCATTTAGGTTGAGAGAAACTGTGGGGCTTTTTCTCTGTAAGTGATGAACAAAAAGTCCAAGAAAGAATAAAGCATTTCTCTCTCTCTCTGAGGGGGTGTGTGTGTTAAGTTGCTTCAGTTGTGTCCGACTCTTTGCGACCATGTGGACTGTAGCCGGCCAGGCTCCTCTGGCCATGGGATTCTCCAGGCAAGAATACTGGAGTGAGTTGCCATTTCCTTCTCCAGGGGATCTTCCAGACCCAGGGATCAAGCCCATGGCTCCTGCACTGTAGGCAGATTCTTTACTCTAGAGCCACTGGGGAAGTCCCCTTGCCCCTTTCTCTCTATATATATATTATTTATACTTAAAAATATAGAATATAGGTATAGATTTGGGGTTGGCCAAATGAACTTTTGTAATATTTTGTGTAAAATATTACATAAAAGTACAAAAANGATCAAGCCCATGGCTCCTGCACTGTAGGCAGATTCTTTACTCTAGAGCCACTGGGGAAGTCCCCTTGCCCCTTTCTCTCTATATATATATTATTTATACTTAAAAATATAGAATATAGGTATAGATTTGGGGTTGGCCAAATGAACTTTTGTAATATTTTGTGTAAAATATTACATAAAAGTACAAAAAAAATTTTGTAATATTTTATGGAAAAAAATAAACTTTTTGGGCAACTCAATATATATATATGTTTCATGTTTTTAAAACTTTTACTTACTTATTTTTGCACTTATTTTTGTCTGGGCTGGGTCTTCATTGCTGTGTGAGCTTTTTCTCTAGTTGTAGCAAGCAGAGGCTTCTCTCTAATTGCAGTGCGTGGTCTTCTCATTGCAGTGGCTTCTCCGGTTGCAGAGCCCGGGCTTCAGGCACACCAGCGTAAGCTGTTGCAGCTTCCAGGCTCTAGAAGTACTCACTCATAGTTGTGGCCCTTGGGATTAATTGCCCTGTGACATGTGGGATCTTCACAGATAAGGATCGAACCCAAGTCTCCTGCATTGGTAGGTGAATTCTTTACCACTGAGCCACCAGGGGAGCCCCAGTTTTGTATTTTTGATTTCTTTTAAATTCAGAGTTCTGGTCATGATCTCTTAGTTTTCTGATTTGCAAAACAGTAACAGCTGGCTTTGTCACTTATCAGACGGACATCATAGGGAATGACAAATGAAGTTATGATGTTGGAGGTCAGACTGGGAGATACTCTGAAAAGCATTTTTAAACTGTTGGATTGTTAACAATGAGGGTGTCCATAAAATTATTTTTTGAAGATCATGGAGTGAATAGACCAGAAAGTAGCATATATAGCCAATAAAAGTAAAAATAGAGGCCTTTATTCAGTTTTGTCTGTGACTGTGTATATGTACGCTTGTGTATACCTGGTCCCTGCGTAAGATGTACTACATCATGTGAGCTGCGTTAACAAAAAGCATTTAGAAACTCTGTCCTAAAGATTGACCTTAGATCAGTGAAAAGGTGGAGGGGAATGCCCCATTCCTTCTCCCCATGGCTTACCCCACACAAAGGGATTCTTCTGATTCTGGGTCATTTAACTCAGCTGGCAGATGGTATTTCCAGCCCCTCTAACTGGAGCACATTCATCCACCTTGACTCCCCCTCAATCAGAACCAGGAGATTTTCTCAAATCAGGAGGGAGGTGGGTTGAATGAGGAAGTGTAGGAAGAAGGAGCTAACCTTAATTTAGTACTTATTATGTGCTCCCTGGTGGCTCAGTGGTAAAGAATCTAGCTGTCAATACTGGAGACATGAGTTCAGTCTCTGGGTCGAGAAGATCCTTTGGAGAAGGAAATGGCAACCCAATCCAATGTTCTGGGAAATGCCATGGGCAGAGGAGCCTGGAGGGCTACAGTCCATGATGTCGCAAAAGAGTCGGACATGACGTAGCGACTAAGCAACAGCATGTGTTGGTTACTGACCCCAGAATATTAAAAATAAAAGGAAATAAGCTTTATGGCAGTTCTAGGGCAAATATCTTACTTACTTACTTTCATGCATAAAGAAGTAGAAATTGAGAGACACAGCACCATGATTTTTCCAAAAGACTTCAGTATTTAAAATCACGTTTTACCTGTTTTTATTTGAATATAGTTGCTCTACCATGCTGGGACAGTTTCTCAAAGTCAGCCATATGTATACATATATCCCCTCTCTTTTTGGGTTTTCTTCCCGTTTGAGTCATCACAGAGTAGTGAGTGGACTTCCCTATGCTATATTAATGCATATATGTAGAATCTAGAAAAAATGGTCAAGATGATTTTACTTGCAAAGCAGAAATAAAGATGTAGACTTAGGGAACATGGATAACTTTGAGGGAAGGGGTGGGCTGGGATGAATGGGAGATTGGGATTGATATATATACACTACTGACACTACTCATAAAATTTACCTGGTGACTTAGATGGTAAATAATCTCCTACAATGTAGGAGACCTAGGTTCGATTCCTGAGACAGGAAGATCCCCTGGAGAAGGGAATGGCTACCCATTCCATGTTCTTGCCTGGAGAATTCTAGGAAGAAGAACCTGGTGGGCTATAGTCCATGGGATGGCCTGGAGAGTTGGACATGACTGAGCAACTAACACTTTCACTTCCTTTTATAAAATATCTAAATCATTTTTAATTGAAGGTAAGTGAAATAGGTCAGAGAGAGAAAGACAAATATTTTGTGACATTATTTATATGTGGACTCTAAAAAAATATAACAAAAGTAGTCGATACAACAACAGCAAAAAGGCAGACTCACAGGTATAGAGAGAACCCTAGTGGTCATCAGTGTAGGGCGAGGGACATGGAAGAGTGGGAGGCACAAACTATTGGGTGTAAGATGGGCTACAAGATGCATTGTACAATACAGGCAATATAGTCAATGTTTTGTAATAACTAGATGGAAAGTAACATTTAAAAATTATATAAAAATAAAAAAGATAAATTATTTAAAATCATTTTTCCTCTTATTTAAATAATCTCTTGGACTGTTACTTTGGCCTGCAAAAAGGATCGGGACATACTGGCAAAACTGTGACTCTCCACAAGAGCACTTTATGTTATTTTATAGGAAATAATACATGTAGGTACATCAGGTTTCACAATAAACCAAGCACTTCCATAGTTTTGTCTGACTTGACCCTCACCGTATATTCATCAGATGGGCAGGGGAGTAATGTTCCCATTACAGTGACTGGGGAATGAAAACTCAGATGGCAAATGAGCCACATGCTTAATAAGAGATGGAGTCAAATCTTGAACTAAGTTCTTGCTTTTAATTCCACTGTTGTTTGAAGCGTAACTACTATTGTTACATGATCATAGAGACCCTTGAGTCTTGAGTCACATCCAATATTTTTTATTATGCTGGAGGCTAAAAAATAACATTACAAAAGAAGAGGAAAACTCACATTATTATAAATCTGGAGTAGAGAGTTTTCAGACATCTTTCAGTTCAGTTCAGTCACTCAGTCGTGTCCAACTCTTTGCGACCCCATGAATCACAGCACGCCAGGCCTCCCTGTCCATCACCAACTCCCGGAATTCACTCAGACTCATGCCCATCGAGTCAGTGATGCCATCCAGCCATCTCATCCTCGGTCGTCCCCTTCTCCTCCTGCCCCCAACCCCTCCCAGCATCAGAGTCTTTTCCGATGACTCAACTCTTCACATGAGGTGGCCAAAGTACTGGAGTTTCAGCTTTAGCATCATTCCTTCCAAAGGAATCCCAGGGTTGTTCTCCTTCAGAATGGACTGGTTGGATCTCCTTGCAGTCCAAGGAACTCTCAAGAGTCTTCTCCAACACCACAGTTCAAAAGCATCAATTCTTCAGTGCTCAGCCTTCTTCACAGTCCAACTCTCACATCCATACATGACCATTGGAAAACCATAGCCTTGACTAGACGGACCTTAGTC
>SJYA01002611.1:63924-96605 GCA_006410615.1 Neotragus moschatus | reverse complement strand
CTTTATTGACTATGCCAAAGCCTTTGTCTGTGTGGATCACAATAAACTGTGGAAAATTCTGAGAGAGATGGGAATACCAGACCACCTGATCTGCCTCTTGAGAAAACTGTATGCAGGTCAGGAAGCAACAGTTAGTACTGGACATGGAACAACAGACTGGTTCCAAATAGGAAAAGGAGTACATCATGGCTGTATATTGTCACCCTGATTATTAACTTCTATGCAGAGTACATCATGAGAAACGCTGGGCTGGAGGAAGCACAAGCTGGAATCAAGATTGCCAGGAGAAATATCAAGAACCTCAAATATGCAGATGACACCACTTTTATTGCAGAAAGAGAAGAAGAACTAAAGAGCTTCTTGATGAAAGTGAAAGAGGAGAGTGATAAAGTTGGCTTAAAGCTCAACATTCAGAAATGAAGATCATGGCATCTGGTCCCATCACTTCATGGGAAATAGATGGGAAAACAGTGGAAACAGTGGCTGACTTTATTTGGGGGGGGCTCCAAAATCCCTGCAGATGGTGACTGCAGCCATGAAATTAAGATGTTTGCTCCTTGGAAGGAAAGTTATGACCAACCTATGCAGTATATTAAAAAGGAGAGACATTACTTTGCCAACAAAGGTCTGGCTAGTCAAGGCTATGGTTTTTCCAGTAGTCATGTACGGATGTGAGAGTTGAATTATAAAGAAAGCTGAGTGCTAAAGAATTGATGCTTTTGAACTGTGGCATTGGAGAAGATTCTTGAGAGTCCCTTGGACTGCAAGGAAATCCAACCAGCCCACCTAAAGGAGACCAGTCCTGGGTGTTCATTGGAAGGACTGATGTTGCAGCTTAAACTCCAATACTTTGGCCACCTGATGCGGAGATCTGAGTCATTTGAAGATCCTTATGTTGGGAAAGATTGATGGAAGGAGAAGGGGACAACAGAGAATGAGATGATTGGATGGCATCACCAACTCAGTGGACATGAGTTTGGGTAAACTCCGAGAGTTGGTGATGGACAGGGTAGCCTGGCGTGCTGTAGTTCATGGGATCACAAAGAATTGGACACGATGGTGCAACTGAACTAAACTGAACTGAAGAATCTTTATACAATTTTTAAAGATTACTTTCCATTTGCAGTTATTTTAATTATTTGCAATTTTCCTGGGTTGTACAATATATCCGTAAGCCTATCTCACATCCAGTAGTTTGTATCTTCCCCTCCCCTACCTCCCAACTGGTATGCACTAGTTTCTTCTCTATATCTGTGAATCTGCTTCCTTTTTTGTTATATTCATTCAGTTTCAGTTCAGTCGCTCAGTTGTGTCTGACTCTTTGCGACCCCATGAACCACAATGCACCAGGCCTCGCTGTCCATTACCAACTCCTTGAGTCCATCCAAATCCATGTCCATTGAGCTGGTGATGCCATCCAACCATCTCATCCTTTGTCATCTGCTTCTCTTCCCACCCTCAATCTTTCCCAGCATCAGGGTCTTTTCAAATGAGTCAGCTCTTTGCATCAGGTGGCCAAAGTATTGGAGCTTCAGCTTCAACATCAGTCCTTCCAATGAACACCCAGGGCTGACCTCCTTCAGAATGGACTGGTTGGATCTCTTTGCAGTCCAAGGGACTCACAAGTTCTTCTCCAGCTCCACAGTTCAAAAGCATCAATTCTTTGGTGCTCACCTTTCTTCACAGTCCAACTCTCACATCCATATATGACCACTGGAAAACCATAGCCTTGATGAGATGGACCTTTGTTGGCAAAGTAATGTCTCTCCTTTTTAATATGCTATCTAGGTTGGTCATAAGTTTCCTTCCAAGGAGTAAGCATCTTTTAATTTCATGTCTGCAATCACCATCTGTAGTGATTTTGGAGCCCCTCAAAATAAAGTCAGCCACTGTTTCCGCATCTATTTGCCATGAAGTGATGATTTTTTATATTTCTTAGATCCAACAAAGAAGTGGGATACAGTATTTGCCTTTCTCTGGCTTATTTCACTTAATGCTAACTAGATCTTAGAGTATTTATAATTCTGACATAGTTGAATGTGTACTATGTGTAATACATTTTGGGGAAATTGGACTCATCTTCCATGGCTTCTAGCTACTAAATCTGAAAGAATTCTCTTGGCTCAGTGCTGTGAATGAAGAATGCCATTAAAGGTCTGCTAATTGCTTTACAAACACAACATCACATCTGGAAATGCCTGAGAGGTTGCAGTCTTGTATGGCTTGGGGTGATGTCTGAGAGTCTTGCAACGTGACAAGGGAAGGTGTATGAGCATCTCGCAGCATGAAGTTGTTGCCACGTGAAGTCTTCTGGCAACTTCTGAGCGCTTTCAGCTGCTCTTATGACCTACTGAACAAAATTACCTCCACTCTACTTCTATACTTGCTCCTTGGGTTCTTAACGCTGTGTGTGTGTGTGTATGTGTGTGTGTGCGTGTGTTTCTTTTTTCAACCGAACCTAATCCCTGACGTTCTTTAACCTCATCAGGTATTACATCCTGACTTCCCTCCTTGATCATACACTGGACTAGGCACATTGACAATTCGTAATTCTGACAAACTGTTAACACAGGCACTATCACATCTCTTGAATAGCATCCTACAGTGTGCTCAGGATTCAGACATTGTGAAATACCAAAACACTCAGTGCTTACATTTCTGTGACTTTCCCCTTTCCTCATTACAAATGGCTCTAGATTCACTGGGATCTGTGTACTTGGCATTTGTAACAAAACTTAGAAATTTGCTTGTTAGAGGTAGATCAGTGATTCAGACCTTTAAACTCAACCCTACCCATTTCCTTGTTTTAACTTACATCTGATCACTTATTTTCCTCTCCTTCTGTTCAATGTATATCGTACATTCAAACATCTACCTATCTTTGTTCAACACCATAAATAATAAAATTGAGCCAAAAATACCTGACACCAAAGTTCCACGTAGTCCACACATTTTTCCAATTTATTGTTCTGGTTTTTAGAATCTGGTTTCCCCTCGTAAGTTTTTTCACATGAAAGGGAGTCCTCTCTCAAGTAAAGCACTATGTACCTTCACTAATACATTAAAAACCATTACCGATAATAAACATAACAGTGTCAAATGAAGTTACATTTTTAAACTAGGCTTCCCTGATGTCTCAGTCAGTAAAGACTCTGCATGCCAATGCAGGAGAGATGCCAGAGATGTGGGGTCAATCCCTGGGTTGGGAAGAGCCCTGGAGGAGGAAATGGCAGCTCATTCCAGTATTTTCACCTGGGAAATCCCATGGACAGAGGAGCCTGGCAGGCTACAGTCCACAGGGTCACAAAGAGTCAGACACAACTTAGTGACTAAGCCACCACTTTTTAAATTATTGTTTTTACTACTGCCACAGACAGAATTCTTCATTCCTGGGGTGACCAGCACTTTGAAACGCATACCATAAAATTCAGGAAGTTACTGTCACCTACCTGATAGGAGAGCTGATCTGTAAAATGTAGTGATAGCAGACTGCCAAGTCTGGGCGAGAGGAAAATTGAAGTGCCAGCACTTTCAGCACAGCCCTGAAAGAAGTGCTAGGCTAGGAGTATTCACACTCAGACCAACATGAGCAAAGAAAAATTAAGGGCCGAGTGAAGATTCGTTTAACTCTATAATGTTAATGACCATTTGTGATTTTGAAATAGGATTTGCCCAATCCTAAGAAATGGACAAAACTGAAATCTTTAGAGCATGAGATGGAAATGTTTTTATAAGAGGGCCCTTCTCTCTTGCTATCACTCCACCCACTCCCAAAGTCCACATCACAGCCACACTGATATAGCAGATGTCTCCTGAGAGGGCTTTGCCTTCTTATCTCACACCTTTGCTTTTGCAGGCATTCATATATTTGAACATTATGAATATATATTCACACACTCACTCAGTGTGTATGTGTGCAAAGTTGCTTCAGTTGTGTCTGACTCTTTGTGGCCCTATGGACTGTACCCCACCAGGCTCCTCTGTCCATGGGATTTCCCAGGCAAGAATACTGGAATGGGTTGCCATGCCCTTTTTCAGGAGATCTCCCTGGCCCAGGGATCGAACACACATCTCTTATGTCTCCTGCTTGGCAGGCGGGCTCTTCACCACTAGTTCTACCTGGGAAGTCCACATATTCATAAATTCAGATGTTATTTCACCAAATGATAGCTCTGTTCTCCATCTTGCCAAACTTCTACTTCATCCTTTCAAATTCTCTTCTGATATCCCTTCTCTGAGGAGCTTTTCTAATTCTGCAGCCCAAGCTTCACGGCAACATCCTGGGTCAAGAATGAGCCTATACAAAAAATTTGCCTCGTAGAATTCTCTGCATGTTTTTTCTCTGCAACAAATCCTTTCTTCATGAATTCCTTGAAATCAGCTCTAGCATCCGACTTATTGCTGATTCACCAGTTTGAGCACAGAACCTTCCTTGGCAAACAGTAAGTACTCAATCATTGTTTGCTAAAAGAGTCATGAAAGAAGTAGATGATGGTTGGATTAACCACCATTTCCTCTCCCTGGTTTTGCTTGCAGAAACAAGAGCCCAATTTACACACCTCCTTTTCTTTAAGTGTGTGATCAATGCCATATTGACATGAAATAAGCATTGCTTGGGCCACAAGGGGATGGCATTTGGTGCTGAGGTTCAGCAAACAGATCAGAAATAGTACACACGGAAGTGACAGGTAGGCACTGATCACTGTCACTGTAAGAAAAATCTATTGTCCTTCGTTTGATGACTCTTCTAATTCATTCAATGGAATGTTTATTTTGAGCCATATTCCGGCTCTCAGAAGGTAAATGGTCTTGTTTGTATATTTAGAGGTATAATAAAAGGAAACTGTGGTTTGAGAGCTTAGAAGGGAGGTAAAGAGGATGACAGAGTAGGAAGAGATGTTTCTTGCAGCAAAACCCTGGGAGAGGAAAAGCTGGCTGAGGCAAGGTCATCTGAATGCACAATAGCAAGGAAAATATAAATGGTAATGGCCGAGTTCCCAAACCCTTGGTTGCATACCAGGCCTAGAACTAAGTGCTTCATATATATTACTTAATTTAATCTTCATATAACTATGGCAAGTTTGAAGTGCAGAGAGGCTTCTTACCCCAAAGTAACCCAGTAACCAAAGTAACTCAGTGACCCAACAAATTCATCCCAAAGCTGCACAGAAAGAAACAGGCAAACCTAGGGTTTCAACCTGGACAGGCTGACTCCAGACTCCAGATATTTCACATCACAGACTGGAGAAAAGGGAGGTACTGGTGTACAGAGCATAGGACTCTGATGAGTATGACTTGGTACGACATAAGGTTGTAAGGGATGAAGCTAAAATTTTGCTTTGGGAAAGTAATGCCATAATTAGCTGGGGACACATGGGATTTTTCTCTTGGTTATATTGAGTCAAGAAAACGAAATACAATTTATCTAACCTTGTCCACCCACCTCAGCCCATTTGCAGTCTACATTTTCTTTAAGACTATTGTGAAGCTGAGAAGATAGAAGTTGATTCCATTTGCCTGTGTTCATGTCTCTGGTCTAATTACACTGAGTGTCTATTGGGGAAATGCTCAGTTTTGTGACATACTACCTCCAAAATGATAGCATAGTTTCATCTGCAAAGTAGTGTAATAAAAAATGTGGAGCTGGGAGTCAAAGGAGTTGGAGTCTTCCATGTTGTAGGACTTTGGACAATTCAAACAGCTCTTTTGAATCTCTAATTTCTCTTTGGTAAAAGAAGAAGTGAAATTTTAGCTCTCTCCTGGGGATGTTGGTGAATATCGAATGAAATATTACATCGTCAAGCAGTTCCTAAACTTCGGGGGGAGGAGGTAAAGTGTTTTGCCAGGATCTGTCATTGTTGGGCTCATTCACTTTTCACTCAACAGCTGGGTGCGTAGCTCCCACAATGCATCAAATCTGTTGTGTGTGCTGGGGATTTTATAGTGAACATGTCCTCTGCTCCAGGGAGAACAAATGTTTGCATGGGGTGGTAAAGGGGAGAACAGCAAGAAACAAGTAAATACATGTAATCCTTTGAGAGTCCAAGTGTCATTAAAACATCAACATATGGATATATTTTCAGTTGTTTTTGCTATACCATGTTCTAACCACCAGCATGGATTGACTGCAGAATATTAGTATGGGAAAGTGTCCTTGTTAAACATCCCGACCACAGTGCTATGGACTTCTGGGTGATCTGCTGTACTGCTGAGCGCCCATCGTAACCCCTGACAGCAGGCACATGGAAGCACTCTGAACACATGCTCGTTGAATGCTCCACTAAGCGCATGGCAGTGACTGGTACTTTCCTGATGGCCCCTTGCCATGCAATAGTTATAAAGGAGTTATGGCATTTGGAATTAAAAGGTAACTCACAGTTTTGGAGAGTTCAGTATCGTGAGGTTAGTGGAGGTAGGTTAGCACAGTAGCGTGAGGGCAAACCCTCGAGTGGGATGGCCTAGGGCTTACACTCAGTTCACAACAGTGACTGTGGGCAAGTTACTTAAGCTCTGTACATATCTGCTTTCTCATCTATAAAATGGGAGTAGTAAATGTACCATAGGCCATAGGGTGGTTGATGATGTTCTATAAACCGGCAATTCCCAACTTTTTTGGTGCCAGGGGCTGGGAGACAGTCCCTGTTTACCTGGAAGACAGTTTTTCCATAAATGAGGGTGAGGGATGGTTTGGGGATGATTAGAGCACGTTACATGTATTGTGCACTTTATTTCTATTTTTATTACATCAGCGTCACCTCAGATCATCAGGCATTAGATCCCAGAGGTTGGGAAGCCCTGATATAAACTAATACAAAATGTATTTGGAATGGTTCCTGAGTTAACACACACACACACACACACACACACGCGCGCGCACGCGCGCATTGAAAGCTCAATATACTCAACATATTATTGGTTATTATTGTTTTCCTTCCTCTCTCCCTTCTTTCCTTCCTGCGTTTCTTCCTTTTGTCAATTGGAAAATTAGTCTTTCAGTTCTTTTGCCATAAGTCAAAGCAAATAGCAGAAAAACAACTAGAAATCAAGGTGCTATTTGGCTTTTCCTTCTATTACAGCTTGAAACTGTAAACTCAAGTGGCCCCTCTGGGCTTGGATTATTTTTTTCGAATGGGTCAGGCTAGAAAGCAAGTTGATCTTTCCTACACAATTTGAGATGAAAGAAACTCTGAGCCTCTGGAAGCTGTTTATCTCATGGGTACTCTGGTTTCTGTCTTTAGGCAAAGTTATGTTGTCTAACTAGTGAGAAATCCTCTAGATCCAAGATGCCGACATTGGGGACAAACAGGTGACATTTTGCTGTCTTGATTATTGGGAATTAATCATAAAAATTACCTTGGGTTGAAATCCTATCATAGACCAAATTCTAGGCTAATTAGCTTACATATAACATTTAATTCTCATGGAAAATATATGAAATAGTTATCATCCAGCTTTTATGTTTGAGAAGAAGCAGTTATGTAACTTGTTCAGCATCACACAGTGGATTCTGGATCTATCTGATCTCAAAGGCCATGTAATTTCCTCTATAAAGCATTCCACAGACAGCATCACCTTTCTTAGATTATGACCTAGCCACTCCTATGGTATATACAGAGCTTTCTAAAATTTAACATCCCAGAGTCTTGCCATTCATAAGGGGCACCATGACTCACAAATAACATGAACACTTCCCAGCACCTACACACACCAAACCCTTTGCCTTGAGTAAGGGATGGTGACTTTCCTTACTTATCACAGGAAGGGAAAACATGGACATTTTCAGTAAAGGCACTGGTGGTGAGCTTTCCCCAGCAACAATTACTATGGCTTCCTTGTCTTTTCATAAATGAGACATCTATTTTACTCCCAAGAGCTTGGAACTAGAGCCTGAGCCCTGGTTGCAGCAGCTAGCAGGGTGCAAATGTTTAAAGCTCTAATCAGATAGCCAGTCATTGGTTACACAGTCGCTTTTCCTTTTGATGAGGAAATATGCAATTCCTTAGGGATGAGTGTCAAATGCTCATAAATAGAAAAGCATCTGAAATATCCATGAGTGATACTTATTTATAGGGATCATTTATCCAGACTCTCTATGTGCATTTCCAGCTCCACTATTTATCTGCGGCATTATCCATCACCGTGTAGCACTCGTATATCCACATGCTCTTTCTATTTATATGCATGGAATCTATCTCGCTAATTGTTCTCAAATCTCTAACTAGTGAGTACCGTAATTCACCTCCTGCCAGATGGCAGCACGTGCTTTTCCATGACTTCTAATTCTGTCCACAGTAAACCTATCGGCAAATCATTTGTCTGTTCATTCATGGTTTCTTGCTACATCAATCAGCAACTTCATTTGTTTCTATCTACAACATCCATGTGGGGTTCTTTTCCATAGACAACGCATTGTCCCCATTCAACTTTCCCCATACTTCTTCTCACCCTTTCGTGAGTGTCTGCCTGTATGGCCATTCTCAGCAAAACCAATTGTTGTTACCTAATGCTTGTGACCAAAATGGTGAAAAGAACATCTGTTTTGGATTATGGTGATGTGAATTCAAACCAAGCTTTCCCTTTAAGCTAATTTCATAAACAAAGCCACTTCATTAGCAGGACCTGATTAGTATTACAAATCTTATAGGTTTTTTTGGTTGCTTTTTTTTTTTTTTTTTGTAAGGGAGGACTAAGCTATAAGTTACAATATCTGCCTATAAATGTGCAATAGACCTTCCTAAGAACTTAGCTGCTTAATTAAAACATTTGCTTAGCACTTATTCTGTGCAATGACTATGCTTTGTATTTTTCAAGTCACTTAATCTTCAAATAATTCTAAGATGTAGCTACTGTTGTTATTTTGATTTAATAAAATGAGAAAACTAAATGCTATCAAGGTTGGTAATTTGCACAAGAACGCACAACTAGGAGAACAAGGAAGAAGTGAAGTGAAATTAAAGTCACTCAGTCGTGTCTGACTCTTAGCAACCCCATGGATTATACAGTCCATGGAATTCTCCAGGCCAGAATACTGGAGTAGGCAGCCTTTCCCTTCTCCAAGGGATCTTCCTAACCCAGGGATTGAACCGAGTTTTCCCACATTGCAGGCAGATTCTTTGCCAGCTGAGCCACAAGGGAAGCCCAACAATAATGGAGTGGGTAGCCTATCCCTTCTCCAGCAGATCTTTTTGACCCAGGAATTGAGCCAGGGTNTCCAAGGGATCTTCCTAACCCAGGGATTGAACCGAGTTTTCCCACATTGCAGGCAGATTCTTTGCCAGCTGAGCCACAAGGGAAGCCCAACAATAATGGAGTGGGTAGCCTATCCCTTCTCCAGCAGATCTTTTTGACCCAGGAATTGAGCCAGGGTCTCCTGCATTGCAGGTGGATTCTTTACCAACAGAGCTATGAGGGAAGCCCAAGGAAGCAAGGTTCTAATCCTTGTTTTTCTGAATCCAAAGTTCCACATACACTTTTAATTGTTGAATTCTCAGCACTTAGGACAGTGCCCAGGGCTTCCTTGATGGCTCAGTTGATAAAGAATCTGCCTACAACACAGGAGACTGCCTGCAACGAATGAGATCAGATTTCAATCCCTGGGTCGGGAAGATCCCCTGGAAAATAAAGTGGCAACCCACTTCACTATTCTTGCACAGAGAATTCCATAGACAGAAGAGCCTGGTGGGCTACAGTCCATGGGGTCACAAAGAGTTGAACAGGACTGAGTGACTAAAAGAAACACCTGGAGTAAGAGGCAGATTTGGCCTTGGAATACGGAATGAAGCAGGGCAAAGATTAATAGAGTTTTGCCAAGAAAATGCNAGAGGAGAAGGGGACGAACGAGGATGAGATGGCTGGATGGCATCACTGACTCGATGGGCGTGAGTCTGAGTGAACTCCGGGAGTTGGTGATGGACAGGGAGGCCTGGCGTGCTGCAATTCTTGGGGTTGCAAAGAGTCGGACACGGCTGAGCGACTGAACTGAACTGAATTGAGAGAGTAAACCACCACAACGGTACCAGGCTCTGTAGCTTTCACTTGACATCTACAAGCTATCGCTATCACTGGAATTAAATTACATCTCGGTTCTTGTGATATTTAATGACCGTATAGTTGCTTTGACCCTATGGACAAATCTGATAGTTAGGTCATAAATGCAGATGAGTGCTTTAGAGTTTCAAACACATCTGTCTCTTCCCAGAAATACTGATGGCGTATCGAGAACATTGACGAAACTATAGCTAAAAATAGCTCACATTTTGGTATGCTTGCTATATACCAACAGACAATAGTAAATACTCAATACACATTACCTTATTTGATCTTTACAATAACTCTGTGAGGTAGATAACAGTGTCATCCCAATTGTATAAGTGGGG
Source organism: Neotragus moschatus (assembly GCA_006410615.1). Lineage (NCBI taxonomy): Eukaryota > Metazoa > Chordata > Mammalia > Artiodactyla > Bovidae > Neotragus > Neotragus moschatus. The sequence continues at coordinate 86,229 of SJYA01002611.1, read as the reverse complement.
ACACTAAGTAACAGGGAAATTTAAGTAATTTGCCCAACATTATAATTATGGTAACTATTTAAGCTAAGGTTTGAATCCCAGCATTCTGTCTCCAAAGCCTCCTTATAGTTGAGCTAGTCGCTAAACATCTTTAACCTACATTTAAGGTACTAATATGATGGGGATGATAATATTCGCTAACACACAGGATTTTGAAAATTAAGTGAGATACTGTGTTCTTGAGCCAGTCCTTGCCACTTTGAAGAGTGAGCTCAGTGTATATCAGTCAGTACCATCAGTAGCTACTAGATTTTAAACTCCCTGAGTACAAATATCATGTCTAGTTCATTTCCATTTCCCCCACAGCACCTGGACACTTTTTGTTGTTTATTATTGGTGCACAACAAATGCCTTTGAATGAGACTGAACAGAGAATAGGACTCAATCAGTAAGGATCAAATCTCCTCTGAGGAATGTGAGAGCAATGGCCTTCAGGAGTTTCTGGGGGCTCAGGGAAAGGTAGGGTTACTTTTAAGTCCCTCTCCATCCATGCAACAAAATACTGGGTTGGCCAAAAAGTTTGTTTTGGTTTATCCTTACCATCTATGGAGAATCTGAGTGAACTTTTTGGCCAACCCAACAAATGAGCCCCCTTATCATAACCTGATTCTTTACCAGTGGTAAAGAATCCACCTGGCAAAGCAGGAGATGCAGGCTTGATCTCTGGCTTGGGAAGATCCCCTGTAGGAGGAAACGGCAACCTGCTTCAGTACTGCCAGGAAAAACCACTGGACAGAAGAGCCTGATAGGCAACAGTCCATGGGGTTGCAAAGGAGTTGGACATGGCTTAGTGAGTCAGTTCAATTCAGTTCAGCCACTCAGTCATGTCCAACTCTTTGCCACCCCATGGACTGCAGCATGCCAGGATTCCCTATCTATCACCAGCTGCCAGAGCTTACTCAGACTCACANCTGCCAGGAAAAACCACTGGACAGAAGAGCCTGATAGGCAACAGTCCATGGGGTTGCAAAGGAGTTGGACATGGCTTAGTGAGTCAGTTCAATTCAGTTCAGCCACTCAGTCATGTCCAACTCTTTGCCACCCCATGGACTGCAGCATGCCAGGATTCCCTATCTATCACCAGCTGCCAGAGCTTACTCAGACTCACATCCATCGAGTTGGTGATGCCATCCAACCATCTCATCCTCTGTCATCCTCTTCTCCTCCTGCCTTCAATCTTTCCCATCATCAGGATCTTTTCAAGTGAGTCAGTTCTTCGCATCAGGTGGCCAAAATATTGGAGTTTCAGCTTCAGCATCAGTCCTTTCAATGAATATTCAGGACTGATTTCCTTTAGGATTGACTGGTTTGATCTCCTTGCAGTCCAAGGGATTCTCAAGAGTATTCTCCATCACCACAGTTCAAAAGCATCAATTCTTTGGCACTCAGCTTTCTTTAACATCCAACTCTCACATCCATACATGACTACTGGAAAAACTGTAGCTTTAACTAGACGGGCCTTTGTTGGCAAAGTAATGTCTCTCCTTTTTAATATGCTTTCTAGCTTGGTCATAGCTTTTCTTCCAAGGAGCAAGCATCTTTTAATTTCATGGCTACAGTCACCATCTGCAGTCATTTTGCAGCCCAAGAAAATAAAGTCTGGCACTGTTTCCACTGTTTCCCAATCTATTTGCCATGAAGTGATGGGACTGGATGCCATGGTCTTCATTTTTTGAATGTTGAGTTTTAAGCCAGCTTTTTCACTCTCCTCATTCACTTTCAGAAAGAGGCTCTTTAGTTCCTCTTTACTTACTGCCATAAGGGTGGTGTCATCTGCGTATCTGAGGTTATTGATATTTCTCCCAGCTAAGTGAGTAAGCAGCAACAAAAACCTTCTGAGGAAGCCCTAGCTCTTGGAATTCCACTGAGTTCCTCAAGGCAGGAGCAACCCAACCCTCCCACTGCCCACACTCCCCCTCCAAGGAAAGGGCTCGCTAGAGGGACAAGCACAGCCAATATCAAGGAACTGGTGATCAGAGAGCCCCTTAACCACAACCTCCGCCTTAATATCGCCTTCTACTCACCAGAGACGCAAGCAAGAGTCTCGATTTACCTATGGCAGGTGGTAGGCCTATGGAGATGTTCAGAAGCAAAAGAGAGTGTTCATCCAAACATGTGAACATCTTCATACACAAATGAAAACACGTTCATGGAGGAAAAGGACAATCAGTGACGGTGGAGGCTACCAAAATTCCAACTCCCTGGGACTGGCTGTTGAACATCAACTCCTGCTGCAGAACCAAGTTCCAAAGCATAATTTGTAGTCGCGTAGCATGGATACCCCCAGATGACAGTGTAAACCATTTCTAAACCAGACCCTAATGAACAGCGTCTGTGCTTTATAACTGCCTTTAACTGTCTCTCACTTCTCTGCTGGTTGAAAATAGGAATGCATAAAAATATACTCAGAAGAAAGAGGAAAATCCTATTCCTAACATAATTTCACTTGCAAGAAGGGAATGAGGGAGAAGCCCTCCTCTCGCTATGTGGTGATAGTTAATAGTAATAATGTTTCTACTGCCTTGAGAACTTGTCATGTTTTGGGTAGTCACCTCAGGGCTATACTTGGTGCAAGGATGGGCATCGTTTTCCTTTTAAGGATCCCAAACTGAAGTTCAGAGAGGGTTAGTAATCTGCCCAGAGTTCAAGCGGAGCTGTAGGACTCTCGATATCCAGCCCCCAAATCAATCATGAAGGTGCAGCAAAAAGACCAGACTGAGGCAAAGCTCAGAAACAGACACATGATCAGGTTTCTCTAGTCTCTACTCCAGATTTAATTCTCTCTCTGAAATCCTAGATGTAAGGTCTCATCTCATCATCTCAGCAAAACTAAGCTCAGAGTACATCTGCAACTCTTGCAAGGTCACATCGGTTAAATGCTGGAGTGGAATTTGGAATCAAATGTGTTGTCTCCAAATACCTATCAGCCCTAGAACATCAAGAAGATGGAGGTGTGAGTGAGTTTTCTTCCATATTTGCTACCATGCCTTCAAATGCTTGTGAACATCTGGGTATCCCTTCTTGTAGATTTTCTGCCAAGTATCCTTTCTGCTTCTAAGCTGACTTTCTCAATACCTGGAAAGGTTGGTTGACCTGCTTAGGACAAATATTGTGCACCTAGCACCCTCACAGAATAGAACTTGTCAAGATTTCAGAATATTTAACGAAAATCAAACAGCTTTGGTAGCAGCAACATTTGACCTTAAAGGGCTGCTTCTCAAGTAGTATGGATTTATGACCTAATAGCTGTTCATAGTTCAAAGAGATCTAACCAGTCAATTCCCAAGGAAGTCAGTCCTGAATATTCATTGGAAGGACTGATGCTGAAGCTAAAGCTCCAATATTTGGCCACCTGATACAAAGAGCCGACTCATTAGAAAAGACCCTGATGCTGGGAAAGATTGAAAGCAGGAGGAGAAGGGGACAACAGAGGATGAGATGGTTGGATGGCATCACTGTCTCAACTGGCATGAGTTTGAGAAAGCTCAGGGAGATGGTGAAGGACACAGAAGCCTGTCATACTGCAGTTCATGGGATTTCAGAGTAGGACATGACTGACAGACTAAACAATAACAACAAGCTGTTCATAGGAGATGGATTTGGAGGGGAGGGGCTAAAGGCCCCTCTCATTTGAATACCACCTCTGCATGAGGACAACTCCCTTTTATAAAAAGAAAGATTTGGTAAAAATAGATACCTAGTGAGGAGATGTTAGATAGCACAGAGAGCTCAGCTCAGTGCTCTGTGATGACCTAGATAAGTGGGATGTGGGGCGTGGGCTCAAGAGGGAGGGTATCTTTGTAGAGTTGTAGCTTATTCGCCTCGTTGTGCAGAAGAAACTAACACAATATTGTAAAGCAATCATACTCATATATATGTATTATATATATATATAAATCAGTAAATTAAACACTGGCAAACAAATTAAAAATAAATTAAGATTAAAAAAAGAGTTGCTTTTATTGTGGAGTTCATGCCCTATTCATTTTTGTACCCTGGTGTCTGGCACAAGAATGCTACATTAATAGCTATGGATGTTCTTTGCATATATAGAGTGTCTGGACCACCACTTGTCTATAAGGGACCTCCCTGGGGTGTGACCAGAGCTGCTACAGGCATCCAAGGTGACTGGCAAGACTGGAAACATATGCATGGATTTTTCCAAAGCTAAACCCATTCGTCTCTTCTATAATGTCTCAGAAGGCAAGAGGCTTGTCCTTTTTTTTTTTTTTTTTTTTAACCATTGGATCCCAAAGGCCTAGAACTGTTTTCATATATTATAGGTTCTCAATGAATGTTTGGTGGATAAATAATAGCCAGAAAGTGGAGGCAACCAACATGGCCTTCAACAGACGACTAGATAAAAAGATGTAGCACACATATCAGCTCAGTTCAGTTCAGTTCAGTCGCTCAGTCGTGTCCAACTCTTTACAGCCCCATGAATTGCAGCACGCCAGACCTCCCTGTCCATCACCAACTCCCGGAGTTCACTCAGACTCACGCCCATCGAGTCAGCGATGCCATCCAGCCATCTCATCCTCTGTCGTCCCCTTCTCCTCCTGCCCCTAATCCCTCCCAGCATCAGAGTCTTTTCCAATAAGTCAACTCTTCACATGAGGTGGCCAAAGTACTGGAGTTTCACACATATATTCAGCCATTAAAAGGAATGAAATTGTCATTTCATTTGCAGAGTGCCATTTAAGAGATGCGGATGGACCTAGAGACAGTCAGACAGAGTGAAGTAAGTCAGGAAGAGAAAAACAAATATTGTATATTAGCCCATATATATGGAATATAGAAAGCTGATACAGATGAATTTGTTTGCAAAGCAGAGATAGAGACACAGGGGCAGAGAACACATGTATGGATACCAAGACCGGGATGGGGTGGGATGAATCAGAACACTGAGACTGATGTGTATACACTATTGATACTATGTATAAAATAGATAACTATTTTATAATAAATACATGAGAACCTAGTGTACAGGTTCTCATATAGGGAACCCTACTCAATGCTCTGCAGTGAATGGGAAGGAAATTTCAAAAAGATGGGATGTATGTATATATATTGCTGATTCACTTTGCTATACAGGGGAATCTGACACAATATTATAAAGCAACTAAAATGATAATTTTTTTAAGTGATTCTTGTCACATTGTAAGTTAGTCAGCCTTAACTTCCTTTACACACACATAACTGCATGCACACACACCCACACCCACATAACATGCATGAAAATCCATGAATTTGCACACCGCACAGGGTCGGACACGACTGAAGCAAACTAGCAGCAGCAGCAGCAGGCTTTGACCTGAGACTGCCTTGAGGTCAGAAATTGTTTCGTGTTTCTGTCTGACCCCAGGACTTAGAATGGTGACTGGTACAGCCTTAAGGGAACATTTGTTTGGGCTGGTAAACCATCTCCCAATGATGTTTTCCAGGACTCCGTCCCACTGAGTTTTAAGAGGCTCTGTTATATCTAACTTTTCAAAGCTTTTCTTCATGCTAGTATTACCTTCTCATCAATTATTTCTCCATTTTCATTCTGAATTTTTGCCTTTTTCCTTGTTATACCTTCATCTACCCCTACACAACATGTCGCTCCTGGGGATTTATGTTGAAATCTCTGCTACAGAGAGTGTATCACCAGCATGGGCTTCTATAACACTTCCAAAGTAGTACCAAGGGAGCCCACCCTTTGTACAATGACTATAAGTTGTTACTTGTACAACATGAAAAGGGATGAACTGCAAAGATTATTCTGGAAAGAAAGAGGAATTCTGGCTAGTGCGCACAGTAAAGGCAAGAGCCCAAGACTACAGCATCCCCTCCCCCCACCCCCCCCCACCCTACAAAACTGTGAAAGAAGAGACTCAGCTGTGGGAAGCAGTAAAGAAATTGTGAAATAAAGAGGAAGCCGGATATCCACAAAGAAAGAAGTAGATTTGAGGTTGAACTGAGTATGTGTACAGGATATGTCACTGCAGTCGTGTCTGACTCATTGCAGCCACAGACTGTAGCCACCAGGCTCCTCTGTCCGTGTGATTCTCCAGACAACAGTATACTGGAGTGGGTTGCCATGCTCTCCTCCAGGAGTCTTCCTAAGCCAGCGATTGAATCCATATCTGTGTCCTCTGCATTGGCAAGTGGGCTCTTTAACACTAGAGCCTGATTCAGTCTTTATTTCAATCTCTGCTTACTGAGTTCCTTCTAGATATCTGTCTCCAGGATACTGGGTGCCAGGACGCACACAGTCCCTGCCCTGTTATGCCTTAGACCCTAGTGGGGAGCGAGGCATGGATAAGATAGTTACATAAGTATATATTAAAAAGCTGATGAGTCCTGTAAATGTGTGAAAGAGGCTCTGATCTATTTGGAAGAGTCTGGAAAGCTTTTGCCAAAGAAGTTATTTATTTATTTATTTTTGTGCCTCACAGCAGGCGGGATCTTAGCTCCAGACAAGGCATTGAACCTATGCCCCTTCTGGTGGAAGCATGGAGTCTTAACCACTGGACCACCAAGGAAGTCCCCAAAGAGATCATTTTTGAGTTCAGATTCAGAGATGGGGAAGAGTTAGCTAGGCAAAGGAAGGTGAGGGGAGTTGAAGGGAATTTAAAACAGAGAGGACAATATGTACAGAGACTGTATTTGGGGAAAGAACACGTAAGAGGAAATGTAAAGAGACCAAGTGTCCAGAGCAGGAAGGTAGGACAGCTGCCTGAGAAGAGGTCAGAGAAAAGGTAGAAATCCCTTACTGACTAGGAACAAAGGCCACAGAGGGGACGATGATGTTCACCATAAGGATTGTTGTTGTTTAACTGCTTCAGTTGTGTCCAACTCTTCGCGCCACTATGGACTATAGCCAGCCAGGTTCCTCTGTCCATGGGCTTTCCCAGCAAGAATACTGGAGTGGGTTGCCATTTCCTTCTCCAGGGGGTCTTCTCAACCCAAAGATCAAGTCTGCCTCTCTTGCTTGACAGGCAGATTCTTTATCACTGAGCCACTTGGGGAGCCCCGTAAGAAGCACAGGAAGCTGTCACTGGGATTTAAATCAATGAGTGATAGAAGACATTTGCACTTTTCAAGTTGACTCTGGCTAATATGTAGGAAATGGTCTGTTTGGAATAAACAATAGAATCAGGATGCCCAGTGGGACAGGAACTGCAGGAATCCAAATAAAAGATGATGGTTTGGACTAACATGGCAACGGGTTAAGGAGGAATGGGGTATGTTTGAGACATACCGAGATATAAAACAGGCAGGATTGCTGATGGGTACAGTGTGGTGGGGGGGCAAGTTTCCCGTGTGGTTTCTGGATTATGCACCTAGATGACTGGGGGTGTTACCTGCTGGGGCTTCCCAGGTGGTGCCAATGCAGGAGACACCAGAGACACAGGTTTGATCCCTGGGCCAAGAAGATACCCTGGAAGAGGAAACGGCAACCCGTACTGCGTGAGGACTGAGTGGGCATGGAGAAGAGCATGCAGTTGCTTGGGTCCAATGCTTCGTTTCCTCACCCTCAGTCATGAAAAGTAATGCATTAGATTCACCTCTCACCTCTAATGCATTAGATTCCCTCTGGCTGGGAGTCTGCCTGCCAATGCAGGGAACATGGGTTCAGTCTCTGGTCCAGGAAGATCCTATATGCCATGGAGCAACATGCATCAAAACTACTCAGAGGTCAGTTTCCTTATTTGCCATGTTAGAATACTGCCTTGTCTGTAGAGCTGTAAGAATCAGGTGAGACAAAATTACAAAAATTGCGCAATGCAATGCTGGTTCTAATCTCGTGTCCCACAGATAACAGTGGTCACTGCATTACTAACTTTGTGATCTCAAGTCAGAAAATTGACCTCTTTTCTCATCTGTGGAATGGAATTAATCATAGTGGCTTCCTTGCACTTTGCTGTGAAAGACAATGCAGAAACCGTGCCTGTTGCCTGTTCAGAGTGGCTGCTCAGTGCACATTACACATTAATATTAAAGCTCCAGAAATGTACTTGATTTCTGTTTGGCTGGATGAGTAGGAAATAAGTGCATGAAACAAGGAGGGGGATAAAATAGCCAGGAGCAAACATGAAGACATTTGCCTGCTTTTGTTAGTGTCTGTCTTTGCTGGGGCTGTCTTTTTCAACTAGACCTTCACTTTACAATCTATGGGATGGAGATGAAGCTTATTTCTACTTCCTCTGCTGGTCACCAGGCAGAAGTTCATTGAAGAAAGGATCCTTTTGAGACTTCCCCAGTGGTCCAGTGGTTGGGAGTCTGCCTGCCAATGTAGGGAACATGGGTTCGGTCTCTGGTCCAGGAAGATCTTCTATGCCATGGAGCAACATGCATCAAAACTACTGAAGCCTGTGTACCTAGAGCCTGTGCTCCACAACAAGAGATGCCATCGCAATGAGAAGTCTGTGCAGCACAACTAGAGTGTGGCTCTCACTCGATGCAACTAGAGAAAGCCCGCATGCAGCAACTAAGACCTAATATGGCCATGAATAAATACATAAAAAATTTTAAAACAGTCCAAAAAAAAAGTCTTAAGAAAAAGAAAAGATGCTTTGTCCACATGGAAATGCTTGTGCTGGGAAGGGTACAACAAATGGCTGCTTTTCAGCACACGCGCAGAAAGAGGGCATTCTTCTTTAGAAAACGTAAAGATAGTGTCTCAGCCTCCAGGGAGCCCGGGACAGCAAAGCCAAGAGATAATGAAAGAGGGAGGGAGGTGGACAAAGACACAGCCTGGAGCTAACCGTGAAAGACGGGCTGCCTGCCTGCTGTCCACCCCTCTGTGGCAATGTCAAGTCAGGGCCCATCAACGCTGATGAGAAATCAGATAGAGGGACTGCAGCAGGGTACATTCCAAGGAGTCATTCATCTCTGGAGGCTAAACCTATGTAATGTCCTTGCTAATCTTGGGCTCCTGGGTTATGAAGCCTGCCATGAGGGATGAGTTATATTTTCAATAAGTCATTCTAGCTAATCAGGCCCTCTCATGGTGAGCTGCTCAAGAAGAGACCAGACGAACCACTCTGAGCTTCTGAGCAGGGGGCCCAGATGAAGAGAGAAAACTCAGTGGGGGCCTCCTGACCCTGAAGGGTGCTGCCGTCCCCACTCCCCTTGCCAGTTGGCACAAAGGGAAACAGACCGCGCAAGCACAGGAAGATGACGGGATCGGTGTTTGATAAGGTTATGATTAAATCAAGGCTTTTGCTCTAATTATACTGCATTTAAATAAACGCAGCCTAGTAATTGTAATTGATGTGCAATTAAACGTGTATTTATATCACCATTGCTTTTCCCCGTGCAGCTGTCTGTTCCTGCTTCTCAATGAGGCTGGGGACACTGAAATCTGCCTGATGCTCAGGAGGAAGCCCTGCTTCTCTCACGTGGGTTCCTGGTCCAGGAGGTATAGCAGGAGCCCTGGAGCACGCTTAGAAACATTCCAGCATTCCAGGGCCTGAATGATATTTGCAGGTCTTTTCAATCAGCCTTTCCAGGAGAGGGCAGGGGCTGAGGGTCCTTCTTCCCCCCAGAAGGTTTTCATCTTCCCTCTATGTGCCGGTTATTGTTGTTCAGCCACTCAGTTGTGTCTGACTCTTCTGAACCCATGGACTACAGTACACCAGGCTTCCCTGTCCTTCACCATCTCCCGGAGTTTGCTCAAACTCATGTCCATTGGGTCGGTGATGTCATCCAATCATCCTCTGTCACCCTCTTCTCCTCCTGCCTTCAATCTTTCCCAGCATCAGGGTCTTTTCCAATGAGTCAGTTATTTGCATCAGGTGGCCAAAGTATTGGAGTTTTAGCTTCAACATCAGTCCTTCCAATGAATATTCAGGACTGATTTCATTTAGGATGGACCTGTTTGATCTCCTTGCTGTCCAAGATACTCTCAAGAGTCTTCTCCATCACCACAGCTGGAAAGCATCAATTCTTCAGTGAAAGAAAGTGGAAAGTACTGTGTTTTTTTAATATGTTGAAAACCATTTTTCACCTTTCAAGTGCCTTAGATTTGAAAGTGACCTCAGAGAATTGCAGTAATGCAAGATCAGTTGTTTTCCCCTCTTCCCCATTGTTCTGTCTACCGACACCCTCATTCTAGTCCACACTCTTCCTTCTAGTCCAACTTTCACATCTGCACATGACTACTGGAAAAACCACATAGGTGCCGGATGGGTCATTAAACAATGAAACGGTTAGCGAGAGATGGATGGAACATCACAGCTATGGAAAATATCATTGGTGTTATCAAAAAGCCATGAGGGACATCTTTGAGATCCTAGGTAGAACCTCTGTGAATTTCTAGGTGTTTCAGCTATATGGAAGATAAGACCCAAATATGGCAAGGGGGAGGAAAAGGGACGGGTTAGAAATTACATGAAGATTCAAGCTTGATTTATATTTCAGTGAACACTTATCAATGCTGGTAGCTAGAATACTTTATAAGGCTGAAGAAGAAGATATGCCCTCAGGATGTTCATCATCTAAGCTATATGAAAGTAGGAAAACAGCTCAGGCAAAGAATTAAAGCAATGTAAATCAAAGAAGGTTAGGGGCATTAATGCTGAGCTCACTGCTGACTGCATGTTTGAGACTTAGATGAATATCATAAACCTTTAGCCTCTTTCCCCAGAAGTCATGATGCCAGGGCTTCTCTTCCCCCATCAGAGTGCTAATTAAGAGGCCAGAGAAATACCACCGTCCACCTCATCTGTTTTTGTTCTCCTGTTAAAGGACACCATGCATCTCCCTGACAGCTAGTCATTACAGGAACGCATGGGCACCTGGACTTCTGCCAGAGAAAATGAAGACCCCCTAAAGATCCCAAGCAGAACCCTCAGCCCTGCTGGTGCTAAGGAGGGGTGCGTCCTCTCACCAGCTACTATGGCTGATGTGGATTTTAACTCCCAAAGGGGTTCAGTGAGGCAGACCTCAGTGGAATGAGGGTGGCAGTAGACAGAACAATGGGGGAGAGGCAAAAACAACTGATCTTGCATTACTGCAACTCTCTGAGGTCACTTTCAAATCTAAGGCACTTGAAAGGTGAAAAATGGTTTTCAGCATATTAAAAAAGCGCAGTACTTTCCACTTTCTTTCACTCTTCCTCCTTACCAGGCACTTCTCTATGTGATATTTAATTGACCTTTATCCTATAGCATGGATTATTATCTCTAAGTGACTCATTTAAAAAATGGAGGCCTAGAGGGGTTAAGGGCCTCTTCAAGGTCAGAGGACTGTGCAAATGATAATGCTGGGACTAAAGCCCAAATATGCACCTACCAATCCAATGTTTTTAAAAGTCAGTCAGGTAAATGGGCACAAAGGATCTTTAAGGATGATGGAAACGTTTTAAAGCTAGAAATGGTGATGTTTGCACAGCTTTGTAAATTTTCTAGAAACCATTGTACACTTAAAATAATGACCTTTATGGCATGTAAATTATATTACAATCAGTTATAATTATCATCAATATTATAAAATCAAAATATTTATATTTTAAAAAATAAAGGCAGCCAAGTATAGTAGGCAGGGCCTGAGCTTTGGTGTTCAGATCCTAATTCCAGCTCTTAAATCCTGGGCAACCTTGCACAAGTTCCTTAATTTCTGTCCACATCCATTTATTCTTCTCTATAATTATAGTATTACTACCCACTTCTCAAGACTGCTGTGAGGATCTGGCACTAAAGCAATAGCAGCTAACTTTATTTCTGTTATTTCTGATGCCTAGGAATACTGACATAATAAAGTCATTCGCCCTTCACTGTTTGCTTAATCAAAAATCATATTCATATCAAGGCTGAAACTTGGATGAGCAAGAGACATATGATACTGTTTTGATCAAAGTTCCAAATCAGTACATTTCACCATCACTCAATTAGCAACTAACTAGCTCAGCAGACCAAGGGCATCTGCATACTCACCTTCTCCTGAACTCAAACTCAAACTAAACTCCTTCTCAAATTTGACTACTTACTCATAGGTATAGACTGGAGAGTTGCAAGAACTGGATGCCCAGGTCCCACCCTAGATCCAGCTAGTGTGTACTAAGTCATGTCTGACTCTTTGTGACCCTCTATCCATGGGAATATCCAGGCAAGAATACTGGAGTGGATTGCCATTTCCTTCTCTAGGGGATTTCCTCAACCCAGGGACTGAATCTGAGTCCCCTGTGACTCCTGCATTAGCAGGTGGATTCTTTACTACTGAGCCCCCCCTGAGAAGACTCCCAGCCCAGAGAACCTGATTTAAATCTGGAATGGAGTATAGCCTGGGCATTGAGATTACTGAAATCTTCCCCTGATTCTAATTGCTGCAAAGTTAGGAGCCATAGCTCATTGGCTTTCAATTCTGACTACAAAACAAGTCTCTTGAGGAGCTTAAAAAACCCAAGCTTGAGCCTCACACACTAAGATTCTAAAATAACAGATCCAGGGTGGAGTATGGACATGCTAAACATTCCCCAGGTGGTTCTAAAGTGCAGCGTGGGTTGAGAACCACTGCTTCCTACCTTGATAAGCAAAATGCTTTATGGGTGAAGGATTTATTCCACAGCCCTTCCCTTCATTCCTCTCCCTTGCATCCTGGACAAGAGTTCACAGGATGGTATGTCAGGTACTTCTTGTTATCGCCTATGAAACTATGACCTCAGATCTTAGGCCTGTTTCAGTGAAGCAGACGCTGGAGTTTCCAGTAATCCCAAGAACATAGGAAGAATATTATTAAGGAGAATGGGTCCATGTGCAGGTGGACTCAGTTTTATCCAACTCTTTGTAACCCCGTGAACTGAAGCCTGCAAGGCTCCTCTGCCCATGGGGTTTTCTGGATAGGTTGCCATTTCCTCCTTTGGGGGATTTTCCCGACCCAGGGATCTAACCCCCGTCTTTTGATTTGGCAGGCAGATTCTGTATTGCTGAGCCCCTGGAGAAGCCCATTAAGGAAGATAACTGATGCCAGTTCAAAAGGAGCATGGGCAGAGTAGCTGAGTGTTCTTCAAGTCACGTGGTCCACATAGTGCACGGAGATTGGAAGCCCATAAGAACAAAGTTTCCAGGACGTGCAAGAGGTCATGGGGTGCTGAGGAGATGCTCAGCAAAAGGTCAACCACCCATTCATCCTTTCAACAGATGGGAATGGAGTTGCTCCACTATGGTCAGGGCTGTGACGATGGGGAGCAAGGGAGGCATGACAGCCTATTCAGAACTTAACAATGAAAACACAAACCTGCCTCTGCTGTAGTCAAACCATTCACTAAATGGAATCTGAGCTGACTACCATCCCTGTCATCTTGTGTTATACCCAAGTCTCTGTTATTTATTTATTTGGCTGCATTGGATCTTAGCTGTAGCACACAGGGCCTTCGCTGAGTCATGTGGGATCTTCCCTTTTGGCCCATGGACCCTCTAATTGTGGCACGCTGGCTCAGTAGTTGTGATGCTGGGCTTAGTTGACTGTGGGCATGTGGGATGTTCGTTCCCTGACCAGGCATAGAACTCACATCTCTTGCATTGCAAGGCAGATTCCTAAATACTGGACCACCAGGGAAGTGCCTCAGATCTCCAATGGCCACTCTTTCATTCATCCAGAATGGCCCCCACATCCCTTGTTGCCTAGTCCACTAATCACTATTCTTATTCCTTCCTGTCTTGGGCTCAGATTGATGCTTGACTTTCTTTCCAGTAACTGCTCCTGTGCAGACCCAGATTCTCTCTTTATCAAATCAGTTATCATCTTAGAGACCTTGAGGATGGGAGAATCAGGGGGTTCTATGGGTCAGGTGGAACTAACATGGGCAGATCTGGTCAGAAACACTTGCTCTTATAAAGGAGTTCTCAGAAAACTCTAGGAAGACAGCAAGCTTCATTCACTGGAAAGGTGAAGTATGTATTCTGTCACTTCAACCACATATCCAGCTCCCAAGGATTACAACTGAGCCATCACGTCCTGTCCTTGACCAAGTGATGGACCTGTCTTCGCTGTTTGCCCCCATCAGAATCTTTTGTGGCCCCATCCCACAGGGTCAGGTAGGCAGGGTGAGCCAATCCTGGTAGACGTAGAGTTGAGATAAGATCAGCATATACTCCAAATCCTGGTGATTTGTATTCTCAGGAAGTAAAGAACCTACAGGTCCAGCTCCCAATTTTCTCTCCGGGCTTTATATCTGTGCTTCTTTCCTCCACTTCTTGCCCTCTCTCCCAAAATAGTAAATGAGAGTGATGCTATCGGGAAAGCACTTAGGAGGGATAAGAGTGGGTGATGATCCTTCCACTGCTGTGATGTGTGACATCACTCACCCTTAATCAGATGGCCTGAAGTGCATTATCTATCCAGTCCACTCAACAATGGATCAGAAAGCCCCTCTAAACACACTTTAGAGGTGCTCTCAGAGAACTATTATTAATTTTCTACACTCTGATACCCTGATCAATAAAATGGGCATGGCAATAATTAATGTGAGAAGTTGCTTCACATGGTATCTAATTTACACATGTTACCTATTATTTATGTTGTTGGTGAACAGAGGGAGTTTTGTGAAAATTTTGTAAAGGTTTTGGAATGACTACATGATATAAAGAGGAATGGATGAGCATCTGCCTTGTGGTGTGTATTATCGTAAGCAAGCTACTTATTATCTCATGTAAGCCTTACAACAATATATCATATAGATACTCTTATCCTTCCCACTTTATGGATGAAGGGAATTATCACAGAGAATTTAAATGACCATACCAATAAACATTCTCTGTGTTAATAAAAAATATATTTGGAACATTCCAATGAACGTGTCCTCTGCATATTGGTAATTTCTCTGATACTTAATCCATGCCATGTACAGACACTATTTAATAAAGTTATGGATGAGGAATGAATAAGTAATGCCCATAGCCTAAGGCAGCAAGTAGGGTGACATCTTCCTACTTCCCAGGCCTGGAAAGTGACTGTTTTTCTTAATCCAGTGATCAGAACATTTCAGCCTGTGCTAAATAGATGTTGGGATATAGACTAATAAAGTCTTATCCTTCCCACTGTGCTCAACTGGGTTGAGAGAGACTGAGCATCACAACACCAAGCAGGTGGATAACTTTATGCTATGAAGCCCACAAAGCAATAGCACCAAAGTCTCCCAGGCCAAGGTGATTGGCTGGCAAAGCAATGGAAAGAACGACAAACTCTTCTTTAGTGATCAAAATGTCCATCAAAGAAGAATGGTCAAGCAAGCTATGGTACATATATACAGTAGAATATTACCATAAAAAGGAATGAATTTGGGTCATTTGTGATGATGCGGATGGACCTAGAATCTGTCATACAAAGTGAAGTAACTCAGAAACAAAAAACCAAATAATGTACATTAATATATATATATATCAAATCTAGAAAAATGGTGCAGCTGAACCTAGTTGCAGGGCAGGGATAGAGGCGCAGAGAATGGATAAGTGGGCACAGGGAAGGACGAGGAGAGTGGAATGGACTGGGAGAGTAGCACTGACATGTAAAAACAGACAGTGAGTGGGAAGCTGCCGCACAGCGCAGAGACTTCATCTCTGTGATGACCTAGAAGGGCAGGATGTGGCGTGAGAGGGAGGTCTAAGAGGGAAAGAATGAATGTGTACATATGGCCCATTCTCTTCACTGTACAGCAGAAACTAGCACGATATTGCACAGCAATTAGACTTTCATTTAAAAGTAAAAGATCAAAAACAGCAGCTCCTTCCATGACTTCCCATTAAAATTCAATCATGTCGCTGACTTACTACTCCACCTGTAAGGCAGACATGGTCCTGTTAAAGTAGCAGAAGCTTTGCTTTCCTGGGATGAGGATTTGGCCTCAGAATTATTGGGGCTAATGGTCCCAAGGGGTCCTAGACGCTAAGCCTGACATAACCTGTGCCATTTCTGACACTTCCAGAACTTAGGGATAAAATTGACCCAAGCTGTTACTTCCTCTGTTCCAGACACGATTCCATTTTCATCCATTATTAAGTCTATCAGGATTTCAGCAACATTATTTTCATGTGACTTGCTATTCTGATGCTTTCCTTGTGGTTTGCATGAGATTGCCACCCCCCAATCCATTAGAAAGTGCCACCTTATTTTCAGAATGCATTGTTGTGTTTATCTAATGTCCTCAGACTCAGCGGCTGCCAGCAACCGTGATTTCAGTTCCCCAGTTCCGTCCTGATTTGTGTGTGATTGTTCTAGAGGGAGGCATGGCTGCTTATCATGCACAGTGTACTCCTGATGTGCATAGAGGTCTGTGGATTTCAGCAGCCAGAGGACAGACTTCTTAGACAGTTTTCCTGGGGACTTGCAATTTTGGGAGGCAGAGCAGAGACTTTGGCTTAAACTGGAACCTGGCATCGCTATGATGTACTATAAGATTGATTCTTTCAAAATTTTACACCGGTAGTTTTCTCTCCATCTTCTTAAGAACTGGCAATGGTAAAGCGAGGCATTGCCAGGCTAGCTTCCAATGAGAAAGCTCCCTTCACTGAGTAGTGAGCCTCACTTCATACTCAACAAGTGCCCAGGTCTGAACCCAGAGTATCCACATTCGGACTGGACTAGGTCTGTGATCTCAGCCAGATTGATTACTTTAGCTGATTTCTGCTTTCTCATCAGTAGGGCTGCAAAGATAAAAAAAAAAAAAAAAAAAAGCAATAATCTGCAAAATACCTAAAATCATGCCTAGAACATGAAAGATTTTCAGGAAATGTTGACTTTTCTCTCTATTACTACACTCTCCTTTGTCCCCATGGGTGTTTCCACTGCCACCATTAAAGACTGAAGGATAAAGATAGTTAAACTAACCATCCCAAGCTTCTCTTACGGAAACTTAATTTAGTGTGGAACTACTTTTCCATCATGGATTCTCTGCCTGAGCCAAAACAAATCTATTGAAAAAATCAAGTTGTATTGTTTCTTGTTTACTGCTATTGAATGATAGACTCTCAGTGAATCCATTCTATGATAGATTAAGCTACAACTACCTGAATGAGTGAGACTGTGCCTGTATTATTGCATCCAGCTCTGGGGCTAAATAGTAAAAGAGGTGTTACATGCACCCAATGTTCATTGCAGCGCTATTTACAACAGCCAGGACATGGAAGCAACCTAGGTCCATTGATGGATGAATGGATAAAGAAGATATGGTACATGGATAGAATGAAATATTACTCACCCACAAAAGGGATTGAAATTGGGTCATTTGTAGAGATGTGCATGGACCCAGAGTCTGTCATACAAAGTGAAGTAAGTCAGAAAGAGAAAAATAAATATTGAATGTTAATGCGTATATAAGGAATCTAGAAAAATGGTGCTGATGAACCTATTTGCAGGGCAGGGATAGAGGCACAGATAAAGAGAATGGACTTGTGTACACGGCAGGGGAAGGAGAGGGTGGAGCAAACTGAGAGGGTAGTATTGACATATACACAAATGACACATATATAAGTATATATATGTGTATGACCTAGAGGGGCGGGATCGGGGCCGAGGCTCAAGAGGGATGGGATATATGTATAGTTTTAGCTGATTCACGTTGCTGCACAGTGGAAATTATCACATTGTAAAGCAATTATTCACCAACTAAAAAAAATTAAAAAGGGTGTTGGTACTCCAAATCATGAATTATAATCATGAGGAGACTTGATACCACATAATTAAAAGGAGGAGCATGGGATAGTGCATCTTAATTTTTTTAATGGGGTATACATGATAGCTACACTTTCACTGATTGATTCATGCTTGTCTTCTTTCAAAAACAAGGTTTTGAGACAAGACTTCTAATATGGCAAAGCCTCTCCGTAAATCTTCCCCAGCATGAGCTACGAGACTGGACAAAGTTGTTAAAAACACATACACAATTTTAGGACTTTGGAAATTTAACCAAATGCCTAAATTGAGTTTGGAAACAATTATTCATAGAAAAAATACTGAATTGGGGGTACAAAAACTGAAAGCCTGTGTCGTTCTTTCTATACGAATGCGCCAGTTCATAAAAACCAGAAGCTTCACTGATGGTGAGGGCCAATTTTATCTGCAACAAGCAGATAAGAGAGAAGCCCTGTAACAGCTTTGTCAGTCGTGTTAGCTATCTCTGTAGCAAATGAAAGAAAGACCACTTGCCCACTTAGGGGTGTGGACTTAGCTAGGCAAGTAAGAAACTGGCAGGGTAGACAGAAATTTAGCAGAGAATCTTGATGAACGACAGAGAAAAAGGGCTCTCGATCTTTCCCACTGGTCTCGAGTTGACTAGAAATTTGTGCGTACATGCCAAGCAGACCAAAGAGAATCTAGGTTGTTTATATATTGGTGTCCGGCTCTGCCCTTTCATATGTGCAATAGGACCTGTGGAAAGTAAAAACTGGAGCTGGCTTAAAAACTGTAGGAGGAACTTCTCTGGTGCTCCAGTGGCTAAGCCTCTGCATTCCCAATTCAGGGGCTCAAGTTCAATCTCTGGTCAGAGAACTAGATCCCACAANACCTCATGCGAAGAGTTGACTCATTGGAAAAGACTCTGATGCTAGGAGGGATTGGGGGCAGGAGGAGAAGGGGACGACAGAGGAGGAGATGGCTGGATGGCATCACTGACTTGATGGGCGTGAGTCTGAGTGAACTCCAGGAGTTGGTGATGGACAGGGAGGCCTGGCGATTGCAGTTCATGGGGTGGCAAAGAGTCGGACACGACTGAGCCACTGAACTGAACTGAACTGAACTAGAAAGATTAGCAGTTGCCTGGGTTGGGGCTGGGAGGACATTGATTTTAGGTGGAAACTTGGGCTAATGGGGTGGGAAGATTAATTCTTGGTGGAAATTTGGGATGATGGTAATATTCCAAAGCTGGATTGTGGTGATGATTACACAAAGTTTACTAAAAATCATTGAATCTAATACTCACCAGGAGTGAAACTCATTGGATTTAAATTACATCTCAATAAAGCTGTTAAGAAACTCTTTAGTATAAGCCTCTTGAGGTCAAGGGTCCACACATAGAGCTCAGTTAAGAGACTTTAATTCACTCACGTAGCCAGGGTTGAAAAGCAAAATCTAAACACTTCATCATTCTAGGTTGCCTTATTCTCTTGCNTGAAACTCATTGGATTTAAATTACATCTCAATAAAGCTGTTAAGAAACTCTTTAGTATAAGCCTCTTGAGGTCAAGGGTCCACACATAGAGCTCAGTTAAGAGACTTTAATTCACTCACGTAGCCAGGGTTGAAAAGCAAAATCTAAACACTTCATCATTCTAGGTTGCCTTATTCTCTTGCCTTGGGGAGTATCTTTGAGCTCCCTCCTTTCCAGCTTAGCGTCTTTGTAGATCATTTCATAAATGAGAAGAAATAAACCCCTAGTTGGGCAGTTAGTTAGTTTATTTATTTTGGTTAATTTTCCACTGCTAAACGCCCAACAAATATTTTTTTAGCACAGAAACTCTCCAAATCTTCAAATCTAACCCTCCCTCTTTTTCTCATACCCATCCCTCTCTCTTTGGGCTTAGGGTTTGCAACTTGATGATTTTTAAAAAAGAAAAAGTCCTGCTCCATGTTGCCCGCATTTAGAGTATTCCGCTCTTGCTGTTGTAACATCCGTCACACTCTCCATAGCAGGGCCATCAAACTGTCAGGGCTGAGTGAAGTTCAGCTGATTCAATGTCCTCCTCCTTCGGAGATCCCTGTCAGAAGCATTGGGCTGCGGTGGATACAGATGTATGCTCTTTGGGTGACTTGCTTTTTTAGCTGTGCCTATTAAAGCCCCTGTTACTGTTTGCTCGTCTATAGCATTGAGTCAGAGGCACACAGTCAATAATTGTTGCTCGCTGCTTGGGAAACTGCCTCCAAATGCACTCTCCCTACCTCTCTTCCAGTCACGGTGCCCTCTCAGCCCCAAGGTGTGAGGTCTGACCTGTTGGCGGGAGCCCTGAACCCTATCTTGGGTACAATTGGGAGAAAAGTTATGACCAACCTATACAGCTTATTAAAAAGCAGGGACGTTGCTTTCGAACAAAGGTCCATCTCGTCAAAGCTTTGGTTTTTCCAGTAGTCAAGTATGGTTGTGAGAGTTGGACTATAAAGAAAGCTGAGTGCTAAAGAATTGATGCTTTGAACCTTGGTGTTGGAGAAGACTCTTGAGAGTCCCTTGGATTGCAAGGAGATCCAACCAGTCCATCCTAAAGGAAAACAGTCCAGAATATTCATTGGAAGGACTGATGCTGAAGCTGAAACTCCAATACTTTGGCCACCTGATGCGAAGAACTGACTCATTTGAAAAGACCCTGAGGTTAGGAATGATTGAAGCTGGGAGGAGAAGGGGACAACAGAGGATGAGATGGTTGGATGACATCACTGATACAATGGACATGAGTTTGGGTAAACTCCAGGAGTTGGTGATGGACAGCGAGGCCTGGTGTCCTGCAGTTCATGGGGTCGCAAACACGACTGACTGAACTGAACTGAACTGGCCTTCCCAGGTGGCACTTATGGTAAAGAATGCACCTGTCCATCCATGAGATGAAAGAGATGTGGGCTTGATCTCTGGGTTGGAAAGATCCCCTGGAGTAGGAACTGGCAACTCACTCCAGTATTTTTGCCTGGAAAATCCCATAGACTGAGGAGCCTGGCGCGTTAAAGTTCAGGGGGTTGCAAAAAGTCGGACGCAACTGAGCACACAGGACAGGGGACTTGTAAGCATCTTCCAGGTGGGATTCACTGAGTGTGAGGTCATTAAGGAAGGGAAAAAAGGGGAGTGCAGCCCTCTAATTAATGATACTGATGGGCAATTGCATGCTGGCAAAAAAAAGAAGGCGACACTTTGAGCAAAATTGCAGGCAGCGTTCATCTGGTAGCACTAATCAAAGGGCCTCGTATTAGTGAGGAATTCTGCACTTCCATTTGGAAAGAAAGAATGCATTCTCCCATTGAGTACTGGGATAATTGGTAGAATTAAGGAAAACTACATCATTCCATTTGGATCCAGTACTAATTGGAGTGAACAGAATGATCAGCTCAGCAGCATGAAGCATAATTCCTTACATTCCCACTGCAGAAAGGAGACTTTCTCTACACAATGAGCTGCTGTGGCCCCTTCATCAGTAGTTAGATCGCCAACTCGTCCAAAGTGCCCTGCGGGAGGTCCCTGAGCCATGTTTTCTGCCAGCCAGTTACTGATTCAGAAAAGCAAGCCTTCTAATTTGTTGCAGTGGAACTGGAAGGGCAGCACACAGCGAGACTGGGCTCTGCCTGGCTGCTGAGCTCAGGCAGAGGTGTCTGCAACATCACAGAGCAGGTTTCAAGGGCTTGATTCATTAGAGAGAAATCAATCTATCTGAGGAACTCAGAGTCCAAAACAAAGTTCTTAGGCAATTCCCGAGCCACCACTTCAATAAAAGCCTTCCGCTTCCTAAAAGCAAAAACACTCAAGACAGGTGAAGTTGTACTTTCTTCAATATTGATAACTGAGGTCTCATGCCCTTCCTGAAGAATGAACACTGAATTCTTTCTCACTGCCGACAAGAGCAGACAAATAAAGCTGTTTTCTTTTTCTAAGAATTTAGATGATACTGTTTTTCTCCTGATGGGTTCAGAGTTTCTGATTTTTCAACCCATCCACCCCCAGATCCATTCACCAATCTCCCTTGCCTTTACTGAACGTCTGAGCCAGACTCTAGTAACTAATTGGTTCCATTTTATAGATGAGGAAATGCAATTTTAGAATAGAGAACTTGTTCCAATCCCATATCTAATAAGGAGTGGAGCTGGTATTTTATAAATGTGACTTTTCTGACTCCAGAGCCCAAATCCTGGTATAAATAGTGAAAATGCCAAGTTTCAGATTGATTAACCTTCTTATACTGTTGGTGGGAATGCAAACTAGTATAGCCACTATGGAGAACAGTGTGGAGATTCCTTAAAAAACTGGAAACAAAACTGCCTTATGACCCAGCAATCCCACTGCTGGGCATACACACTGAGGAAACAGAATTGAAAGAGACATGTGTACCCCAATGTTCATCGCAGCACTGTTTATAATAGCCAGGACATGGAAGCAACCTAGATGTCCATCAACAGATGAATGGATAAGAAAGCTGTGGTACATATACACAATGGAGTATTACTCAGCCATCAAAAAGAATACATTTGAATCAGTTCTAATGAGGTGGATGGAACTGGAGCCAATTATACAGAGTGAAGTGAGCCAGAAAGAAAAACACCAATACAGTATACTGACACATATATATGGAATTTAGAAAGATGGTGGTGTTAAAC
>SJYA01002611.1:23847-63815 GCA_006410615.1 Neotragus moschatus | reverse complement strand
CCTGTATGAGAGACAGCAAAAGAGACACAGATGTATAGCACAGTCTTTTGGACTCTGTGGGAGAGGGCAAGGGTGGGATGACTTGGGAGAATGGCACTGAAACATGTATAATATCATATATGAAATGAATCGCCAGTCCAGGTTTGATGCATGATACAAGATGCTTGTGGCTGGTGCACTAGGACAACCCAGAGAAATGGTACGGGGAGGGAGGAGGGAGGGGGGTTCAGGATGGGGAACACGTGTATATCTGTGGTGGATTCATGTTGATGTATGGCAAAACCAATACAATATTGTAAAGTAGTTAACCTCCAATTAAAATAAATACATTTATATTAAAAATTAAAAAATAAACTTAAAAAGAGCATTCATAGGCCCTTCAAAATGTTAACATTACAGCAAAACATTGTCTGAAATTCTTACCTGAATTCATATGTGCTTGCATTTTTACACACAGAATTTTCCACACACTACAATATTTTCCGTTTCTGACCTAACTCCTTAGAGTCCTTCCATTTTCTCACTTTTCCTAACAAAATCTTTCCGGAAATGATCTCATTAGCTCAAAACGAATGATATGTACTTCAGCAATAATTATATTTTATTTGGCCAATTGCCTCTTCCTTCTTGTAAAAGGGGAACAGCCACAGAAATGCAGAATTGCTCCTAGGGCTTGAATACAGACAGCTATCATTCCCCATTCAGGCTGATCCACTCTCCCCAACTATAAGCATCACTGGACTTGTTTTTAGAACTTTTTGATTGGTAGGGGAAAATTTAACTATTTCTGGGGGGAAAAGTGACCTTCAAGTCCTACTTTCAGAAGATAGCTCTTTTGGCAAAGGGCTTTTGGCTGCTGATGGCAAACTGCAGGGAAACTAATGTATATCTTCCATTAAAGGGTTGGGCT
Source organism: Neotragus moschatus (assembly GCA_006410615.1). Taxonomy (NCBI): domain Eukaryota; kingdom Metazoa; phylum Chordata; class Mammalia; order Artiodactyla; family Bovidae; genus Neotragus; species Neotragus moschatus. The sequence goes on along the minus strand of SJYA01002611.1, from coordinate 62,905 downwards.
ATATCTTAGAGAAAAAAAGGACCGGGACATTGATGAATCAGATCTGATGAGAGAGGGACTTCTCTAGTGGTCCAGTAGTTAAGAATTTGCCTGCCAAAGCAGGGGACACAGGTTCGATCTCTGGTCTGGGAAGATTTCACATGTCACAGAGCATCTAAGCCCATGAGCCACAAAAGAAGCCGCCTCATTGAGAGGCCCACTAGCCGCAACTAGAGTAACCCCCACTCACCACAACTAGAGAAAGCCTGTGCACAGCAATGAAGGCCCAGTGCGGCCAAAAATAAATGAATAAATACCATTTTTAAAAATGATGAGAGGAAAGACGGGGAGATATATTTTAAAATACAGGATGAGCATGAGATAACACCTTTGTCTAAGACTAGATAATGCATTTGGGTACGATATTTGGGGATGTATTTTTTAGGAACTTAGGCTTTGTTGACCAGGGACATTCATAAGAAATAGTTTCCATTTGAATAAATTTCAAAGACACAAGCCAAAGGGATACTTCCTTAATGGAGAGGGTAGAATTTCCATAAACTGATGTATGGGGTAGTTTTCTTGTTTTAAGATGACAGTACTTGCCAGTTGGACCAGAAAACTTTAAGGTCCTGATCCAAACCCAATGCTCTACATGCCCATAGCAGATACAGCCATAGGATGGATCATGGGTGAGATAAATGTATTAAAATATGTTACAAAAGCACAACCAGCTATGGCTAGGGTACAGAGAGGAGTGGGAGACTTATGTGTAATATACGAACGATCGTGTTTATTTCGCTTGAAGGTGAAACATCAAAATACATCCTATGCACATATATGGAAGTGTGGAATTATGTAGTATAAAACCATACCCCTGCTGTCAAGAAACCTGAGCTCAAATCATTCTTTTATTATTGTTTTGAGGCACATCAGTTCACTTCTCTGAGATTTATTTTCCCTATTTGAAAATGAAGTTGTTGGACTAGAAGTTCTCTTCTTTCCCAAGCTCTATGACCCAGCTTTTCAATACAAGGAAATGAAAATGTACATTAGTTAGGTTTCAGAATTAATTCAGTTGCGGGTTTTTTGATAGATAGTGTACAGATCTTAAATTTTGAAATCTTGTTCTCTCCCAATAAAAATATGATGATCTGTATAACTGAGCAAAAGTCTACTATAAATTTTCTCCCCAAGAAGATGTGAGAAAATTGTGACTTACTTGGAAAGACAGGTTAACATAGTAATTTTATGGAAAAAGAGTCTGAGTTAAGATTTGCTTTTTATAAACACCTTGAATTACAGTAAGGCAATCTCAGAAATAAAGTTGAATGATTAACTGTATGACTTTGGAATCTGGCTTGACTTGAATGCTTCTTGCCCTAAAAGAAAAGAATTAGGAGCAAATTTCATTTCTTTTCATCCATCTATCCTATATACCAGCATTTCTCAGGCAGGAGCAACTTGAGCCCCAAGAAACATATTAAAATGTCTGNTAACTGTATGACTTTGGAATCTGGCTTGACTTGAATGCTTCTTGCCCTAAAAGAAAAGAATTAGGAGCAAATTTCATTTCTTTTCATCCATCTATCCTATATACCAGCATTTCTCAGGCAGGAGCAACTTGAGCCCCAAGAAACATATTAAAATGTCTGGGAATGGAGGGTAGAGGCATTCTTGGATATGGGAGAAACAGAATAAGGGAGCAGGCATGGGAGAAGCTGATGACTTGGCGTTGAACACAGCACATGTGAGCTGTTTCTGGGACAAACCCATAGAGGTGTCCAGTTGGTCGCTGGAAGAGATAGAAGAAATTCCCATCTGCCTGGAGTTGGGGAAGGGTGTGGAAAAAGTTTCAGATAGTGTTGATATTTGCAGTAAGGCCACTAGGTATTTGCTAAACAGATTTTTGGAAGAGGGGAAGAGAACAAGACTCCAGGCAGGGATTATACAATTAGAAAGCCAAAGGATAAATCGGGGAAGAGCAAGCTTTTAAATACGGTTGAAGGAAGGGGAGCCAATGAGACGACTTCCCTATGTGACATCCCACAGTCCATGGGACTTGTCAGGAGTGATCCTTTCTATGGGTGAAGGAGTGGCTGTGTGACAGTGATGTAGTATGACTTTGTGAATAAATCTGCAGACTCTGAAAAAAAAAATGTCTAGGAACAATTTTGGGGTCATGACTGAGGGAGGGAGCTTGCTACTGACAGCTACTTAGTAGAGGACACAGAGGTTACTAAACATCCTGTAAGGAGCAGAAGAGCCCCTCACAACAAAATACTACCCAGTCTAAAATATCAGTAGTGCTAAAGTTGAAGGCCATGAATTTGAGCAAATTCTAGGAGATAGTGGAGGACAGAGAAGCCTGGCATGCTACAATCCGAGGGGTCGTGAAGAGTAGGAGATGGCTTAGCAACCGAACAACAATAACAAGTCTGTAGGAGGCATCCAGAAACCTGAGTCCCCAGCCATAGACCATGGTGACCTTCCTAAGATAACATCATGGAGAGCCAGCCATACGCCATCCCTCAGCAATATCGCTTTCATAGCCTAAAAATTGTAGTCCAGGAAGAGGAGAGGGTTGAAAAAAGTGAACATAATATCTGGGATCTTCCACACTGGTTTCCCTCTAATTGATCTAAAGAGAAGCTAAGGGAAACAACAAAGGTTAACTTTGCAACAATTATAGCCTCTTATATAAAAAGCTCTGTGAATACTACTTATAGACTTGTGATTTGTCTTTTTATATGAAGAGTATCTTGTTCAAAGTAGGAAAAATGCAAAGAAATGTTTCAGAGGGGAAATAAGAACCTATTTTTCAGGCTTGAACATGGAAATTAGGGCTAAGTTGGTCAATCAGCCAAAAAGATTCCCAAGGCAAAGTAAGATCTTATGGGACTGCCTTGAGGCAAAGCCAATTCAATTAGTTTTTGCAGCCTAACTGTCAGGACCCAAAAACTAGGTGGAATAATGAACTGATTAAAACCTGTAATTGCAATTCAATGGTGGAAACCATCCATCGTGAAGATGGCAATATTTTTACACTCCAGACGGTACAGAAAAGACACAAACAAAGGTAGAACCTGGGGGCATGATGAAAACCTGAGGGAAGTGCATCTCTTAATAAGAGATTATAGAACCAGCCTGCATCCTGAACGAGGAGCTAGGTCTTCATCCAGTGATGTTCTGTTTTCTGATTTAATGACTGAAACCCAGGCTTCTCTTTCTTGCTCTAACCTGAGACCCTGTTGAGGATACACTTCTAGTGAGATTGCTATCAAATTTCCTGGATTTTACTCAAAACAAACACTAGTCAGTGCCCTCAGTTATCCCTTGATATTTTGCAAGTCTTTTTCTCATACCATTTCTATCTTTGAACCCATATTGATTTGTGAAAGAAGTGGGAGTCGCTCAGTCATGTCTGATTCTTTGCAACCTTGTGGACTGCAACCCACCAAGTTCCTGTCCATAGGATTCTCCAGACTAGAATACTGGAGCGGGTTGTCATTTCCTTCTCCAGGGGATCTTCCTGACCCAGGGATCAAACCCAGATCTCCTATATTGCGGCAGATTCTTTACCATCTGAACTACCAGGGAAGCCCATATTGATTGATTTGTTTCAAGGGTTAATCAATGAATATTTTGAGCTTTAAGGATTAGACTGTCTTTTGCAGCTCTTCAAGTCTGCTGTTGCATCTCAAAATCAATCACAGAAAATGTGTAATCAAATTAATGTGGTTGTGTTCCAATAAAACTTTATTTACAAAAAATAGGTTGTGGGTCAAATATAGCCTGGAGGCTGTAGTTTGCTGACCCTTGTTCCACATACACAATAATTACTAAAATAACATGTTAAGCAAAGTAAGAATCAAAAATAAATGACCAGTATACAATAACTTCCTCCATTTTTTAAAAGATTTTTTGATGTGGACCATTTATAAAGTCATTATTGAATTTGTTACAATATTCCTTCTATGTTTTGATTTTTTGGCCATAAGGCATGTGGGATTTTAGCTCCCAGACCAGAGATTGAGCCCACACTCCGTGCATCAGAAGGTAAAGTCTTAACCACTGGACCATCAAAGAAGTCTTTCCTTCATTGCTTGAAAGATATGGTGGTCATTCTGTACTAAATGGCACTTTCTTCCAATAGCTAAGAAGACTTTTGGACCAGCTGGTAATAAAATGTACTGAGTATAGGGTCCTGGAAGTAGAGTGTCTGGAAAATGTATAAAGCATACTTCATTTTATTAATTTGTTCATCCTTTCACTCACTCCAAACAAGATCTGCGTGGCTATCTCTTTCAAATGCTTTTCTAGGTTCCAGGAATACAATGTTGAACCAGAACAAAATTCTTCTTGCTCCTTTGGAGATCATATTCTAGTATGAGGAGGCAGACAATGAACAGATGCCTACATAGGCAAGATAATTTCTAATAAAGAAAATTCCAATGAGGAATAAAACGGTGGTGCTGTATGGACCAGATGTAGGTGGAATAGTTACTACTACTGTTTGGGAAGCTAGGCAAGGCTTCTCTGAGATGAATCTTTCAGCTAATGGTGATAAATTTCATTAAAAGAAGAATTAGAAAATAAATAAGAAAGGAGACATTGGTATGGTTGGAGCATATAATTGAAGTGAATGGAAGGGTACCAAATGAGAGGTGAGAGAGATGGGCTGGAGCCAGGTCATGCCTTGGGACCAGGTTTGAGAGTCTGAACTCTCTTTCTCTCTTTTTTTTTGGACTCTATTTCTAACATGCGGGGAAGGTACTACATGATTCGAAGGCGGAGATGCATAGCCTAACTGGATTCTTCAAGGATGGCTCTGACTAGTGTGTGAAAGTAGACTCTAGAACAGTAACAGGGAAATTCTTGCATGATAGTGGCTTGCTTTGAAGAGTTTTCATTGCATTTCCATTTGGTTAATTTATGCATAATTAAGATCTTGGTGCAAACCGGTATTTTAAGCTCTATTACCTTTTAAGAAATTACTTCTACCAAAAGAACCAAGGTCTAGGTCTGTTGAGAGCAGGTCTTTTGTTACGTTCTACATAAACCTCCTGGATTTCATCCAGTTTCCACTTTAAGGATCAACTATGTGACCTATTGTACAAATTAGCTGTGGGATTTCAGAACACAGTCTCCAATATTTTAGTTCTCGAATATGCTTTTAATCTGGTACCACACTGTGGATTTTAAATAGGCAATCTCTGTTTGGCAGCACAAACTTGAACTTCTGTTTCTCGTGTATTTAAGGGTATAAGTGATTGCTTCTGGAAGACAGCAGAATAAAATGAAAAAAAAGTTCGGCTGAGAAACAAGCTAGAAGCAGCATGTTTCTGCTCAATAGCAGACTCAAAGGTAAGAAATCACTTTTCTTTCACTTTGTGGGTGGGATCTGATCATATGCCTGCGTGACGAAAAGTGGGCTTCTCTTGATATAATGCAGATATCAGTTGGATAAGATATATGTCTATGTATGAACTTGGTCCAGCTTCTGATACACGCTCTGCATCTACCTCTTTGCAAGCTAATGCTCCATAGCTGCTTGCAGTGACATTGAAGGGTCCTTACTCATATGAAATGAAATAATTTCTCCTTTAATCAAAAAAGCCCCATGATCTTTTAGCCATTGCTACAAACCACTGCAGGTCAAGGCATCCTGATTGCCACTCCAGCCTTCCTACCCCTTATAGTAATTACATCAGGCACATCTTCCTTGCCTCTGATGGTTAAGTGCTGCCATCTGGCCTCAGTCATTCTGGCATCTCATGATCAGCACCGATACCACGGAGCTTTTTTCCATGTTAATATCTCCCACTGTCAAACCCAGCCTAGAGAGGGCAACACATCACTGAACTTCTCAAAGATCCTGGAACTGCCCGCTCTTCAGTGCATTTCTTATCGCCTTATTGTACAGTTCTCTCAAAGGATAAGCCTCAGAACAGTCACACTGGCATCATGTGGGAGTTTTTTTAGAAATATAAATTTTAGATCCCCAAATCTAATGGCATGCTTAATTAGACTTTGGGGATGAGGTCCAGAAATTGATGTTTAACAAGTCTTTCTAAAGATTCTGTGCAGGGTTAAGTTTGAAAACCACTGACTTCATGAAAGGAGTGTCCTCTGGGATATCACCTATTCTAATATTTCCATTGTTCTGAGTCTTCTGATTTTATCCTCCACATTCAGCAAAGGCAATTCAATCTTATTAGTGAGGGCCTTTGATGTACACAAGCTTTGAGGAGGTGCACTGAAGAGTTTTACTTTTGTTTGCACAGACACAGGCACACATAAAAAAACTGAAGAAATCTGACATCAATGTGTTACATAAATGCTAACGTTCTAATTGTGATACTGGATTATTGTTTTGCAGGAAGTTACCACAAGGGGGAACTGAGAAAAGTGTATTTGGAATCTCTCTGTGTGGTTTCTTGCAACTACAGGTGTCTACTACAATGAGCTACCTGCTGTCTGTCTGTCTATCCATGCATCTATTGATCTATTTGTATTTTGGGTTCCTACCAGCATTGAATAAGTGATTCAGTTTCTTCTCGGCTTCATCAGCATTTGGTGTTAAACCTTTTTTTTTTTTTTTTTTTAGCCATTTAGTACATAGAGACATCCCATTTGGGGTTTTGCCTTTTTTTTTTTTTTCTTAGTATTTATCTGAAGGATAATAATCCTGAAAATATTTTCATGTCCTTATTTACCATACGCATATCCCTTTCAATAAAGTGTCTTTTGACCACTTTCTAATTGACTAGTTTGATTTTTTTCTTTTTTACCGTTGTTTTGAGTGTTCTTCTAGATACAAGTCCTTTGTCAGATATATAGCTTGCAAATATTTTCTCCCAGTTTGTACCTTGTCTTGTCATTTCCTTCATATAGTCTTTTACAGAGCAGAAGTTCTTAATTTTAATGCAGTATAGCTCATCTTTTTTTTTTTTTTTTTTTTATGGATCACGTTTTTGGTGTCAAGTCAAAAAACAGTAAATTTTTAACAAAGTGTAAGGTGTAGGTTAAAGTTCATTTTCTTGCCCATGGATGTCCAATCATTCTGGCATCAGTTGTTAAACAGTTTTCCGACACTGAATTTCTTTGGTACCTTGTTGAAATCAGATAAGCATATTTATGTGGGTCTATTTCTGGGTTCTCTATTCTGTTCCATTGATCTAAGCGTCTATCCCTCTGCCAATATCACACTGTCTTGGTTATTGTAACTATAATTCTTAAGTGGGTAGAGTGATTCCTCTCATTTCATTCTTTTCATCAAGATTGTCTCAGCTATTCTAGGACCTATGCCTTTCCATACAAATTTTACAATAGGCTTTTTCAATAGCCACAAAAAACCTTCACTAAGATTTTGATGGGTGTTTTATCAAACCTATAGATTAATTTAGGGAGAACTGTCATCTTTACAATTGGGATTGTTTTGCAATCCATGAACACAGTATGTCTCTTCATTTTAGATCTTTGATTTCTATCATCAGCATGTTGTAATCTTCACTATTCAGGACTTGTATGTGTTGTGTTAAGCGTCTACCCAGGGGTTTTATTTTCTTTGCAGTAATTATAAATGACACTATATTTTAATCTCAATTTCAGCATGTCATTTTTAGTTTATAGAAATGTTTTTTTCTTTTCATGTATTAATCTCATATTCAACAATCTTGTTAATTCATTTGTTAGTTCTTGGTGGATTCACTGGGGAAGCAGGGAGGGGGAATATTGTATAGAATTTTTCTAGTCCTTCCAGTCCTGTGTTGAACAGAAATGGTAAAAGTAGACGTCCTCGCCTTATTCTCAGTCCTAGGCAAAAGAATTGAGTCTTTTGTCATTAAGTATGATGTTAGCTGTGCTTTTAAAAAGGGGGATCAAACCCACATCCCCTTCATTGGAAGATCGATTCTTGACCACTGGACCACCAGAGAAGTCCCCTGAGCTGTAAATTTTTGGTAGATGCTCTTGATCAAGTCAAACTCATTCTCCATTTCTAACTACCTGAGAGTTTTTACCATGAGTAGGTGTTGGTTTGTGTCAAATGCTTTTTCTGCATCAATTCTATCTCTTCATGTGACGTTTCATTTTTGGTCTGTTGACAGGGTGCATGCGATAAACTTCTAGAATCTGCTCTAGGTGTTTTTAACAGACCACTGGAATCAAGAGTCTCATGTGAGTGTCTCTATGTCAATACATCCTCCCCTCCCCTACTGGGATATTGTCACCCTGCTTATTTAACTTCTATGCAAAGTACATCATGAGAAATGCTGGACTGGAAGAAACANATGCTGGGAGGGACTGGGGGCAGGAGGAGAAGGGGACGACAGAGGAGGAGATGGCTGGATGGCATCACTGACTCGATGGGCGTGAGTCTGAGTGAACTCTGGGAGTTGGTGATGGACAGGGAGGCCTGGTGTGCTGCGATTCATGGGGTCGCGAAGAGTCAGACACGACTGAGCAACTGAACTGAACTGAACTGATTAAATATCTGTCCCTACCCCAGTCTCACCTACTCAGGATGCACTCCCAAACACTCTTCTGGTTCTCACTCATACACATTAGGAAGGTCCTGCAAATCCTTCCACATATAGGCTCTGTTGTCCTAGAGCAAGGCTGTTCTTCCCTAATCCAGCTGCACAAACCCTAACTCTGATTATTGCCCTGGAGGCAATTGAGGAAAATGGGAAGCTCTTAAGGAGGATAAGCCTTATCTTATAAGACTTGCTCTTCAGGGGACAATATTGCAAGCTTCTAGGCAAGAAGAGTCTGTTTCCCTGCAGCACAGGGAAGGAGGTTGCCTCTGCTAGCCTCAAGAGAATTTAAAGATTAAAGACTTTCAGGCCTGTCCATCCACATGCCCATATCCTAGGTTTCATGGTTGACTCTTCCTCTGTCAAGACCCTAATTCTCAAAGGTGATTCATTGAAAGGGAACATTCAAGTTCATTTACACCTCTGCTATCCTTTTATTAGCCTCTGCCATTTTCAGTGGCTTATACCTCATAGTTACAGAAGATGAGAGTCTCCTTAAAATCTGTTATAAAGGCATCCCAGGGTTCATAGCATGATTCAAGCGAGCAGTAGAGTGCCCTTAACCTATCATTTTCTGTTGTCAAGGCTACCAGCATTGTTAACAGAAGTCATACTACTCCACAATCCTTATAATTGGCATTGCGTCCATTCTGTTCCATCACACAGCCACTGCATAACCCATGTGTCACCTTCCACCTGCAGCTCCTCCTAACCATACATAAGTAAAGGCCATAAGAAGGGATGCCCCTAAACAAGACATTACCATCATCCCATTCTGGTACCATTATCTTAGCCTGGGTTCTAGAAAGGTTAAGACTTATGCACTGCTATTCATTGGGAATATAAATATCAGGGTAGCATGACAAAAGAGAGGGAAAATGGTGTGGGCTAGAAAAGGATAGGGAAACACTATGATGGTGTGTCACTGGCCACTACTTGTGATCAAGAGCAAACAATTTCTCTAAGCTCGCAGATTATTTCCCAAAAAGATGACTGGGACGTCTTTATGAAGTAATTGGTTCACAGGAAAATCAATAAAGACATAAAAAGGGAGACAAATGCATTCACTGACTCCCATTCCCAAATGGTAATCATTCACTCTTCAGATCAGTTCAGTTCAGTGCAGTCACTCAGTTGTGTCCACTCTTGGAAACACCATGGACTGCAGCACATCAGGCCTCCCTGTCCATCACCAACTCCTGGAGTTTACTCAGACTCACGTCCATGGAGTCAGTGAGGCCATCTCAAACTCTGTCGTCCCCTTTTCCCCCTGCCTTCAATCTTTCCCAGCATCACGGTCTTTTCCAATGAGTCAGTTCTTCACATTAGGTGTCCTAAGTATTGGAGTTTCAGCTTCAGCATCAGTCCTTCCAATGAATAAATATTCAGGACTGATTTCCTTTAGGATNCTCACGTCCATGGAGTCAGTGAGGCCATCTCAAACTCTGTCGTCCCCTTTTCCCCCTGCCTTCAATCTTTCCCAGCATCACGGTCTTTTCCAATGAGTCAGTTCTTCACATTAGGTGTCCTAAGTATTGGAGTTTCAGCTTCAGCATCAGTCCTTCCAATGAATAAATATTCAGGACTGATTTCCTTTAGGATGGATTGGTTGGATCTCCTTGCTGTCCAAGGGACTCTCAAGAGTCTTCTCCAGCACCACAGTTCAGAAGCATCAATTCTTCAGCACTCAGCTTTGTTTATAGTCCAGCTCTCACATCCATACATGACTACTGGAAAAACCATAGCTTTGATTAGATGGACTTTTGTTGGCAAAGTAATGTCTTTGCTTTTTCTTTCTTTTTTTTTTATTTTTTATTATTTTTTTTATTATTAATTTTTATTTTTTTTAGTTTGTTTTGCTTTACAATACTGTACTCATTTTGCTTTTTCATAGGATTTCTGGGTTGCTCATAACTTTTCTTCCAAGGAGCAAGTGTCTTTTAATTTGATGGCTGCAGTCACCATCTGCAGGGATTTTGGAGCCCCTCAAAAATAAAAAGTCTGCCACTGTTTCCATTGTTTCCCCATCAATTTTCCATGAAATGATGGGACCAGATGTCATCATCTTAGTTTTCTGAATGTTGAGTTTTAAGCCAACTTTCACTCTCCTGTTTCACTTTCATCAAGAGGCTCTTTAGTTCTTCTTAACTTTCTGCCATAAGGGTGGTGTTATCTGCTTATCTGAAGGGATTGATATTTCTCATTGCAATCTTGATTCCAGCTTGTGTTTCATCCAGTACAGCGTTTCTCATGATGTACTCTGCATATACGTTTAATAACCAGGGTGACAGTATACAACCTTGATGTACTCCTTTACCAATTTGGAACCAGTCTGTTGTTCCATGTCCAGTTCTAACTGTTGCTTTTTGACCTTCATACAGACTTCCCAGGAGGAAGGTCAGGTGGCCTGGTATTCTCATTTCTTGAAGAATTTTCCAGTTTGTGGTGATCCACACAGTTAAAGGCTTTGGCATAGTCAATAAAGCAGAAGTAGTTGTTTTTCTGGAATTCTCTTGCTTTTTCAATGATACAACAGATGTTGGCAATTTGATCTCTGGTTCCTATGCCTTTTCTAAATCCAGCTTGAACATCTGGATGTTCATGGTTCACGTATCGTTGAAGCCAGAGCTGGATAATTTTGAGCATTACTTTACTAGCATGTGAGATGAGTGCAATTGTGTGGTAGTTTGAGCATTTTGGGGCATTGCTTTTCTTTAGGATTGAAATGAAAATTGACCTTTTCCAGTCTTGTGGCCGCTGTTGAGTTTTCCAAATTTGCTGACATATTGAGTGCAGCACTTTCACAGCATCATCTTTTAGGATTTGAAATAGTTCAACTGGAATTCCATTACTTCCACTAGCTCTGTTTGTAGTGATGCTACCTAAGGCCCACTTGACTTCACATTCCAGGATGTCTGGCTCTAGGTGAGTGATCACACCATCGTGATTATCTGGATCATGAAGATCTTTTTTGTACAGTTCTTCTGTATATTCTTTATACCTTTTCTTAATATCTTCTGCTTCTGTGAGGTCCATACCATTTCTGTCCTTTATTGTGCCCATCTTTGCATGAAAATTTCCTTGGTATCTCTAATTTTTTGAAAAGATCTGTAGTCGTTCCCATTCTATTGTTTTCCTCTATTTCTTTGCACTGATCACTGAAGAAGGCTTTCTATTTCTCCTTGCTATTCTTTCGAACTCTGCGTTCAGATGGGTATATCTTTCCTTTTCTCCTTTGACTTTAGCTTCTCTCCTTTTCTCAGCTATTTGTAAGGCCGCTTCAAACAACCATTTTGCCTTTTTGCATTTCTTTTTCTTGGGGATGGTCTTGATCCCTGCCTCCTGTACAATGTCAGGAACCTCTGTCTCTAGTTCTTCAGATCAGATCCAATCCCTTGAATGTATTTGTCACTTCCACTGTATAATCATACGGGATTTGATTTAGGTCATACCTAAATGGTCTAGTGGCTTTCTCTACGTTTTTCAATTTAGGTCTGAATTTGGCAATAGGAATTCATGATCTGAGCCACAGTCAGCTCCTGGTCTTGTCTTTGCTGACTGTATAGAGCTTCTCCATCTTTGGCAGCAAAGAATGTAATCAGTCTGATTTTGGTGTTGACCATCTGGTGGTGTCTATGGGTAGAGTCTTTTCTTGTGTTGTTGCAAGAGAGTGTTTGCTAAGACCAGTGTTTTTTCTTAGCAAAACTCTGTTAGCCTTTGCCCTGCTTCATTCTGTGCTCCAAGCCAGATTTTCCAATGGGTAATCAAGGTATTTCTTTGACTTCCTACTTCTGCATTCCTGTCCCCTACGATGATGGCACTAGATCCTCTAGACTTCAGGACGGTCACACATGGATATCGATCAGGTCCTATGATCCTACATATCTCAGAGATGATTAGCAAGCTATAGCATAGGAGGTGAAAGTGGACAGCACAGGTAGGAGCTCAGGTGCTATTATTGGGCTGTGCCATTGTGATACTGGCTGGAGTCCATGGAGAATTACTGCAGAGGCAATCAGGGAATGATCAGTAACCCCAAGGGCTCTGGAGCTTAATGACACTGGGAAGAGCTAAGGCAGCAGCTTAGAGGCACAAAGCAATAGTTCACAGGATTGATTTAAGAATTGCATAAAATAATACTCATAATATTCTTATTACTACAAGAAGAAAATAGTCAATGCTCAATAAGTAGCACCTACTACTATTGTCAGTAGTAATAATGATTTTTATACCATCCACAGACATCCATAGCCATCTCATAAGAGGAAAAATAGCCATCAGCACAATATACTACTATGTAACACAAATGATTCACTTTGTGTGTCTTATCTTCAACAATTACCTTTTAAATCCTTTACCTTTTTTTTTTTTTTTTTTAAACATGTGATCTTGCTTTCTCTTCCCATCTTCATTACCTGGAATTACTTTCAGGTTTTCCACTAAAACATTGTCCTTTGTTTCAATCGAATTTATTCTCAATCTTGGGATTCCAGATGTCAACATTACCCTCTCTCCTACATCTCACATTCTTGCTAAAATATGCAAAGTGCACAGTAAATGTTTAGAACCCATTAATCTAAAACTCCTATTCTGCTTCCTCTTCTTCTTTGTATTACTATTGCTACTGCCGTTGGTCTTACTACTGCCAACACCACCCACTATCCTTAGCAACATGGTGCCTTAAATGGACAAACAAATATACTTCAAAGCTGGATTTTTGTCTTCATCCTTTTCTGCCTCAACTCTCTGTAATTCCACATAAAAATGCTGCTAGAAAAAGGCATGCAATGGTAACAACATAAACAAAAACTCTATTACAAAAACTACCACTTCTCCTAAATTTATTGAGCACTAAAAGGCACTGTGGTGACTGCTTTATGTGGCATATGCCCTTTATTCTTCATAATAATCCCACGGTGAAGGGATTATTATATCTATTTTGCAAATAAGTGAACAGAACCTTAAAAACCTTAAATAACATGTCTCCCAGCTTAAGAGAGGCAGAATAATGAACAACAACAGCAAAAGAGAGAGACAGGACCCATTTGTGTCCACTTATAAAATCACTCTGCTCAGACACAGGCTGGCCTGCCTGCCAGTCCTGTGCTCAGTCACTCAGTTGTGTCTGGCTTTGCTACCCCATGGATGGCAGGCCTCCAGGATCCCCTGTCCATTGAATTTTCCAGGCAAGAATACTGGAGCAGGTTGCCATTTTCCTTCTCCAGGGGATCTTCCCAACCCAGGGATAGAACCTGCGTCTTTTGCATCTCCTGCAGTAGCAGGAAGATTCGCCACTGAGCCACCAGGGAGGCCCACAGACTTCCATGCTTGGCCCCTAGGAAACACCCCAGAACTGTCTTTACTCCCCTGCAAACTTCTACACTTAACCTCCATTCAGTCACTTACACAGTCTCTGTTCTGCTCAAGTTTTCACCACCTCCGTCTATGTTATATCCCTCCATGATAGCTCCCTAGGGGTATGATAACAAAGTCTCATAAACTGGGTAGCTGAAAACAACAGAAATGTCTGGTCTCACCATTCTGGAGCCCAGAAGTCTGAAATTAAAGTGCCAGCAGGTCTATGGTCCCTCAGAAACCTAGGGAATTATGATTGCTTGCTTCTTTTAGCTTCCGGGATTTGCTCTAAATCCCTGCATTCTTTGGCCTGTAGGTGTGTCATTCTGATCTCCGCTTCCATCACCACATGGCTGTCTTCTACCTGTGTACCTGTCTCTGTATCTCTGCTCCTCTCATAAGGACTCCATTNCCCTTCTCCTCCTGCCTTCAGTCTTCCGCAGCATCAGGGTCTTTTCCAATGACTCAGCTCTTCCCATCAGGTGGCGAAAATATTGGAGCTTCAGCTTCAGCATCAGTCCTTCCAATGAATATTTCCAGCTAATGTTTACAAAGTCTTTATTTCAAAGATGAGCATCTCTGAGTATGACCCCCCCCCAAAACCCTCCAGTCCCTCTTCTAAAGCCTAGCAGACTTTATAAAAGATTGGCTGTCAGATATCACAACAGAACTCTAGCGATCCTTCTTCTAAGCAACAATTTGCTCCCTCCTCCCTGCTTATTTCTCCTTTTCACCACCCAGGGATCCAGGCCAGAGCAGGTAGTCAATGCGAATTGATGAGCTGGCAATTAAGCTGAGCCTTCCAACTGAGCTGCACTGCCAGAGCTGGACCCTGCAGCCATCAGCGCAATGGAGACTAAATTGCAAATNCCCTGCTTATTTCTCCTTTTCACCACCCAGGGATCCAGGCCAGAGCAGGTAGTCAATGCGAATTGATGAGCTGGCAATTAAGCTGAGCCTTCCAACTGAGCTGCACTGCCAGAGCTGGACCCTGCAGCCATCAGCGCAATGGAGACTAAATTGCAAATTTTGATAGCCTTCGTCTTCAGCTGCCATTTAGCAGATGACTCTCAGCACCAGAACCCCAAACTGATAAACTGATTGCCCCTAGGTTGTGAAGTCTGCCATTTTTCCGCCTCCTGTGTCAATTTTCTTGCTTTGAGGTAGGTGCTGGTCCACAAGCGGTGCTCTGATTAGGAACTTTCTGTGATGTGATGACATAATGCCATCCTGTCCCCTTTGGGACTTTCTATCTACAGAACTAGCAAAATTACAAAATTACCCTCTCAAACACCTACGTAGAGCTCTGTGTTAAGAATGGAAAGACAAGTGCTCATCCCGCTCAGAGGACAAGAAAAAATGATTCTGTTATATATAAACTCATCAGGTCTGTATCTAAGGGCTGTCGAATTAAAAAAAAAAATCNAGCGGTGCTCTGATTAGGAACTTTCTGTGATGTGATGACATAATGCCATCCTGTCCCCTTTGGGACTTTCTCTCTACAGAACTAGCAAAATTACAAAATTACCCTCTCAAACACCTACGTACAGCTCCGTGTTAAGAACGGAAAGACAAGTGCTCATCCTGCTCAGAGGATAAGAAAAAATGATTCTGTTATATATAAACTCATCAGGTCTGTATCTAAGGGCTGTCCAATTAAAAAAAAAATCATTGAATCCAGGGTGGGGAGGAAGTGCACTGATGTGAAGGTGATCAACATGAGAACCACACTTGTATTTCTCCATTGAGGTAAAATCCATAAAAATTTAAATTCTCCGTTTTAACCATTGTAAAGTATACAATACCAAAAACTAACACAACACTGTAAATCAACTATGCTTCAAAAAGATTAAAATTACCATACAATTCCATGGCTTTTTAGGACATTCACAATGCTGTACAAGCATTACCATTATCCAATTTCAGAATATCACCCTAAAAAGAAAGCTCGTACCCATCAAGCAGTCACTCCCTATTCCCTTTTTCCCCAGTAATCAACAATCTAATTTTCATCTCTATAGGTTTGCCTATTCTGAGCATTTCCTGAAAATGGAATCATATGATATGTGTTTTTTTGTGACTGACTGCTTTCATTTGACATGAATGTTTCAGGATTTGCCCATGTTGTAACACGTATCAGTCCCTTATTCCTCTTCATGTGCGTGCATGCTCAGCCCCTCAGTCGTGTCTGACTCTTGGCAGCCCTACGGACTACAGCCCACTAGGCTCCTCTGTCCAAGGGATTTCCCAGGCAAGAACACTGGAGTGGGTTGCCATTTCCTTCTCTAGGAGATCTTCCCAGCCCAGTGATCAAATCCCTATTTCCTGCATTATCAGGAGGATTCTTTGCTACTGAGCCATATGGTAAGACTATTTCTCTTTTTGACTGAATAATGCCCCATTGGATGGATATTCTATGTGTTTCCTATTGTATGGATGCACTATGTGTTGATTTTCTGTTACTAGTTAATGGACAGTTAGGATGATTTCACTGTTTTGCTACTGCAAATAGTATTGATATGAGCATTCATGTGCATGTTTTGTTTGGACACATGTTTTTAATTCTTTAGGTATATGTCTATTATAATTTCTGTGCCATATGGTGATATTATGTTAACTGTTTGAAGAACCAGCAAACTTCCTTCTATCTATATTTTAGAGATGAGCATATAAATTAGAAAAAGAGAAGTATATTCATGTCTTTTATCATTCTTTAAGAATTGGGTTGTGTGTCTTTTTGTTGCTGAGTTGTTACATATTCTGGTTACTAGACCATTATCAGATATATGATAGGAAAATATTTTCTCCCATTTCTTTCTTGATGGTATCTTTTAAAACACAAAATCTTTTAACTTTTATGAAGTCTAATTTATCTTTTTTTTTCTTTTGTCCCTTGGGATTTTGGTGGCATGTTAAAGAAACTATATTCAAACTAAGATTTTGAAGATTGACACCTATGTATTTGTAAGATTTTTATAATTTTAACTCCTACATCTAGATATAATGTTCATTTTGTATTAATTTTTGTATATGATGTGAGGAGGGGACCAAACTTCATTCTTTTTCATGTGAATATAAACCTATATGTAGATATATCCATATATAGGTATAGCTATATCTCCATATATATGTCATATATAGAGATTTATTATAAGTATATATCATATATATGGATATATATCCATATATCTAACTGAATCACTTCATTGTGCACCAGAAACTAACGCGACGTTGTAAATCAACTATACTTCAATTTTAAAAAGAAAAAAGAACATGTTAGCATTTATTGAGCACCAGCTATGGGCGAGGTGTTTAACATGAATTACTTATTTTAACCTTTGAAATAACCTTATGAATTAAAAGCATCCTTAACTACCAAATGTGGAAATTCAGGAAGTTTACCCCAAACCATACAACTAATCAATAGAGGATTGAGATTCATATGCTAACCTACTCAGAAATGTTAGCTTCAGCCTCAGTAGTTCACTAACCAGGTAATCCAGTCACAAGGCAGCTGATTGGAGGGGTTCATCCTTAGCAGACCTTCATGTTGGGTTCATGTATTTTCCAGACTAGGGTGGTGAACTAAATCTAAGGGCTGAGTCTTTGCTATTTCCAAATTTTCCTTATATTCCATGACTACCTCTCTCTTGATGATTACTGACGATCTGAAAATCTGAGGGAGACTTCAGAAGACATCAAGAGATATTTCTTCCTCTTGTTACCTTGTAACATGGATTGTTTAATTATTTTGTCTACAGATTTTGAATTTTACTTATGTTTTCACTATTTTTTATGCATTTGGGATTTACTACAGCTCTTTCATGCAATTGCTTCCTGCGGGTTACAGAAATCATAGTATGTTGTAGGAGCTGTGAGCACATGGAATAGATATACGTTTCCTGAATACTCACTGAATTAAATTGGAAGCATGTTGGATCTTACAGCAGGAGAGACTTTTAGCTGTTTAAGATTAAGAGGAAGAAATCATGAAAGTGAATTGATAAATCCCTAGGTTCTGTCATCTATTTCTTTCTGCCCTCTCCTCATTGGCATTCCAGTGAAAATCATTTATTAAAGCTATACAATAAAAATAACAGGATCAAAAAAAATGAGGCCAAGTAGTCATCTTTTATGACTTAATAGTCTAGAAAAAAGGCAAGTTTGCCCTAGGGCAATAGCTTGCAGACCCTTCACTTGTCCACCAAGTGCTGAGAAAAATTGAGAGAGCAGAGGCTGAAGAAATGTACGGATTAACAAACATTTGCACAAAATACAACACTCTCTCAATCTCTCTCTCTGGGGGAATGGCTCCTTTTCTACTCAGCTGGTGAAATTCCTACACCATGTGATCTCCTTTCCTAGGCTGACAGTGTTACGCAGATGCCCCAATGGGATAACATCTATAGCATCTTTATTCTGGAGAAACAGTGTCACTTGCCCCCCACTGAAGCTTCTTTGAGCCTTGTGATTAGAAAATAATTGCCAAGTACAAAATGAAGGGTCTTTGCTTTCTCCAGAATGTTTTGCATTCCCTAGGAATGCTTATTCTTAATAATAAGGCATCAGTATGTACTGAAAATAATAACAACAAAAACTCCTTATTTTTAACTCATGTCTAACTTTAAGAAATCAGATATAAGATGAAGTGAAAATAGTGGAAATCAGGAATGGTTCTGATTAAAACCAAGTCTCCAAGTCTCCCGGTGACTATTTTTATAACCAGAGACTATTTAAGTGATTGGAATCATTTATGCAGAACTAAGAGCCATAGAGATAGATTTGAGAAGACTTTGCAGAGCTATCTCCAGGGAAGGATGAGCTCTCTGATGTGCCCTTTTCTCAAACAGCATTTACTTGGTCAAGTGAATATCTCTATCCTTTAAAAACAAAAAGGAGAGTGTCATTAAGTTTTATGAAAACTGCTAAACCTTGCATGTGTTTTAAAAGTATGCCCTTCAGTGAGTGATGCTGAGAGCTACTGAGATGGGCACTGTGGAAATTTAGGTGGTAGGGGCTAGATTAGTTTTGTATAGACCTGGATCATTGGCCAGGGGATCCGATTTAGAGGCTGATTGCTTGGACTCCACTAGCTTTCTGAGAGGATGGAGTCAGGTGCATTTGTATTCAGGTGTCAGTCCCAAACAATGGGATCATTTATATACCTTCATGACATATTTGGCTACAAAACTTTCAGCAACCCAGTAGCAAAGAGCAAGTTCAAAGTAAAAGCTTTGGTGATTGGAATTTGACTGAAACTTGCCTTAGATGACCCCAACCTAATCTTCTCACTTGTAGTTAAAAATCACAATCTGGGACTTCCTTGGTGGTACAGTGGGTAAAAATCCACCTGCCAACGCAGGGGACACAGATTCCATCCCTGGCCCAGGAAGATTCCACAGGCTGTGGAGCAACTAACACCATGCACCACAACTACTGAACCAGCCTGCTGCAAATACTGCAGTGCATGTGCCCAGAGCCTGTGCTCCACAGCAAGAGAAGCCACGGCAATGGTAAGCCTATGCAATGCAAAGAAGAGTAGCTCCCACTCGCCCCAACTAGAGAAAGCCTGCATATCATGGCAAAAAAAACAGTGCGACCAAAATTAAACTTAATGAATTAACTAAAAATGCTTTCTAAAAACATCATAGTCAGAGTTCTATTACATTCACATCTCTGGGAAAAAATATCCCTTTACTGGATCATCTCCAGGTTTTTGCCTAAAGATGGAGCCTATAGTATTTCTAGGATGCTAGGTTAGGAGACACAGGTGTGTCGGCAATTGGGCTGATCCTGGATCTAGGAAGAGCTGCGTGCAGTGGCCCATTGGACCTTGTGCCTGACTCTCTGATTGCACAGGTTAATGGTTTAGATGCTGAAACTCGGACTTGCATGGCACATTAACTCTCCTAATCCCTGATCATGTTATGTCACATGGCCAGAATGTCCTTTACCTTATTCTCNTCTCTACTGTGGGACTTTAACTGAAAAACCACACGAAATCTCTTAATGTAAGACAATGACATATTACTATTACTTGTGAGACCGGGAGTTAGAAAGGTACTGGGAAACTAAGAAAAATTCATATGTATTAGATGACAGTGACTAAAACATTGAGTATGCATTAGTCAGTGGAAACATCCTAGGTTAAACCTCTTTTTTAAAATTTTTCTAATAAGTGGTTTGTAGTGAGTCTCTCTTTTATTTTTATTTATTTACTTGTGATTCACCCAGGGGGCATGTGGGATATTAGTTCCATGACTAGGGATCCAACTCACGTCCCATGCAGTGGAAAGGTAGAGTCATAACCACTGGGCCACCAGGGACGTCCCTTTAGGCTTNTGGAAACATCCTAGGTTAAACCTCTTTTTTAAAATTTTTCTAATAAGTGGTTTGTAGTGAGTCTCTCTTTTATTTTTATTTATTTACTTGTGATTCACCCAGGGGGCATGTGGGATATTAGTTCCATGACTAGGGATCCAACTCACGTCCCATGCAGTGGAAAGGTAGAGTCATAACCACTGGGCCACCAGGGACGTCCCTTTAGGCTTCTCCTTTTCTAAAATTTATATATTTATTTTAATTGGAGGCTAATCTAAACCGAATCTCTAAGGGCAGAACCTGGGCTTCTGCATTTGCAACAAACTTCCCAGGGATTTTTATTCACAGGAAGATTTGAAACCACTGGGGCAGTGAATATACTCTGGCAGGCTGAAATAAATGTTAGCTATTATTTCTGGAATTTGCATAACCATATCTCCTATTTGCAGTCAACCCGTTCACAAAGCGAATTAACTTTCTGGCTATATTTTTTCTTGAATTCCATCAGTGGGTTGCTTCTGTGGGAAATAGTACTCTCTGCTCCACCATTATTAATATCATTATTAATATTTAACATGGCATGTAGGAGCTTATAATGTGCCTTCTCCATCCCAAACATTTAAAATAAGTTATCTCACTAAAAATTAACAACATCCTTTTATGGAAAGNTTTTCTTGAATTCCATCAGTGGGTTGCTTCTGTGGGAAATAGTACTCTCTGCTCCACCATTATTAATATCATTATTAATATTTAACATGGCATGTAGGAGCTTATAATGTGCCTTCTCCATCCCAAACATTTAAAATAAGTTATCTCACTAAAAATTAACAACATCCCTTTATGGAAAGTAGTAGTGTTATTCACTGGAGAAGGCAATGGCACCCCACTCCAGTACTCTTGCCTGGAAAATCCCATGGACGGAGGAGCCTGGTGGGCTGCTGTCTCTGGGGTCACACAGAATCGGACACGACTGAAGCGACTTAGCAGCAGTAGCAGCAGCAATGTTATTCACAAGTTACAGAAGGAGAACTGAGGTTAAGAGGTAGGTAATGGTTCCCAGCAAGTAAAGGCTGAGTTAGAGGTTTAAACACATGCCTCTCAACTGCAAAATCTATATTCTCATCTCTAGCCCAACACTGTCCTTGCCCCANAGTAGTAGTGTTATTCACTGGAGAAGGCAATGGCACCCCACTCCAGTACTCTTGCCTGGAAAATCCCATGGGCGGAGGAGCCTAGTGGGCTACTGTCTCTGGGGTCACACAGAATCAGACACGACTGAAGCGACTTAGCAGCAGTAGCAGCAGCAATGTTATTCACAAGTTACAGAAAGAGAACCGAGGTTAAGAGGTAGGTAATGGTTCCCAGCAAGTAAAGGCTGAGTTAGAGGTTTAAACACACGCCTCTCAGCTGCAAAATCTATATTCTCATCTCTAGCCCAATACTGTCCTTGCCCCNCAGCAGTAGCAGCAGCAATGTTATTCACAAGTTACAGAAGGAGAACTGAGGTTAAGAGGTAGGTAATGGTTCCCAGCAAGTAAAGGCTGAGTTAGAGGTTTAAACACATGCCTCTCAACTGCAAAATCTATATTCTCATCTCTAGCCCAACACTGTCCTTGCCCCAAACCAGAAGTCTAATTTTCTTAGTGAATGTGTTAGAACCCCATAGAATCTCAGAGTGGCTCTTCTCATATAATTTTTTCAGCCTTAAGAAAAAGCCTTAATGAGGTGTAATGAACAAATAAAAACTGTATATATTGAAGGCATACAAGGTGATTTTTTTCAGTTTTTAAACATTTATTTTTAATTGAAAGATAGTTAGGGCATTTGAGATGGACATTTACACACTGCTATATTTAACATGGGTAACCAACAAGGACCTACTGTATAGCACATGGAACTCTGCTCAATGTTGTGTGGCAGCCTGGATGAGAGAGAGTTCGGGGGAGAATGGATTGTATACATATGGCTGAGTCTCTTTGCTGTCCATCTGAAACTATCACAACATTATTAATCGGCTATAACCCAATATAACATAAAATGTTCAAAAACATAAACAAATATTTTTTTCAAAAGCNGTGGCAGCCTGGATGAGAGAGAGTTCGGGAGAGAATGGATTGTATACATATGGCTGAGTCTCTTTGCTGTCCACCTGAAACTATCACAACATTATCAATCGGCTATAACCCAATATAACATAAAATGTTCAAAAACATAAACAAATATTTTTTTCGAAAGTTTAAGAGTCCCAAAGATGCTAAGAAAGCTGTTGGCAGGGAGTCTTGAACCTTGGAGACAGGACTAGGCTTCCATGGATGAAGACTCCATTACTCACAAGAAAGACACACTCTGTTCACATGTTGCAAAGGAAAGAGAGACTATTCTAACTCCAAAAGGGAAAGAGAAGGTAAAAACAAATAGAGACTCTTTGTTTCAGATAATGGAATTTATGTCCAGAGAACTCCAGATGCTAGAATATCCCATAGTAGCTAACTGACGCAAACACAAAGCAGGGGCACACCTTTGAAGATGATGAGAAAGAACACAGAATGGAGGGCCAGAACTTCGTCGACAGTCATGGTATGAGAATGTACATCCAACCAAATGGATTAAGAAGGGAAGGGAGCAATGAGCATGTGGGTGGGGGGAGTGCTATTACAAATAAAATAATTTCATTCAGTGGAAGAACTTCCTTAAAACAACTGGAAAGCATAAGCGATTTGGAAGGAATGAAGCAATTTCATGGATGTACATTCCCCTGAGATTCAGCTGTTTTTCTCAGCCTTTTAACTTATTATGCATGCCATTGGAGGGACAAAGCATCACTTACATGAAACAAACAAGTAAAAAGTGCCCAAAGAGTTGGTTACTGCAAGTTGAAACCGATTTCACTTCAATGAAAAGCAGATATGGAAAGTAGTTAGCTTTGGGGCTTTTTGCAAATTTAGCCAAGATATCCCCACTGTCTTTAATTCTTAAAACATTTCAAGGATAATCTTCATGAGAATGAAATGCCTGCTTTACTGTTGTGAGACAGAGTTTCAGGGGATTTCAACAAGTACAGAAATACATTCTAGGAATCCAGGTTGGCTCTACTTCCTTCCCCACTGCCCGTCTCTCTGTTGATCAATCTTGAATTCCCTTGATACACTCGGACTATAAGGTCACCTTGAAGAAGAGATTCATGTAAGTGTTGATGTATGATACAAGATTAGCTTCACTCACAAATCACTTTCTAACTACCAGTCTCAACCCATCCTTCAAAAACCCACACCAAAGTAGGAAATGGTTCTTTCTGGATCTTGTTTCTAACTCCACAAACAAGATCAGTATGGATTGGGCAGTATTTCTTTTTTTTAAAACTTTTTATTTTATTTTGGAGTACAGCAGATTAATAATAATGTGATAGTTTCAGGAGGACAGCAAAGGGATTCAGCCATACATATAAATGTATCCATTTTCCCCTAAACTCCCCTCCGATCCAGGCTGCCTCATAACATTGAACAGAGTTCCCTGTGCTACACAGCAGGTCCTTGCTGGCCATCCATTTTCCGTAGAGCAGTGTGTACACGTCCATCTCAAATTATTTAACTGTACTTTCCCCTATCCTTCCCCGCCTTTGGTCTCTAAGACTGTGAGTCTGTTTCTGTTTTGTAAATGAATTTGTTTTTAGAGTCTGAATATAAAGAATGACATTGGCTATTTCTCCTTCTCTTTTGGACTTATACTTCACTTACTATGACACTTTCTAGGTTCTTCCATGTTACTGCAAATGGCATTACTTTGTTCCCTTTAATGGCTGAATAATAGTCCAGTGTATATATGTATTTCAAACATTTTCTAACAGAAAGCAATAAAATCCTACTCTCTCTCCCATAAAGGTTAACTTGCATTGTTCTGTCTGCCTTTGCAGGAAAAAGATAAATATTTTGGAGTGAGAGATCATATCTACCAGTTAGCAGATCATAACATATCAGTTAGCATTCTAATAATGAATCAGATGTTACATCCAAAAGATATATAAGTGCTACTGTCAGATAACAAAAATGATAAAAAAATGATAATGATTTTGAAGTGAGTCAAGCCCCTTTGATAGATGTCAGTCAGTTCAGCTCAGTCATGTTCAACTCTTTGCGACCCCATGGACTGCGGCATGCCAGGCCTCCCTGTCCATCACCAACTCCCGGTGCCTACTCAAACTCATATCCATTGAGTCGGCGATGCCATCCAACCATCTCATCCTCTGTCGTCCCCTTCTCCTCCTGCCCTCAATCTTTCCCAGCATCAGGGTTTTTTCAAATGAGTCAGCTCTTCATATCAGGTGGCCTAAGTATTTGGCCACCTCATGCCAAGAGTTTTGTTCTTTAGGGCAGAAACTCTTCATGTTTGCCCCTCCAGCAGATGATCAGAGTGTCACCATAGCTAGGTTTAACAAGCCACATGAGGCTGGGTGCATAAAGCGTGTGTCACCTTCTCATCTCAGAAGTCTTAAGACCCCTACTGAGACTTCTACTGCCTTTGGAAACCTATCTGTGTAGAAACATCCTTGGTAATTTTAGTGACTTGATTTTGTTCTTGCGATAAAATAACTCAGACATCAAAGTCTATTAGTTATCATAGGTTTAATGTCCAGTCCTGGAAAGATATATAAAGATTGATTAAAAAAGATACATAAAAGGAGAGAGAATGAGGGAAGATGATGATTTTGTGTTTTGATAATATTGCTAAGAGTCAGAGGAATACTCATAATGATTATTACCATTTTTGAGCACATAACATAGGCCATGCGCTCTGAATACATTGCCTCATTATTGCTACTAAATTCTCATATCAACTCCCACAAAGGAGGTATTATATTGAAATATTAGGGGAAACTAATAAAAGAATAAAAGTATAATGTGCATCTTCCAGAACAGTAAAGAGGAAGCTGGGAATAAATAAAACTGATCAATCCTATGGAAGACAGAAAATATAGAGATAAAAGTAAAGACAAACATGGTACATAGAAAACTCAAAATAGATAAGAGGAAATAAATTAATACATATCATTAATTTATCATTATTTTAACTGAAGTAATCTTGTCAGTAAATACAGAAATGGTCAGCTTGGAGAAAATCAGCTTTTTGCTATTTAAAACAGATATGAAACATAATTCAGCATTAACAAACAAGTATTTTAAAAGGTACTATTTATTGTAAAATGTACAATACTTAAGAAAAATTAAATTATGAAAATTACATAAGACTTCTAAAACAAGACATTTCAAGAAAGTATTTAGAGGATCTTAAGAAGAATCAATTAATTGGAAAGACAGTCCAGAGAATGGAAAATTTCATGTTGTTAGGTTGCAAACATACTCTGTGTGGAAGTTTGTAAGCTGATTCTAAAACTTTACAGTAAAACACAAATGTCTAAGAACAGGCAAGATAATTTTGAAGAAGAAAAACAAAATTGAAGAACATACTTAAAAGAAAACAAGATCTATCATAAAGCTGTAATAATTAAAAGATTGTGGTTCTAGTCTAATGATAGACGAGCAGATTTGCGGAACACACTGTGGTCTGGAGATGGCTTATATACAGTCACCTGACTAATGACAAACATGGCTGCAGTGGAGGGAGGACAAAGTGGTCTTTTCGATAAATACACTGTGTCAACTGGATAACAACATCATGGCAAGTAAATGTACCTTGATCACCATATCATGCTATCTACAGAAATTAACTAAATGTGGAACATAGACCTAGACATGCAAGTTAATATAATACAACTTTAAGAAGAACACAGAAAAGAATGTTTTATGACCTGGAGGAAGGCAAAGATTTCTTGAATAGGACACAAACAAGAATATCTATAAAGAGAAAACTAGCTCATCTTGCACTACATTAAGAATACCTATTGTCCAAAAATACTCTGGTAAAGAAGTAAAAAGTGTGCTGTGTTTTTGTGTCCAAATTAATCAGATAAAAAACATAACCAACTCCACAGGACAATGAGCAAAAATTGGAACAGCCTCCTCACAAATGAGCATACTCAAATGGTTCAGCAAATACAAAAATTAAAGGCTCCGTTTCGTTAGTCATCTGAAAAAAAGTAAATTAAATCACAAGTAGACATCACTATTTTCCATTAGAATGGATCGTTGATAAGGAAAGGCAATCTCCATAAGTGCCAACACAGAGCTTCAGAATTCTTCATAAATGTCGAAAAAAATCTGTCAGTACTTACTACAAGCTCAATATATGTGTACCAATGACTCATAAGAGAAGCAGCCTTGCAGCTTATTTAGTTTATATATTTTATATAGTAGTTTCTATTTTAATCTGGGTGACACAGGATACAAGAAGAGAAAACAGTCAAGGGTTACAGAACAAAGAAACAAACCTTTGCGTATATGAGAGCTTGGCACATGACAGAGATGCCATTAGAGAGACTTTGATGATGGTACTGAGACTGTTGATTGGCTGCCTATATAGGAAAAGATGAATTAGAACTCTCTCTGTATGTATAACTGAAGTTCAGGTGGGATAAAAGATATGTGAGAAGCAATCCTATAAAACTTTTAGAAGAAAATTTGGAAAAAAAAATCTTCATTATGAGGTTAGGCAACACATCTTAAACAGTACAAAACACATATCAATCCTAAAGGGAAAAAATCATGTAATTATTTCAAAACATATTAAATAAAACACAGAAATGAAAAGCACAGAGAAATTTCCATAACAGAAATTTAAAAAGCAGGAAAATGAAAAGACAAAGTCACAGACTGGGTGAAAACAATTTTAATCCCTGGACCAAACAAAGGACCGAGTATTTGGGACATAGAATAAATTTCTCCAAATCAATAACAAAAAGAATATAACAGAGGGAGAAACAACAAATGGAAAAATGGACAAAGTATATTAATAAGTTATTCATAGCAGAAGAAACTTAAGTGGCTAATAAACTGTGAGAGAAAAAGTTCAACCTCACTGATACTTAGGAAAATGGATATTAAAACAATAGTGAGATATCCTTTCACGTCCAGATTGTCCAAAAGCAACTACATGGATCACCAAGTATTGATGAGGATGTAGACCAACAATTCTGATTCACAATCGCTAACACAGAGAAACTGTCCTGCAAGTGAAAAAACAAAGAGAAAGGTACTGTGTCCCAGGAAAAGAAATGGATCTATAAATTCTGAGTATCCGTGCAATGGGATATATATTATCCCAACCCAGGGATCGAACCTGGGTCTTCCAAATTGCAAGTGGATTTTTTACCGACTGACACAGGGTAGTCCATACCGTTCTTAGAATAAATGAATGAGATCCATTTTCATCACAGACAAATCTCAAGGGCAGTATTTTAATTGAAGAAGACAAGAGAGAGAATGATCAAATACGATACAATCTGTGCAAGATTTTAAAATATACCGTGTGTTGTTTGTGGATACATACGTGTTAAATAAACGCAGAAATATACAGAATGACCGTCACCAACTTGCAGTGATGGTTTCCTCTGAGATGTTTNAGCAGTATTTTAATTGAAGAAGACAAGAGAGAGAATGATCAAATACGATACAATCTGTGCAAGATTTTAAAATATACCGTGTGTTGTTTGTGGATACATACGTGTTAAATAAACGCAGAAATATACAGAATGACCGTCACCAACTTGCAGTGATGGTTTCCTCTGAGATGTTTAGGATATTGAAGAGAAAGCATGATTTAATTACATCTTCTAAAGGAAATCAGTCCTGGGTGTTCATTGGAAGGACTGATGCTAAAGCTGAAACTCCAATACTTTGGCTACCTCATACAAAGAGTTGACTCATTGGAAAAGACTCTGATGCTGGGAGGGATTGGGGGCAGGAGGAGAAGGGGACAACAGAGGATCAGATGGCTGGATGGCATCACCAACTCGATGGACGTGAGTTTGAGTGAACTCTGGGAGTTGGTGATGGACAGGGAGGCCTGGCGTGCTGCGATTCACGGGAACACAAAGAGTCAGACACGACTGAGCGACTGAATTAACTAATTAACTATCTGCCTAAGAACCTACCTAAAACAAATCTGAGACAAAGCTAACTTTCTAAAATGTTAGTGCTAGCTACATAGGTGTCTGTTACATTATTTTCTGTACATTTTTATGTTTGAAATATTCATAATTAAATATTTAGTTTAAAATATAGCTCTATCTTGGGGGAAAAAAATCTCCTGCCATGAGTTAAAAATAGAAGAAAAACCTGCCACTGCAAGAGCTCTGGCCCATGAAGGGACCTAAATATGAAATTTTAAATAGATTTTTGCATCTCAACCTGTACTAATCCCTTTTCATGTTAGCTGCCCAGAAATTGGCTATGCCAAGTGATCTATCTTCTGCTGAGAGTATGACATATTGACAGCTCTCTCGGAACTGATTTGCAAGATTTGAATAGGTTCCTTTTTCTCCATGGAACAGGCTGAGCTCTGTCGTGTTATTCCATCAAGGGATGTTTATGGTCACCAGGAAATCCCCGTTACACAGCATCTTATCACTTCTACATCTACATAATCTCTGGAATCCATTCATCCCTTCCAACTCCACTCTCTGCCTTGGGGTAAGCCATCACTTCCTAATGGCTGGTTTACTACCATGGAACACTTAAAAGCCTGGTTGGTTTACTGCCATTGGACCTTTAAGATGCCTCTCTACCTTCATCTTCCATCTCTTCATATCTCAAGTTTATCCCATCAACACTAAATCATCTGTGTAATGTCTGTCTTTTTTATAAGCTTTGGGTTTCCCAAGTGGTGCTAGTGGTAAAGAACCCACCTGCCAATGCAGGAGACATAAGGGATGCGGGTTTGATCCCTGGGTCAGGAAGATCCCCTGCAGGAGGGCATGGCACCCCACTCCAGTATTCTTGCCTGGAGAATCACACTCGCAGAGGAGCCATGTGGGCTACAGTCCATAGGGTCACAAAGAGTCAGACACAACTGAAGCAACTTAACACACACACACAATTTATAAACTTCACACAGGCAAGGACCATGCCTGCTGTGTATACCACTGTAGTCCCAGAGCTTAGCACAACGTCTGGTATAAACAGAGGCCTCATATGTTTTTTAATATGAATGAATTCGTTATTAGTGAATATTTTCCATAGTACCAGAGTACACACATGGAAAAGATGTGTATAAGAGACAGTGTTAGCTGCCCAGAAATTGGCTATGCCAAGTGATCTATCTTCTGCTGAGAGTATGACATATTGACAGCTCTCTCGGAACTGATTTGCAAGATTTGAATAGGTTCCTTTTTCTCCATGGAACAGGCTGAGCTCTGTCGTGTTATTCCATCAAGGGATGTTTATGGTCACCAGGAAATCCCCGTTACACAGCATCTTATCACTTCTACATCTACATAATCTCTGGAATCCATTCATCCCTTCCAACTCCACTCTCTGCCTTGGGGTAAGCCATCACTTCCTAATGGCTGGTTTACTACCATGGAACACTTAAAAGCCTGGTTGGTTTACTGCCATTGGACCTTTAAGATGCCTCTCTACCTTCATCTTCCATCTCTTCATATCTCAAGTTTATCCCATCAACACTAAATCATCTGTGTAATGTCTGTCTTTTTTATAAGCTTTGGGTTTCCCAAGTGGTGCTAGTGGTAAAGAACCCACCTGCCAATGCAGGAGACATAAGGGATGCGGGTTTGATCCCTGGGTCAGGAAGATCCCCTGCAGGAGGGCATGGCACCCCACTCCAGTATTCTTGCCTGGAGAATCACACTCGCAGAGGAGCCATGTGGGCTACAGTCCATAGGGTCACAAAGAGTCAGACACAACTGAAGCAACTTAACACACACACACAATTTATAAACTTCACACAGGCAAGGACCATGCCTGCTGTGTATACCACTGTAGTCCCAGAGCTTAGCACAACGTCTGGTATAAACAGAGGCCTCATATGTTTTTTAATATGAATGAATTCGTTATTAGTGAATATTTTCCATAGTACCAGAGTACACACATGGAAAAGATGTGTATAAGAGACAGTGTTAGCTGCCCAGAAATTGGCTATGCCAAGTGATCTATCTTCTGCTGAGAGTATGACATATTGACAGCTCTCTCGGAACTGATTTGCAAGATTTGAATAGGTTCCTTTTTCTCCATGGAACAGGCTGAGCTCTGTCGTGTTATTCCATCAAGGGATGTTTATGGTCACCAGGAAATCCCCGTTACACAGCATCTTATCACTTCTACATCTACATAATCTCTGGAATCCATTCATCCCTTCCAACTCCACTCTCTGCCTTGGGGTAAGCCATCACTTCCTAATGGCTGGTTTACTACCATGGAACACTTAAAAGCCTGGTTGGTTTACTGCCATTGGACCTTTAAGATGCCTCTCTACCTTCATCTTCCATCTCTTCATATCTCAAGTTTATCCCATCAACACTAAATCATCTGTGTAATGTCTGTCTTTTTTATAAGCTTTGGGTTTCCCAAGTGGTGCTAGTGGTAAAGAACCCACCTGCCAATGCAGGAGACATAAGGGATGCGGGTTTGATCCCTGGGTCAGGAAGATCCCCTGCAGGAGGGCATGGCACCCCACTCCAGTATTCTTGCCTGGAGAATCACACTCGCAGAGGAGCCATGTGGGCTACAGTCCATAGGGTCACAAAGAGTCAGACACAACTGAAGCAACTTAACACACACACACAATTTATAAACTTCACACAGGCAAGGACCATGCCTGCTGTGTATACCACTGTAGTCCCAGAGCTTAGCACAACGTCTGGTATAAACAGAGGCCTCATATGTTTTTTAATATGAATGAATTCGTTATTAGTGAATATTTTCCATAGTACCAGAGTACACACATGGAAAAGATGTGTATAAGAGACAGTGTTAGCTGCCCAGAAATTGGCTATGCCAAGTGATCTATCTTCTGCTGAGAGTATGACATATTGACAGCTCTCTCGGAACTGATTTGCAAGATTTGAATAGGTTCCTTTTTCTCCATGGAACAGGCTGAGCTCTGTCGTGTTATTCCATCAAGGGATGTTTATGGTCACCAGGAAATCCCCGTTACACAGCATCTTATCACTTCTACATCTACATAATCTCTGGAATCCATTCATCCCTTCCAACTCCACTCTCTGCCTTGGGGTAAGCCATCACTTCCTAATGGCTGGTTTACTACCATGGAACACTTAAAAGCCTGGTTGGTTTACTGCCATTGGACCTTTAAGATGCCTCTCTACCTTCATCTTCCATCTCTTCATATCTCAAGTTTATCCCATCAACACTAAATCATCTGTGTAATGTCTGTCTTTTTTATAAGCTTTGGGTTTCCCAAGTGGTGCTAGTGGTAAAGAACCCACCTGCCAATGCAGGAGACATAAGGGATGCGGGTTTGATCCCTGGGTCAGGAAGATCCCCTGCAGGAGGGCATGGCACCCCACTCCAGTATTCTTGCCTGGAGAATCACACTCGCAGAGGAGCCATGTGGGCTACAGTCCATAGGGTCACAAAGAGTCAGACACAACTGAAGCAACTTAACACACACACACAATTTATAAACTTCACACAGGCAAGGACCATGCCTGCTGTGTATACCACTGTAGTCCCAGAGCTTAGCACAACGTCTGGTATAAACAGAGGCCTCATATGTTTTTTAATATGAATGAATTCGTTATTAGTGAATATTTTCCATAGTACCAGAGTACACACATGGAAAACATCTGCTTTCCAGTTAAAACGGTTGGAAGGACCTGGAGATTATCATACTAAGTGAAGNGCCTGCTGTGTATACCACTGTAGTCCCAGAGCTTAGCACAACGTCTGGTATAAACAGAGGCCTCATATGTTTTTTAATATGAATGAATTCGTTATTAGTGAATATTTTCCATAGTACCAGAGTACACACATGGAAAACATCTGCTTTCCAGTTAAAACGGTTGGAAGGACCTGGAGATTATCATACTAAGTGAAGTAAGCCAGGTAAAGACAAAAATCATATGATATTGCTTATATGTGGAATCAGAAAAAAAAAAGAAAGAAAGAAACAGATAAAAAATGAAACTATTTACAAAACAGAATTGGACCCACAGACATAGAAAACAAGCTATGGTTACCAAAGTGGCAAGCGTGTGCGCGCTTAGTTGCTCAGCCATGTCTGTGGACTGTAGTAGCGGATGATAAATTAGGAGTTTGGAATGAACATACACACTATATATAAAACAGATAAACAACAGGGACCTACTGTATAGCACAGGGAACTGTACTAAATATTTTATAATAGCCTATAAGGGAAAAGAATCTGAAATATAACATATAGATATATATACATATAGATATATATATATATATGGATTAATGTGCTGTACACCTGAAACCAGCATCACACTGTAAATCAACTATACTTCAATAAAATAATTAAAAGAAAAAAATCTGTTGTGTGATGATGCAAAGGGTAATGTTATATCTCCTCAGATCAGCATTTGAGACCCTACATGATCTAACCCCAGTTTACCTCACCATCTCAATTATTGTACAATAAGTCCCCTACATATGAGTTCCCATATGAGAATACATTCATAAATCAAATTCGTTTGTAAGTCCAACAAATTTAACCTAGGTGCCCAACTAACAGAATCAGCTATATAGTACTGCACTCATTCTAATAATTACTGCATTAAAAGCTTATAATAGGCTTCCCTGGTAGCTCAGATGGTAAAGAATCTGCCTGCAATGCAGGAAACCCAAGTTTGATCCTTGGGTCCAGAAGATCCCCTGGAGAAGATAATGACAACCCACTCCAGTACTCTTGCTTGGGAAATCCCATGGACAGAGGAGCCTGGTGGGCTACAGTCCATGGAGTCACAAAGAATCGGATGTCACTGAGCAACTAAGACAGACTTATAATAGGTTTATAATACATTTTACACAAATAATATACAAAAAACAAACACAAAAATAGTGCAGTACCTTGAAAAGTACAGGAGTACAGTACAACAGCTGGCACTCAGGGGCTGGCATCAAGTGAACAGGCAAGAAGAGTTAGTGATGGAGGCGGGAGGGGAGGTGGGAACTGGTAGACCTGAAAGGTCGTCAGCGACAGAAGACAGAGGGCAAGCTGCCACGTCACTCACTCCTGACATCGACAGAACACAAGTTCACATCTTTGAAACTGCACAACTTGAAGGTTCACATGTACGGGACTTAAAGTACTCCTGTTTCATCCTTCTCAATGTCAAGCCATTGGCCGTTCAACAAATATGCCCTGCTAACGTCCCCTGCCTTGATACACTGTTAGCACCTCATAGAACCACTATCTCCTTTTTCATCGATGTAAACATCTTCATTTTCCTTACAGGTAACTCCCACAGCAGCCTTCCAGGATTCTTCAAATCCTGGGTTCCTACCTCTTCCCAGGCCTCCGTGAACTTAGAGCTCTCCAAACTTCCCCTGTAGTAGCAACTGTCCCACTGCACTGAAATGACTGCTGATCTCCTCCCACGGATTTGATGCATTTATATTAGAGCACAGTTGTTTTACACTGTTACATTAGTTCCTGCTGTACAGTGAAGTGAATTAGCTGTAAGTATGCATATACCCTCTCCCTCCTGGGTCTCACTTCCACCTCCCCCCCATCCCACCCCTCCAGGTCGTCACAGAGCACCACCCTGAGCTCCCGGTGCTGCACAGCAGCTTCCCATGAGATTAGCTGTGTTGCCCACGGTAGAGTATGTGTGTCAATCCCACTCTCCCAATTCGCCCCACTCTCTTTACTGCCCCCAGTGTCTACATGTCTGTTCTCTCCATCTGCGTGTCTATTCCTGCCCTGCAAAGAGGCTCATCTGTAACACCTTTCTAGATTTCATATATATGCATTAATATATGATATTCGTTTCTCTTTCTGACTTACTTCACTCTGTTTGGCAGGCTCTCCATCTACATGACTACAAATGACTCAGTGTTGTTCCTTTTTCATGGCTGAGTAATATTCCATTGAATACATGTNAGGACTGAAGTTGCAGAAACTCTTGGTTACAGTTGCTAGGCAGAGCCTTCTGGGATGGTACCACCTGCCCTAATTAATAGACAAATTTTTCTGAATGTGGGTCATTGGGTCCTGCCAACACCCATAACTCTGAGAATAGATTTTTTTCTGTGACTGTGTGGTCCCTTTCAGAGCCAAACTATTCATTTTCCATGGTTGTTAAATAGGTTCCCATCTGTCAGGGGCTTCCCTGTGGAGCTGATATATTTCATTCTGAAACCCCACAGAGATAAGAAGTCTAGGAGCGATTTTTTCAATAGATACCTGAAAGCTCTGCTTTTTCCTCTTTTTCAGTGCATGTAGAGCCAACTAGTAGTGCTCAGGCCCTGTGATGAATGTAAGTAAACTGACTTCTGGTTTTCTATACATTTATTCCATTGGGTTATTGACGTCCATATTTTATAGATCTGATTCATGCCCGAAAGAGTTATCTTTCCTGTATTACCACGTGAAACTAGACCGCTATCTTTTTACAGCTGTGTCACATCTGGACGACAGCTCTTTAAAATCAAGACCCAAAGTCAATAATAACCCAGAGCCTAACACAGGGTATATATGTAGCAAATGCTGATTGAATGTAAGTGTACCATGGACAGAGAAGCAAGCATGCTTGCCCGCTTCCTTCTGGACGTGTATGCTTCGTCGCTCAGTAGTGACTCCATGAACTGTAGCCCTCCAGGCTCCTCCGGCAATGGGACTTTCCAGGTGAGAATACTGGAGTAGGTTGCCATTTCCTTCTCCAGGGGATCTTTCTTACCCGGGGATCGAACCTGCTTCTCCTGTGTTTCCTACATTGAAAGGTGAATTCTTGACTGCTGAGCCACCTGGGATTATTCTGGGAGATCTAGGCAAATCTAACAGCAAATCTCAATTTTTCAAGTAAGTATTAGGTTAGCCAGAAGGTTCCTGTGTTTTCCTGTATTTGATTGGCTAGAAAGTTCATTCAGATTTTTTTAAATGGGAAAATCTGAATGACCGTTCCGGCAAAACCCAGTATTTAGCTGCTGGCAGTTTGCTACTGCATTTGAAGGGCTTAATGGCTTGGAAGCATTAGTTATGATAAGCCATCTCCATTTTCTCGTGCCTCACTCACTCCTCAACCCACTGCATCTGACTCTAGCCCTGATAACAGTATTGAAATGAGTCCTAAGGTCACCAGTGGCATGCACATTAAATCTGGTTAGTATTTCTCAGTGCTCAGTTTATTGGACTTGTCAATAGCAAACAGAAATTGTGAACACAAGATCCTAAACATTTTTCTCCTTCCTTGGTTGGCACAAAAAAATCTCCTTCACTGTGATGACCTAACGGGATGGGATGGGGAGGTTGGGAGGGAGGCTCAAGAGGGAGGAGATATATATATATATATATGGCTGATTCATGTTGTTATACAGTAGAAACTAACACAATGTTATTAAGCAATTATACTTCAATAAAAAATAAGTTGATTAATTTTAAAAAGGCCTCCTTGATTTTCCACTGCCTTGCTGGTCACTATTTCTCTGTCTTCATTTGCAGACTCATTCTTTTAAATTTAGCTCTTAAATGTTGGGCTCAATATATCCCCCAAGGCCCAGCCCCAGGGCTTTTCTCTATTGACTATTAACCTTTTATTTTGTGATTTTATACATGCTCATAAAATTAATTATCATCAGTTCATAGATGACTTGCAAATGTATATCTCCTGTCCAGAGCTCTTCTCTTAAACTTGAGCCCCATGTTCTAGCTACGTAACTGACATTTCCATGTAAACGTGATAAAAGTGTATCACTTACAGAGTGAACTTGTGATCTTTCCACCCCTTCTACATTTGCTGTTCCTGTAGGTTTCTCTATTTTTCCTTGGGTGCCCCTCTAATTCAATCACTTTTCCAATCCAGAAACTCAGGAGTGGTTTTTAGCAACTCCCTCCTTCTTAATTTCCATCTTTAGTTGATGAATGTATTAGTTTAATATCCTAAATATCTCCCTAACATGTGTTATTTTCTCCATTCTGAGTTTCAGTACTCAGGTCTATGCAATTCATCTCTCTTATCTAGAGCACCATAATCACCTCCACACACATCCCTGCTGCCCCTCTGATATATACCCTCCACAGTGCAGCCAGCGTGATCTCTTTGAAACACAGACTTAAGCATGCCTCTAGCTTAAATCCTTCAATTACTTCTCATTCTTTTTGAGGGAAAATGGTTCAAATTCTTATCTTGGCCTAGAGGAACATGCCTTGTAAACGTTCCTTTAGGTTGCAAATGAGAACAAGTCCAATTCAAATTAACTTAGACTCGAAAAAAGAAAATGCAGTTTCCCTCAAACTGAAAACTTAGAGCATTTGGTTTATTTCATTGATGACTATATTGCTAGATATAATCTCAAATAATATGATCTGAGTATTTTTTTCCTTAAACCTTCTAAGACTGCTTTCTTCTGTGAGTTTGCATTTTTAAGCTCTCTTTTTTTCTTTTCAAGTTTTTTTAAAGTTTATTTTTAATTGGATAATTGCCTTACAATGTTGTGCTAGTTTCTGCTGTATAACAACATAAATCAACTATAAGAATGCATAAGTCCTCTCCCTCTTGAACCTCCCTTCTCCAGCTCACCCCTCTAGGTCATCACAGAGCACCAAACTGAGCTCCCTGTTAAGGTCTCCTTAAGGAGTATCCCTGATGCCCCAAGGATTACCTGGCCCAGCTAATCAGATATATCTATAATCAGAGAGAACTTTGGCCCTAAGGATAATTCCTACCAATGTTGCTTAGGCAGTGTGGCTGTTCTTATAACAGTCAGTGTGCCTGGGATCAGAGGTGGGAGACGGAGACAGAAATAAGTAACAGGTCAAGTCTAGATCACTTGCCCAGTTCTGGAAGTAGAAGGTCATGCTCAGTCCCAGGTTATTTTCAAGGACTAAGAACGGAGGACCAATAGTTTCCCAAAGATGCTGGGCAGACTGGAAAGGCAAGGCCACATGTTTTCCTGGCCTCATTTCCTGCACTCTGGGACTCAGTGGTGCTGGTCCTTTTTTTTTTTTTTAAATGTGTCATATCAGAGATATAAAGGCTGCCCCTCTCAGGCCCTGATCTCACCTCTGACCATAGAAGAGCTCCTAGGCTTACCCAGAGCTCATTCATGGAAACACCTGTCTCCTTTATGACACTATCTGATTACTGGTAACTCCTCCTTCCAGCAGCCTTGGGGACCCGTAAACTCTCCTACTGGGACATGTGACTTCCAGCAGCTGAGAGACATAGCAGGCCCTTTGCTTCATGCACATTTTCAATTCATTGAAGGAAAAGACATAAGGAAAACGATAAGCAACAGTATTTGTGAAGATTCTGTATTCATCCCTTTGTGTCTGACAAGAAAGTTACCATTTATGCAAGAATGGCTTCTATTCACCAATCACGTTACCTCTTGTGCTGAGTCAAATATTTCAGACGATGAGAACATTGCACCTGTGTCCTACACCAGACATGACGAGTTGGAAGAAAGCTACTTGTTCACCCTCCAAACCAGAAGAAAAAGGGAAGACAAGGGAAGACGCAAACCAGTTTAGAGAAGCTCTCCCTCCATAAAGTTATACAGTCATTCAAAGCTGCTTCTTGCACTAGGATAGTGCATAGCTACTTAGCATGTTGGAAAGACCATACATTCAGTTCCTAATTCTCTCCATTTACTAGTATCTGTTATTTAATCCCTTGGAGCTCTTTCTCATATGTTTAAAATATGGGTAATAGCAACTGTATTGCAGTCATTGAAAGGATTACGAATAGTGAACCTAAAATACTTAGCACTATCTATACTAATTATAGTATCACTTCCTCATTTTTTAAAACTGGAATAATTGCTTTACAATGTTGTGTTAGAGTCTGCTGTACAGCAAAGTGAATCAGCTATATGTATGCATATGTCCCCTCCAACTCCCACCCCATCCCACCCCTCTAGGTCATCACAGAGCACCAAACTGAGCTCCTTGTTCTATACAGCAGCTTCCCACTGGCTGTCTATTTTATACAAGGGAGAGTAATATGCCAATGCCACTCTCTCAATTCATCCCACCCTCTCTTCCCCTGCCACAATGCCTGCAAGTCCATTCACTATGCGTCTCTGCTCCTGCCCTACAAATAAGTCCATCAGTGCCATTTTCCCTAAATTCTATATATATGCACCAATATATGCCATCTTGCTATCAAGCCTGAAATCCCAGGGGCCTAGTACCATGCAAACTTAAGCTTGGCTTTTGCTCAAGTAAGTGCCAACACAGTGTTTTTCAAGCAGTGATGCATGGTCTAGCCTCCTCCCATCTTTCGAGACCTCTATTCTTGGGGGCTTAGTCCTTCGCTTCCACCCACTGGCTGGGGAAAAAAAGTGAGGACCACGTGTAGGAGGCTTTGTGAGTAGGGCCTGGAGGTGGACACCTCCTTGCTCACACCTGTGCCCAGTCACATGGCTGTCTCTTCCTGAGAGTGGAGGTGAGATAGGTAATTTAGGTGTGTGCCCAGGATGAACAGAAAACTGATTTGAGAGGAGCTGGCCAGTCTGCCCCCTTGTCCCTAACACAGAGAGATGCTTGAGAGTGGTAGGTATGTTATGTGCTTATGTCTCTAAGTCATATACCATACTTTTGTGACCCCATGGACTGTAGGCTGCCAGGCTCCCCTGTCCATGGGATTTCCCAGGCAAGAATACTGAAGTGGGTTGCCATTTCCTCCTCCAGGGGATCTTCCAAACCCAGGTCTCCTGCACTGGGAAGTGGATTATTTACCAGTGAGACACCTGGGAAGCTCAGGTATGTTACAGCTCTGTGTAAACATACACCCACAGTTGATTCCA
>SJYA01002611.1:0-22935 GCA_006410615.1 Neotragus moschatus | reverse complement strand
TTAGCTGCTGGCAGTTTGCTACTGCATTTGAAGGGCTTAATGGCTTGGAAGCATTAGTTATGATAAGCCATCTCCATTTTCTCGTGCCTCACTCACTCCTCAACCCACTGCATCTGACTCTAGCCCTGATAACAGTATTGAAATGAGTCCTAAGGTCACCAGTGGCATGCACATTAAATCTGGTTAGTATTTCTCAGTGCTCAGTTTATTGGACTTGTCAATAGCAAACAGAAATTGTGAACACAAGATCCTAAACATTTTTCTCCTTCCTTGGTTGGCACAAAAAAATCTCCTTCACTGTGATGACCTAACGGGATGGGATGGGGAGGTTGGGAGGGAGGCTCAAGAGGGAGGAGATATATATATATATATATGGCTGATTCATGTTGTTGTACAGTAG
The DNA here is from genome assembly GCA_006410615.1 of Neotragus moschatus. Lineage (NCBI taxonomy): Eukaryota > Metazoa > Chordata > Mammalia > Artiodactyla > Bovidae > Neotragus > Neotragus moschatus. Next base: position 22,535 of record SJYA01002611.1, on the reverse strand, counting down.
AAACTAACACAATGTTATTAAGCAATTATACTTCAATAAAAAATAAGTTGATTAATTTTAAAAAGGCCTCCTTGATTTTCCACTGCCTTGCTGGTCACTATTTCTCTGTCTTCATTTGCAGACTCATTCTTTTAAATTTAGCTCTTAAATGTTGGGCTCAATATATCCCCCAAGGCCCAGCCCCAGGGCTTTTCTCTATTGACTATTAACCTTTTATTTTGTGATTTTATACATGCTCATAAAATTAATTATCATCAGTTCATAGATGACTTGCAAATGTATATCTCCTGTCCAGAGCTCTTCTCTTAAACTTGAGTCCCATGTTCTAGCTACGTAACTGACATTTCCATGTAAACGTGATAAAAGTGTATCACTTACAGAGTGAACTTGTGATCTTTCCACCCCTTCTACATTTGCTGTTCCTGTAGGTTTCTCTATTTTTCCTTGGGTGCCCCTCTAATTCAATCACTTTTCCAATCCAGGAACTCAGGAGTGGTTTTTAGCAACTCCCTCCTTCTTAATTTCCATCTTTAGTTGATGAATGCATTAGTTTAATATCCTAAATATCTCCCTAACGTGTGTTATTTTCTCCATTCTGAGTTTCAGTACTCAGGTCTATGCAATTCATCTCTCTTATCTAGAGCACCATAATCACCTCCACACACATCCCTGCTGCCCTTCTGATATATACCCTCCACAGTGCAGCCAGCGTGATCTCTTTGAAACACAGACTTAAGCATGTCTCTAGCTTAAATCCTTCAATTACTTCTCATTCTTTTTGAGGGAAAATGGTTCAAATTCTTATCTTGGCCTAGAGGAACATGCCTTGTAAACGTTCCTTTAGGTTGCAAATGAGAACAAGTCCAATTCAAATTAACTTAGACTCGAAAAAAGAAAATGCAGTTTCCCTCAAACTGAAAACTTAGAGCATTTGGTTTATTTCATTGATGACTATATTGCTAGATATAATCTCAAATAATATGATCTGAGTATTTTTTTCCTTAAACCTTCTAAGACTGCTTTCTTCTGTGAGCTTGCATTTTTAAGCTCTCTTTGTTTTTTCTTTTCAAGTTTTTTTAAAGTTTATTTTTAATTGGATAATTGCCTTACAATGTTGTGCTAGTTTCTGCTGTATAACAACATAAATCAACTATAAGAATGCATAAGTCCTCTCCCTCTTGAACCTCCCTTCTCCAGCTCACCCCTCTAGGTCATCACAGAGCACCAAACTGAGCTCCCTGTTAAGTTCTCCTTAAGGAGTATCCCTGATGCCCCAAGGATTACCTGGCCCAGCTAATCAGATATATCTATAATCAGAGAGAACTTTGGCCCTAAGGATAATTCCTACCAATGTTGCTTAGGCAGTGTGGCTGTTCTTATAACAGTCAGTGTGCCTGGGATCAGAGGTGGGAGACGGAGACAGAAATAAGTAACGGGTCAAGTCTAGATCACTTGCCCAGTTCTGGAAGTAGAAGGTCATGCTCAGTCCCAGGTAATTTTCAAGGACTAAGAACGGAGGACCAATAGTTTCCCAAAGATGCTGGGCAGACTGGAAAGGCAAGGCCACGTGTTTTCCTGGCCTCATTTCCTGCACTCTGGGACTCAGTGGTGCTGGTCCTTTTTTTTTTTTTTAAATGTGTCATATCAGAGATATAAAGGCTGCCCCTCTCAGGCCCTGATCTCACCTCTGACCATAGAAGAGCTCCTAGGCTTACCCAGAGCTCATTCATGGAAACACCTGTCTCCTTTATGACACTATCTGATTACTGGTAACTCCTCCTTCCAGCAGCCTTGGGGACCCGTAAACTCTCCTACTGGGACATGTGACTTCCAGCAGCTGAGAGACATAGCAGGCCCTTTGCTTCATGCACATTTTCAATTCATTGAAGGAAAAGACATAAGGAAAACGATAAGCAACAGTATTTGTGAAGATTCTGTATTCATCCCTTTGTGTCTGACAAGAAAGTTACCATTTATGCAAGAATGGCTTCTATTCACCAATCACGTTACCTCTTGTGCTGAGTCAAATATTTCAGACGATGAGAACATTGCACTGGTGTCCTACACCAGACATGACGAGTTGGAAGAAAGCTACTTGTTCACCCTCCAAACCAGAAGAAAAAGGGAAGACAAGGGAAGACGCAAACCAGTTTAGAGAAGCTCTCCCTCCATAAAGTTATACAGTCATTCAAAGCTGCTTCTTGCACTAGGATAGTGCATAGCTACTTAGCATGTTGGAAAGACCATACATTCAGTTCCTAATTCTCTCCATTTACTAGTATCTGTTATTTAATCCCTTGGAGCTCTTTCTCATATGTTTAAAATATGGGTAATAGCAACTGTATTGCAGTCATTGAAAGGATTACGAATAGTGAACCTAAAATACTTAGCACTATCTATACTAATTATAGTATCACTTCCTCATTTTTTAAAACTGGAATAATTGCTTTACAATGTTGTGTTAGAGTCTGCTGTACAGCAAAGTGAATCAGCTATATGTATGCATATGTCCCCTCCAACTCCCACCCCATCCCACCCCTCTAGGTCATCACAGAGCACCAAACTGAGCTCCTTGTTCTATACAGCAGCTTCCCACTGGCTGTCTATTTTATACAAGGGAGAGTAATATGCCAATGCCACTCTCTCAATTCATCCCACCCTCTCTTCCCCTGCCACAATGCCTGCAAGTCCATTCACTATGCGTCTCTGCTCCTGCCCTACAAATAAGTCCATCAGTGCCATTTTCCCTAAATTCTATATATATGCACCAATATATGCCATCTTGCTATCAAGCCTGAAATCCCAGGGGCCTAGTACCATGCAAACTTAAGCTTGGCTTTTGCTCAAGTAAGTGCCAACACAGTGTTTTTCAAGCAGTGATGCATGGTCTAGCCTCCTCTCATCTTTCAAGACCTCTATTCTTGGGGGCTTAGTCCTTCGCTTCCACCCACTGGCTGGGGAAAAAAAGTGAGGACCACGTGTAGGAGGCTTTGTGAGTAGGGCCTGGAGGTGGACACCTCCTTGCTCACACCTGTGCCCAGTCACATGGCTGTCTCTTCCTGAGAGTGGAGGTGAGATAGGTAATTTAGGTGTGTGCCCAGGATGAACAGAAAACTGATTTGAGAGGAGCTGGCCAGTCTGCCCCCTTGTCCCTAACACAGAGAGATGCTTGAGAGTGGTAGGTATGTTATGTGCTTATGTCTCTAAGTCATATACCATACTTTTGTGACCCCATGGACTGTAGGCTGCCAGGCTCCCCTGTCCATGGGATTTCCCAGGCAAGAATACTGGAGTGGGTTGCCATTTCCTCCTCCAGGGGATCTTCCAAACCCAGGTCTCCTGCACTGGGAAGTGGATTATTTACCAGTGAGACACCTGGGAAGCTCAGGTATGTTACAGCTCTGTGTAAACATACACCCACAGTTGATTCCANATACTGAAGTGGGTTGCCATTTCCTCCTCCAGGGGATCTTCCAAACCCAGGTCTCCTGCACTGGGAAGTGGATTATTTACCAGTGAGACACCTGGGAAGCTCAGGTATGTTACAGCTCTGTGTAAACATACACCCACAGTTGATTCCAAATCAAGTGCTTTTGAAATTTCCAGTGGAAACAGAGACCTGTCCTTACCTGGACTACTTCTTATGTCCTACCATAATGGGGTCCCCAGTATCCTTGGGGATTGGGAAGTTGTCTGGTAGGAAAACTGTGCCATAGACCCCAGCCATTCAGAGAGTCTACTCCTATAAATATGTTCCTCATTTCTACCTGGAAAACTCCTAGCTATCTCTATGAATCAGCTCAAAGGACAGCCCTTACTCAGTGCTTCTCTGGCGGCTCTGCCACTCTTCAGCTAAGTTATTACTCCCCAAATATGCAATCACAGTGTCTTTTACATCTGACTCAGTGCTGTGACCCTTTCACAGGGTTTCTAAGTCTCATCCCTATGCTCATTTTGGATCTGGTAGTTCTTTGTTGTGGAAGATTCTTAGGAATTGTAGAATGTTCAGCAGCATCCCTGGCCTCTGGCCAGTAGATGCTGGTAGTAATTCCACCTTCCCTCATTCATGACAATCACAAGTATGTCCAGACATTGCCATATGTCTCCTCTGAGGACAGAATCAACCTTGTATAAGAACCATGGATAATGAAGGACAGAGAAGCCTGGCATGCTGCAGTTTATGGGTCGACAAAGAGTTGGACATGACTTAGCGACTGAACAACAGCACAAGAACCAGTCTTCCTATGACTTTCCCAACAGTCTAAAGAGACTTCCCTGGTGGCTCAGCTGGTAAAGAATTTGCCTGCAATGTAGGAGACCTGGATTCGATCCCTGGGTTGAGAAGATCCCTTGGAGAAGGGAAAGCTACCCACTCCAGTATTCTGGCCTGGAGAATTCCATAGACTGTACGGTCCATGGGGTCACAAAGAGTTGGACATGACTGAGCGACTTTCAGTATACAAAGAGGTCATATCTGTCCTGGCTAGACTAGCCTCGATCCCAAATCAAGTCACTCACTATCCCAAGGTTTACTGTTAGATTTCCTTCATGGAAGCTATCATCAGATACAAATTATCTGTTTAACTTGTTGTTTACTCATGCCCTGGAATGTAAGCCCCACAGGTCAGGAGCCTCTTCTATGGAACTTACTGCTGTGTCCCAAAGGGCTTAGAGAAATCTCTCATGTATAGTAAGTGCTCTTTCAAAAAGCCATCGGAGATGAAACATTAAAAATATAGTACTATGCTAGACATTGTGGACAGTATGGGGTTGTAAACTGGTCTTCCCGGGTGGCACATTGGTAAAAAATCCACCTGCCAATGCAGGAGACACAAGAGACACGGGTTCAGTCCCTGAGTCAAGAAGATCTTCAGGAAGACGAGATGGCAACCCACTCCACTATTCTTACATGGGAAATACCATGGACAAAGGAGCTTGGTGGGCTACAGTTCATGGGGTCGCAAATAGCAGGGTATGGCTGCTTGACTGAGCACACCAACATGGGATTGTAACCTACTTGCCTGTTAACAGGAAACCTCCTGGTCAAAGATAAAGATAGACTATTACTCACAGCAAAAGCAGCTGCCAGAGAAATATGTTATATCAATTCCCGGTGCCCAATCCCCAGATTCAGTGAGGGCTTGATGGTTCCAGCACATGCAGTGGGTATATTGCAACTGAGCACCCTGAAAGTAGCGCTGTTCATAGATCGTCTGCCCTAAACTCCAGAAACACAAGGTTGGAGTTGGGCAGGGCGTAGGGGGAAGGGTTAAAATGAATTTTCACTCTAGAATATAAGTAAATATTCTCTGGCAAGGGGAAGAAGAGCTCTGTACGTTTCCTATCGTTGAGTTGATTTCTGCAAGATCTCACATTTGAATGGAACACAAGATTGCCTGACTTCTCAACTTTGGCCTCTTATGTCATCAGAGAGATAGTGGAAGATTTTTCAGAAAACTACTAGTAAGTACATCAAGAATAAGAAATAGCCCCAGTTGTGACATCAGAGAATCTTACTCTAAAATCTCTATTCTTACCTCTGATGGACAGTGTGAACTTGGGGAGAAAACTCAGAGGCAAGACTCAATTTTCTCAACTGTAACATGGGAACATTAATAAATTCATGACAAGTCAATGAGAACTGTAAGTCAAATGAGCTCACAAAACACTGTGAGCTCAACAGTGAAAGTCACTCACTCTTGTCCAGTTCTTTGCGACTCCATGGACCATACAGTCCATGGAATTCTCCAGGCCAGAATACTGGAGTGGGTAGCCTTCTCCAGGGGANACCCCCTTTCCCCCCTCCCACCCCACACCATCTCCCTGGATCATCCCCATGCATCAGTCCCAAGCATCCTGCATCCTGCGTTGAACCTAGACCAGCGATTTGTTTCACTTATGGTATCATACATGTTACAATGCCACTCTCCCAAATCATCCCACCCTCTCTCTCTCCCACAGAGTCAAGATAGGGATTCTGTGTCCGTTTGACTCTGGAATATTTGCTATGCTCTGAACTAACTTCAAATCATACTTTTAGTAACAAGTCTCCTCTGCATTTGTTATTAGGGAATCTAATAATAGCAAAAAGCATCCTAAGATTCTTATAGTAAGAGGTATGTGTGTGTGTGTGTGTGTGTGTGCGCGCGCGCGCGCTACTTGCTCAGACTTGTCTGACTCTTAGCAAACCCATGAACTGTAGCTCACCAGGCCCCGCTAGCCATGGGATTCTCCAGGCAAGAATATTGGAGTGGGTTACCATTCCCTTCTCCAGGGGGAGCTTCCTGACCCAGGGATTGAACCTGGGTCTTCCACATTGCAAGCTGATTCTTTACCATCTGAGCCACAGTAAGAGGAATACAAAGAAGCAAAGAGGGGGTGGAAGCTACCTTTCCCTAGTGTAGCTTTACTTTATTTAGAATAATTTATAATCACATAAGACAGAAGCTGAACCGTCTATGTGTCTCCTCTCTGCATCACCAGAATGCTTACCTTGCTGCTGCACTTAGTGACCGGAGGTTAAACTGCAGCTAGCTATTTCTCTCGATTTTTCAGGGCTCATCTCTGCACAGTTAAGCACTCTTACACAACATATTTAGCAATTGGAACTTCACCTATTGCTAATTATGTTTAAAAAATAATACTTCAAACAATTGCTCAGGGAAGTAAGCATTAGACACAACGGGATACTTTTTCATTAATTCTTAAATACAATTACTTTTTAATGCAACATAAATTTTCTAGTTAAATTTTAATATAGACCTTTTTACTTATTTACCCCAAATCATAATATCTGGGTTATCATTTTTCGCTTTTCCTCTTGTCTATCCAGCTAGATTTTAAACAGGGGCTCTTTAGTTTGGCAGTACATTCTCAGAGCAGTTTTGTGTGTGTGTGCATGTATGTGTTGAGATACTCTTGCTAGGATTTTTCTTTAAAAAGAAAGAAAGATTGTCATCACTTCCCCAGATCCAGTGGTTAAGACTTCACATTTCAGTGCCAGAGGTGAGGGTTCCATCCCTGGTTTGGGAGCTAAGATTCCACATGCCTTGTGGCCAAAAACCAAAACAGAAAACACAAACAATACTTTAATAAATTTAATAAATATTCTTAATATGGTCCATATCCATAGAAAAATCTTAAGAAAAAAAAGATTATTTAAAAAAATTCCAACCATCTCTGACATTTGGCTTAATTTTATTTCTTGACTTCACTAAATAGAACTTTTGCTGTGAAGGCTTCATTATTCTCATTGCCATCTCCCATTACAGACAGCAGCAGAAATAGGAATTTGATTAGGCCTGGCTGACTGAGACATCTTGGAGGGTTAGGACCATGTCTTTTTGACTTTATATCCCTAGTACATTAGCCACATCCAGCATAGAGTTAGCACTCAATAGGTATTTGACAAATGAATAGATGGATGGATGAATAAGAGAATCTCCACACTGAAATATAAATCACTCTGACTTGTTCTTCTATATTAGAAACATTTTATAGGCCCATCTATCTTTTCATATAAATTTTGTATCTCTTATAATTGATGGGTCTAGAATGAAATAAAAATGTTAAATGAAATAATTTCATTACCAATGAGTTTAATGATGACATCAATTATCAACTTGTCAAGGAGTCAGTGTTAAATGTACAGAATCATCAGGTTCTATCATCTTCATCAAAAGATCGGTGTCTGGTCTAAAGAAAACATATTGCAAGCAACATATAAACAATCAAACAAGCAAAAATAGTGGAATTACTTTGAAAGTGGAAACACAAAATGGTTTTGATATAGAAAGTAGGATAGCATGGGAGTAAGAGGAGGGTTTCTGGGGGCAGACTGCCTGGGTTTGACCCCTGGCTACACTCATCAGCTAGCCTTGTGATCCTGGGAAAATTATTTAATCTCTCTGGGCTTTGTCTCCTAAATGAGAGAACTGCAAGCTATTTTATCGGGTTGTTGTGAGAGTTAAGTGAGAAAAAACACAGGAACTCTTAGAATAATGTCTGGCACATAGAAAGAACTCAGTACGTATTGGTTGTGGTTGTCATTATTACTATTATGAGATATTACAACAAACCTGGGTGTTAAAGAGCTAGAAGTTGTTCAGTCACTAAGTTGTGTAAAAATCTTTGTGATCTCATGTGTCAGGCTTGTCTGTCCTCTAGTATCTCCTGGAGTTTCCTCAGATTTGTGTCCATTGAGTCAGTGATGATAGCTAACCACCTTAGCCTCTGATGCCCCTTTCTCCTTAGAAATGACTCTTTGGAAAAGACCCTGATGAAGGGAGAGTGCTAGAACTACTTTAACCTAGGTTGTGGGTTTCCCAGGTTTGATCCCTAGTATGGGAAGATCCCCTGGAGAAGGAAATGGCAACCCACTCCTGTATTCTTGCCTGGAGAACTCCACAGACAGAAGAGCCTGGCAGGCTATGCGGTGCATGGGATCACAAAGAGTTGGACACAACTTGCAACTGAACAACAGCAACGATAACAAGCTAGATTGCACTCTTCCTTTCTTTCAAACCACCTAGTGACTCTATCTAGTTCAGCCTACTGAGAGCACTCTGAAGCCAGAAGGTCTTATAAGATCCCTATAATTCTGGTTAATTTATGTTTTATTGTTCCCTTGGTTATAATTTACCTCCTAGCCACAAATATATTTTTGTCTTCAGCCTCATCCTCCAATAGGGAAGCATCTACACTATAAGAAGGATTCTATTTAAGCAGAGGTCTAGTCATTACCACTTCAAAATGTTTCAACATCATGCCATGACTATATTCTGTACTTCATTATGTTCTGCCAAACCTCAAAAGTTGGACATGACTTAATGACTAAACATTATCAACCACGCCTCAGCCCCTTACAGCTCCAGGTATTTCAAAGTGCTGCTCCATATATGTGAAATATGCTCCATTTGGGTTAATTTTGTACGTCAAGTAGGCTAGGCTAAGGGATGCCCAGATGGCTACACGCACGCATGCTCAGTCGTATCTAACTCTTTGTGACCCATGGACTGTAGCCCACCAGGCTCTTCTGTCCATGGGATTTCCCAGGCAAGAGTATTGGGGTGGATTGCAATTTCCTCCTCCAGGGGATCTTTGTGACCCAGAGATTGAACTGAAGTCTCCTGCATCTCCTGCATTGCCAGGTGGATTCTTTATCATTAAGCCATCTAGGAAGCCTGCCCACATAGCTGGTAAAAAAACATCATTTCTGGGTGTGCCTATGAGGATGTTTCACAAAGAGCATAGCATTTGAATGGGGGACCAAGTGAAGTTCATCCTCACCATCACAGGTGGGATACCCTCCAATCCTTTGAGGGTTGGAAGAACAAGAAGATGAAGGAAGGGTGAATTTGTCCTTTCTGCTTGAGGTAAGACATCATCTCGTCTTGCCATCAGGCATCAGCACTCCTGACCCTCAGGCCCTTGGACTGAGACCAAATTATACCACCAGCTTTCCTGGGTTTCCAGCTTGGAGTTGGTGGGAGATCTTGGCTTCCATAGTGGCTTGAGCCAAGATACTTAACTAACACCGTCAGCTATATAGTACTGTGCTGTAATCGGTTTATAATACTGTTCACATAAATAATACATAAACACAAAAAATATTCTTCATCTTGCAGTAGGGTACCTTGAAAAGTACAGTAGTACAGTACAACAGATGGCACACAGGGGCTGGCATTGAGTGAACAGGCCAGAAAAGTTCCTGCCTGATGGAGGAGGGAGAGCAGGTGGCAGACAGTAGAGCTGAAGGGTCGTCAGCAATAGGAGACAGAGGGCAAGCTGTGATTTGCCCTCCTGATAGAACTCACATCTGATAGAACATACATTGGCACCTTTGAATGTTTGAAAACTGAAGTGAACATTCATATGTATGGGACTTAATTGTATTCCATATGTTATGGAAAAACTCAAACTTTTTGGCCAATCCAGTAGACTTCTAGGTGGTGCAGTGGTAAAGATTCTGCCTTCCAGTGCAGGGGACTCAAGAGATGTGGGCTCAACCCCTGGGTTGGAAAGATTCTCTGCAGTAGGAAAGGGCAATCAATTTCAGTATTCTTGCCTGGAAAATTCCATGGAGAGAGGAGCCTGGTGGGTTGCCGTCCACAGGGTCATAAAGAGTTGGACACGGCTGAGTAACTGAGCACACTCACACACACTAGATCTCTATACATCCTATTGATTCAAATTTCTGGAGAGCCCTAACTTCACACTCCATCATCTTTCTTATTTAGCCAATAAAATAAAAGGTGCTAATTTCTCCAGGATGTTTTCTCTGACCCGCCGGGTGTAACCTGGGTACCCTTCCTTTCCCGCCCTAGCACACTGAGTGTTTTCAACAACAGAGCTCACCAAGTTGGGATCACAGTTGTCTGTCAGCTGTTTCTCTTTTTTTACGTGACTGTGAGGGCCCCGATGAAACTGCCTGGATTGACTGTGTCCCTGTGTCTGTCACAGTGCATGGTCACTAACTAAGAACACAGCAATCATGTGTTTACAAAAATGATTTATTTTAAGGACAATCATGAAAGGGAACAGGAGAGAGTCCCAACGATCACTCAAAACAGCAAGGGACTTCTCTAGCAGTCCAGTGGTTAAAACTTCCAATGTAGGGGGTGCGAGTTTGATCCCTGGTCAGGGATTAAGGTTCCATATGTCTTGTGGCCACAAACAACAACAACAAAATAGAAAACAGAAGAAATATTGTAGCAAATTCAATGAAGAATCTAAAAATTGTCCACATCAGAAAAAAAAAATCCTTAAAGGAAAAATAACACAAGTCAAGTGATTTTCTGCTCTGGCCCTGTGTCATTTTCAAAGATAGAACGCCACACAGGTCTTCCTAAGGCAGATCCGCTCCATGGTATGGGCAGAACAGGCTCAAGGCCATTCCCATCAAGGCACACACCCCGTGGGTCTCTCCGCACTTCTTAGTACTCTAGTTTTTCCTAACAGCACAGGTCCACCATCTTGCCACCTTCCCGCCTGTAATTGGAGCGGCTCTGGGGGAACCAAAGCCATCCTAGAGAACTGATTACAGATGTTCTGTGCTCTTTTTCAGCGTCTGGACATAGGTTCATCAGAGTGCAGATTGAACAATCAGGTGTTTTCTGTATAATCTACATCTACACAGCTCAAAGCTGGCCCAAATTCACATTAAAAAGACACTCTACTCGTCACCTGCAAGATCTTAAAAAAAACAACTTCCTGATCAAAATGAATTCGAAATTTCATTATTCTTAATGACCTCAGCCACTGAGGCAAGGTGACCTTAATAAAATTATGTTAGACAATGAAGTATCCGTAGAGTAGATTATGAAATCTATAACACTATTATTAGCATTTTTGNATCACAGGGAGGTGTCAGCTATCTGAAGGTGTTTTCTCTTAAAGACACTGGGGGCACCCCTGAAAGTTTTTGAATTAAGAAAGTACTTGAACAAACATGCCCGGTTATTACTTGACTGCAGTGTAGAAAAACAGTAAGGGGCAAAGTGGACCTCAAGCAACCAGTAAAGAGGCTCATATTGTTTAGCAGAAGAGATGTTTTCGAGGTTCAGGAAGCTGGTGTGGCGATAAAGAGGTGCTCTGGGGAAGCATTTCATATTCTAAAAGCATTCATCCTCCTCTAACTAAAATTTCCATTCAAGAAAGTTCCATTACCTGCTGAGGTCACTGAAAGGAACTGAACACTGCAGTTATAAACTTCTACTTAATCAGGTTCAAAATCCAGCATAAATGCATCATCCTTCAATGACGGTCCTGAATTAAGATGCCCCTGTTAAATGCTCTGATCATTATCTCTCATAGCATTTTTAACTAGTGTCTTTATGGAATAGTTTTTTCACTATCCAGTCTCCTCTTTGGAGCTCTTTAAGAGCCACATGTAGTTTGTTCTGGGGCCCCCTGCTTTGGCACAACGCCCGCCAGTCAATAATTAATGAATGCTTCATGGCTTTTGAATGGAAAAGGAGAAAATAGCTCGTCCTCCCAAGAGTGGTTAATCAGCTTAAACAAATTTGTCCCTGGGAAAATCTGTGGTGTATACACCTTTGGGTAAGAAGCTTCATGGACTCTGTGTGTGTGTGTGTGTGTGTGTGTGGGTGTGTGTGTGTGTGTACACGCACGTGCGCGTGCACACATGTGGCAGGAGGAGGTGAGGTGAGCTGTCTATATCACTGCTCCTGTTCACAGCACCAACTGCTTTGCTGTTTCTCACTATGCTCACTGTTCGCTGAATCCATGGTAGGCAAGGAGCAAGCTAAGAGGCTGGAAGAAAATGCAAGGAGCCGTAGGAACTGCAGATGTGTCCGTTCTCTTCTGGCTGGCACAGCAGCCGTAGCACCAGATGTGACATAACACAACATAGCCACACAACCCTGCAGGGCTTTTCCAGGTGAAACTTACACACACCTACAGAACAAAAGTAGCCCGTGGCCAAGCAAGTACCTCGTGATGTGCGTGCACAGAACTGTAAGTGATCTCAGCTGTTACATAACCATGCATCATGATTTATAGAACATGGGACGAGAGGGCGTGGGAGCGTGGGGTGAGAGAGCCTGACTGGTGCCATCTTGTTAATTTCCCCACATTCCATCCCTTCAAGGTCTCTTGTCCCACGCATTATGCAGGTTCTAACCTCTGTGGCATCCTCCTAGTGCACAATGCCGCCGCTTGAACCCACACCCCACAACAACAGTAGCTACAACAACAAACAGTTATATCCCCAATACACAGCAAAACCTAATGCCAGGTATCACTTGAAACTCCTGTTGCAGTCCCTGCCCTTACGGGGCTAGAAGAATCACCCACCACATGGAGAGTGCCTTTATCTTTCAGGGCCAAGTCCAGTCCACTGTCTGTCCTTGTGAAACTGCAGGAAAGCCTCTACAGGGGCAGCCCCACCCCTGTGGAGTTTTTATGAAGGACCCACAACCCCCCCCACAGGCACTGGGCCCATCCCTTCAAAGATGGGATTTTTCTTTTCTTTTCTTTTCTTTTTTTTGGGGCATTTACAGCTCACCCACATAATTCCAAATGCTTTCCTATTGTTCTAAATCTGCAAGAAAATCAGAGGACACACTTTTCCTGCATCACAGGACACAGCCTAAATCTTAACCATTTGGCTGCCATAGCCATCAATGTATGCATTAAGGCGAGGAAACTGCCCGGACTCGCCATAAGAAGGCTACATTCAGCACCAGGCCGTTACTCTCTGTACATTAGCTGGTGACCAGTGAATTGCAAGTTTTACAGGGAGGCCTCCAGTCCCTGCTTGGGCTCTTCAGGAAGACACCTTGATCTGAGCCCTCTTCAAAGCAGAAAAGGGCATCCTCTAAAGTAACATCCTTACATGTCATGCAATCTTTTAACTGAACCACCCATATCTCTTGCTGTGGGTGCTTCCCAAACTTGGTAAACTTGCTCTGGTTTCAGTTGCCTCCATAGCTCTAGGCCCAGAGCCCTGGATGTCTATCAGTTTTATTTATTTATTTTATTTTTTTAAATTAGTTAATTTATTTATTTAAATAAGTGTACATGAGTTCCCAATCTTGAACCGCCCCCCCTTCCCACTCCACATCAACTCTCTGGATCATCCCTGTGCACCAGTCCCAAGCATCCTGTATCCTGAACTGAATATACACCGATGATTCATTTTCCACACGACAGCACATATTTCAGTGCCATTCTCCCAAACCTTCCCCCCCTCTCCCTCTCCCTCCAAGTCCAAAAGTCCATTCCAGGCATCTGTGTCTCTTTTGATGTCTTGTATACAGGGTTATCATCACCATGTTTCTAGATTCCATATATATGAGTTAGTGAATTTTTTTTTAAAAGTAAGCTGATCAATGGGTTTCCCAGGTGGCACTAGTGGTAAAGAATCTACCAGCCAATGCAGGAGATGCAGGTTCGATCCCTGAATGGGGAAGATCCCCTGGAAAGGGAAATGGCAACCCATTCCAGTATTCCTGCCTGGAGAATCCCAAGGACAGAGGAGCCTGGTGTCCTGGGGGCCCTAAGGAGTTGGACAAGACTGAAGTGACTTAGCACGCACANTAATGGTAAAGAATCTACCAGCCAATGCAGGAATGCAGGTTCGATCCCTGAGTGGGGAAGATGACCTGGAAAGGGAAATGGCAACCCACTCCAGTATTCCTGCCTGGAGAATCCCAAGGACAGAGGAGCCTGGTGTCCTTGGGGCCCTAAGGAGTTGACAAGACTGAAGTGACTTAGCACGCACGCACAATGTGATCAACACAGAATGTTTGAGAAACTGAATAAAAAAGAAGAAAGTCAATGCCCTCCCTCAAACCCACCACCAGAGATTTTCATTTTTAAATTGCAGTATAATTGCTTTACAATGTGGTATTAGTTTCTGCTGTACAGTGAAGTGAATCGGCTATCTTTATACATATATCCCCTCCTCTCGTACTTCCCTCCCACCTGTACCCCATCCCACTCATCTGGGTCATCACAGGGCATAGAGCTGGGCCCCCTATACAGCAGCTTCCCTCTGGCTTTCTGTTTACTCATGGACTGTATCCATGTCAGTGCCATTCTCCCAGTTTGTCCCACTCTCCCCTTCATCCCATCCACAAGTCCATCTTCTATATCTGTGTCTCTATTCCTGCCCTGCAAATGGGTTCATCAGTACCATTTTTCCAGATTCCATATATACGTATTGATAAACTTTTACTACATATGACTGCACCCATATATAGCTCATATTTTATCATCTTCTACCTACCTGTATAGCTGCCTATACTATTTTGTTTCTTTCTGCCTTTATCTCCCTCCATTTCAACCCTTGGTTTGTTTCTGGAAGCTGGTCTATTGCAAGGCTCAATAGCCCCAAGCAGTGGCAACTGGATGAACTTTCTAATCGAACCCACTTTGTTGTTCCTCAGAGAGACCATCTAAGCACACCAACTCCTCTGTTTCCCTCTGCCTCTCCCCATCAGACACGCTCTGTCGCATGTGTTCACATTCACACCCCCCAACCTTTGTCTTTTCATTTCCTACCCATGGAAAGTAATCTTTTCCTCACTTCATTCCATTTTTGATCCATCTCCTGACAAGTGACAATAATCCTGGGCTATAAAGCTAAGAGTTGCATTAGGCATTTACCTCCATCAGCAAAAAAGGAACCCTATGGCCTTAGAAATAACATACTCTGAAGCAGCAGGGACTATAATCTCCAGAGTCCTATAGGAGGGAGGAGAGAGGAGGGAGGAGGGAGGAGGGAGGGAAGTCGCTCAGTTGTGTCCGACTCTTTGCAACCCCATGGGCTGTAGCCTACCAGGCTCCTCCATCCATGGAATTTTCCAGGCAAGAGTACTGGCGTGGGTTGCCATTTCCTCCTCCAGGGGATCTTCCTGACCCAGGGATTGAACCTGGGTCTCTCATATTGCAGGCAGACGCTTAACCGTCTGAGCCACCAGGGAAGCCCAAAGTCTTACAGACCTCCTAAAAATTGCTCTTAGACTTCCATTTCATCTATTTTCCCATCTTCTTTATGTACTTTTCAATGAAATGAGCACTTAAATATTTTTTAATATCTCTGATTTGTTGAGCACAAATTATTAGCAATATTTCCTGCTTCTATTTATCAAGGGTAAAAAATTCTCAGTACTCTCAATGGATACGAGTTTGAGCAAAGTCCGAGAGATGGTAAAGGGCAGGGAAGCCTGGTGAACTGCAGCCCATGGTGTTGTAAACAGTCAGACACAACATAGCGACTATGTCAGCATAGTCAACAACAACAGCTTCTTCAGTTATGACTCTCTCTAGGCTGGGGGAAGCAAATTTAGGGAGANGAGAGATGGTAAAGGGCAGGGAAGCCTGGTGAACTGCAGCCCATGGTGTTGTAAACAGTCAGACACAACATAGCAACTATGTCAGCATAGTCAACAACAACAGCTTCTTCAGTTATGACTCTCTCTAGGCTGGGGGAAGCAAATTTAGGGAGATCCAACTAATTGCCCAAGCTGGCACTCCTCTACCACCCAGTTAATCTCTTCATTTGCCTTGACCATCATGAGGTTATGGTAACAAAGAAAAGACAGAGCTGTCTTCCACAAAGCCAAAGGAGCAGCGTCTGGGTTATTCATGTATACAGAGGGAAGAGGCAGACAGGAGGCAAAATCTTCCTTAGCTCTCGCGGCAGCATCTGGCGGGCCAAGGTATTGATCATTTTGCTCTTACAGTGGTCTATTTACATTCACGGGAGCAGGAGGCAAGCAGCAGAGACATCTCTCAGTTGTGTGTTTCCATAATGTCCCCCCATCCTTCACCCCTTCTGCGGTTTTTCTCTGCATTTAGAAAGTCGTTGAGAAATGTTAATGGTCTGGGGGAAAACTAGCAGTTGGTGAATGATGAATGGGCAAGTAGCGGAATGAGGGTGTGCAGCTAATGATTTCCTACAAGTGATGATTAAACATCGTTCCTCCATCTCTCAGCACCTAATTCTCCCCAAGGCTGATTTATGGAAGACATCCTAATGCACAGCTCCTGTAGTTTTATTAGCAGGAACAGTTTAGCCATGAGAGCAACCTGCCCCTGCTTCTCATTTTCTTCAGTTGAAGAAGAAAAAAATGATCAAATGTGAAGAACGACTGGGGCCTCCTGCTCTTAATACTAAAAAGACAAAATAGCATAATACAAAGACCACTAAGGAGGTAGGTAGTCATCGGTGGGATAAAGTTTATGAATGGCAAAGCCATTACTCCACTGAAGTCATTACCTTGTCCCAGACCTAAGGGAGGGGGTTGGTTCCTACAGTTCCTAAAGATGGAAACCTGCGGCTGCTCTTTGAGTCTCAAAATAACCAAGAACCTCATTTTTCCAAATGTCAGAATACCTGCCTTCACCACCTTAGGAAAAGGTATAAGGTTACCATAAGAACCCAGACAAGATGTGGGAGTGTTTGTGATTTTAAAAAGTGATGACAAAAAATGTTCCCATGGTGGGCAAATAGAAATTAGGAGCATGTGAGGATCATCAAAAAGAAAGTGGGGTCATCAGATCTTTTCTTCCCTAAAAGAACTGACTTCCTTGTTTTCTGGCAAAGATGTTAACGTCTTTCAAGGTTCTGTACGGATATTTTCTTTGAATGTCTAGAAGTCATCGAAAATCATGACTTTCTACTGGAAGTATTGCAAAAATATAGGGCCTGTCATTTTCAAAAAATACCAAAGCACATCAATGAATATTTATTAATTCCTTAATAATTTAATAATATACCACGTTAATCCCTTAATTATGTAAGACCTAATACTCACTGGATACTTACCTTATGTCCAGGTCTATGCTATGCAGTTTGCAAAGATTATTTTTTATTTTATTCTTATCAATTTTAGATGGAAGTTGCTTTTTTTTTTTTTTGTATCTTACAACTAAGAAAACAGAAGGAAACTAAATAATTTACACAAGGTCACCTATGACTATGCAGTATTTGATCTGAAGAGGTCTGATGCTAGAACCTACACTTATAGCCACCATTGTAAACTAATACTACATGCTCTCCTGTAATGTTCACTTTCCACTGGCCAACTAACTTGAATAAACATAAATCAGTCCTATAGTATTTAGAAAGTATGAACTAAACAAGAATTCTGCAATATTTTGGATTAAATACAGAGTTTTGAATTGATCTGAGCCTAAACATACAATTTAAAACTCCTTTAATTCATAGAAATCTATATAAACTCTGACCATACTCTCTGGTCTTATGAAGTATTAGTTTAAATTCTAATAAAAGTGGATCCTTGACTCCATGTGTGCCCTGTGACATAGGGCACACATAGAGAAAGGATGTGTGGACACAGTAGGGGAAGTAGGGGTGGGGTAAACTGGGAGATTGGGTGACATATACACACTGCCGCTGCTGCTGCTGCTGCGTCGCTTCAGTCGTGTCCGACTCTGTGCGACCCCATAGACGGCAGCCCACCAGGCTCCCCCGTCCCTGGGATTCTCCAGGCAAGAGTCCTGGAGTGGGGTGCCACTGCCATGTGTAAAATAGATAACTAGCGGGAAGCTGCTGTGTAGCACAGGTTCAGCTCAGTGCTCCGTGATGATCCAGATGGGTAGAATTGTGGGGGGAGTGGCGAGGGGGTTCAAGAGGGAGGGGGCATATGTATCTGTACATGGCTGACACACTTTGTTGTACAGCAGAAACTAACACAACATTATAGAGCAACTATATTTCAATAAAAAACCACAACAAAAACAAAACAAAAAAAGTGGATCCTTGATGCCAGGACCAAGACAATTCAAGGGCAACTGAATCGCCCATACTGTAGTTCAGAGCACTCATTCCAACTTCAGCAGGTACCACTGAGCTCCTAAGTGCCAGTTACTGAGATTACAAGAATTCACAAAAGCAAATTTGGTCTCCATCATCGAGTTTATGATCCAATGAATGCGATAGACATCAATCAGTTAATCCAATGCTAAATGCAAATAACTATGGCCACTGTTAGGGCTTCCCAGGTGGCACTAGTGGTAAAGACTCCGCCTCCCAATGCAGAATACATAAGTGACGTGGGTTCGATCCCTGGGTTGGGAAGATCTCCTGGAGGAGGGCATGGCAACACACTCCAGTATTCTTGCCTGGAGAATCCCATGGGCAGAGGATCCCAGTGGGCTACGGTCCATAGAGTTGCAAAGAGTTGGACACAAGTGAAGCAACTTAGCAGGCACGACGGGCCACTGTTACAGAGGAATGATACATGGCACCATGAGAGTACACAGTAGCCAAGGCTACTCTAGGGGCTAGGAAGTGCTCCCTTGAGGAAGTGCTCACTGGTTGCAACAAAAGGAATGAGTAGATGTTAACTAGAGGGTCTTAAGAGGTATCAGGGCAAAAAGAGACTATGAGAAAAACCTTTCAGCAGGAGGAAATTTGCAGTATTTTAAGAAAAAACAGAAGCCAGTAGAAATGGAGCACAAGAAATAAAGGGTCTAAGGATAGCAAATGAGGTCGGGGATGTGCAGGCGTGTGGACCATGAAGGGCCTTCAGGGCCATAGCTTAGGTTTTGTTTTTAATCATAAGAACACTTGGAAGTCATGAGGATACTGACTTGAAGTCAGAATAAATACAGAAATAGTACTTCAAAGCCTTGATGGCTGCCTGTCTTAAGAGCTCCCTTCATTTTAAGTAAAGAAGTAGAATGCTAATCTCTGCATCAGAAATGAGGTCATGAAAGCCTCCACAAAGTGGAATGAAATACCCAGAATCACTCATCTTACACAGCAAGGTCAGAGTCAGGAAGAGAATACAGGTTTCCAAAATTCAGATCTGCATTTATTTCCTGCTACACTATAGTATAAGAGCAAAGAGCCCTCGATGGCAGAAGCAGTAGTGGTCCAAGACTAGAAACTACAAATGAGTTTATCGAGGCATGATGGGCCAGATAAGGAGACTGGAGGGAAAAAAAATAGAAAGCCCAAGGGACCAGAGGGACATCGCCAAGACAGCTTTCAGGAATGGTGATAATGACCCAAAAAAGTGTGGAGAGAAGATCATTTGTCATTGAGACCAAACACATCCATTTTATTTTCGGTTTTTCAGGGGTATTTCAGAGCTATGATGTTAGGGGAACTACTGACCAAAATTGCCCACTCTGGCCAGTTACCACAGGAATCATTTGCACCAGTTGGATTATGACAGGAGGTCCTGGTAAGGAACATGGAACTAATGGACCACCACCAACCAGAAGTAAACACCAGTCCACATGTCCTACCAACCTCCCAGAATCCTTCTCGATGGAAACCATCTTGACTGAGCAATGAGTGCATGACCAGGAAGGACCCTGAGTCAGAGTGATTGGACAGAGACAATCTGCAAACTAAACCCATTACCATAAAACCTGAGACTGTGAGCCACATGGCAGAGCAGTTCTCCTGGCTTCTTTTACCTTCCTACTCTCCACCCAGGGGACCTTTCTTAATAAAGTTCCTTTCTTTGTTAGCATGTGTGTCTCCTTGGACAATTCATTTCTGAGTGTTAGACAAGAGCCCACTCTCAAGCCCCTTCCTGCAGCAGTGTGAACACTGGACAGTCACTTAACCCCACAAGGCCTTGGTTTCTTCTTCATAAAATCAGAGTTGGCAAATCCTTCCAAAGAGTGTCATTGAGGGGATCAAAAGAAATGGCCATGGAAACCACATTTCACTTTAATAATGGTTCGCTATTAAATAGGTCACTCTTCTAGTTCATAACGTGGGATTCCTGGTGGCTCAATGGTATAGCACTTGCCTGCCAGTGCAGGAGATGCAGGTTCCATCCCTGGGTTGGGAAGATGCCCTGGAGAAGGGGATGGTGACCCACTCCAGTATTCTTGCCTGGAAAATCCCATGGACAGAGGAGCCTAGCGGCTACAGTGTGTGGGGTCGCAAAGAGTCAGACAGGACTTAACTAAACAACAAACAACTAGTCCATAGTAGAGCCTTTCAGCTGATAGCTAAGGAAGTGATCTATTCCCTTAACTGTAGGAAAGAAAATACCAATCCTACCCATTCGTCTCACCTGTAGCCCTGCTACAAGAATAAAGTGAAAGAACATGGAGAAACCCTGGTTGCCGAGATTCAGTAAGAACCGCACCATCAAGCTTACATGAGAAGGCTGAAAATAACACGATGCTTTCTCTATGCAGTCTCAGGAGACAGCCTCTAAGGTTATTCGTGAATAAATTTGCCTAGGCATCCAGAAAGGATCTGAATTTATAAATGCAGGGCAAATCTTATGCTGTTAATAGTTATCAATAAATTCTTGGCCTAATGAACAAATTTCAAAACCCAAGATAAGGCACAGCACTCTGGAAGCTGCTGTGGCATAATTAGCTCCATGCGGAATGAGTGGAGGATGGGCAGAAAAAAGACAGGAGAACTGGATTCAATGTGGGCCAACTATGGACAGAGGGTGTATCTGAATTGCCAGTGTCCTTGTTTTTAAAACGCTAAGGACTTCCAATTACCCTTTTTATAAAGTCTAAACTCATTATTTATAAGATAGGCTCAGCCTATTTGTCCCGGATTGCCTTCATCTGTCTATCCGCCAAGATCCAGCCATATGGAGTAGCTCTTCCTGAAGGTTTCTTGGATCAATCAGCCTCACATGCTCAAGTGCGTTGCTTCAGCTGCCCCCCTCAGGGCTCTCCCACGTTCAGACACCACCCTATGCCTTCCCTCTCTCACTTCTGAACTCCTGCTCATCCTCACATCTCCATTTAGGAAGTACTTCTTCAGGAAAGTCTTCCCTGACTACCCTAATCCAGTTCAAATCCTTTCCACACCTTCCCATAGAATCCCACACTTCCTTTCTTAAAACACTCATAACATGGAAGAGCAGGATCTCTGTCTAGTTCATATCTCTCACCTGGACAAAAGCCTAGAGGGCCAGGGGCTTTATCCATCTTACTAACAACCAAATCACCTATGCTCACACATAGGGGTTGCCTGAGAAAGTACATGGGAGAATGAATGGACTCTGGAAAAGAGATTAGAAGATTTCAGAGCAACACTTACCTGGAGCCTGGGGCTTCCAAGGTGGTGCTAGTGGTAAAGAATCTGCCTGCCAATGCAGGAGATACAAGGGACTCAGTTTCAATCTCTGCATTGGGAAGATTCCCTGGAGGAGGAAATGGCAACCCACTCCAGTATTCTTGACTGGAGAATCCCATGGACAGAAGAGCCTGGTGTGATACAGTCCATGGGATCACAAAGAGTCGGACACGACTGAACACCTGAGCACTACCTGGAGCCTGGAAATTTTGTGAGAAAATGGCTATGCAGCCTTCTTTTATGTGTGTGCATTTTTTAAATGGGGAATTAATGGAATTTTGTGGGGGACACATTTCATTGTATGAGATGAAATATATTTTTAATTGCATATTNGGTGTGATACAGTCCATGGGATCACAAAGAGTCGGACACGACTGAACACCTGAGCACTACCTGGAGCCTGGAAATTTTGTGAGAAAATGGCTATGCAGCCTTCTTTTATGTGTGTGCATTTTTTAAATGGGGAATTAATGGAATTTTGTGGGGGACACATTTCATTGTATGAGATGAAATATATTTTTAATTGCATATTTCAGGGCATCTATCATTCCCAGAATCAGGCATTGAAAGCTAATTTTATCCATTCAGCCCTCCAGTCTTCATGAAAACAATTGACCCTACCATCATCAGTATGTGTCCAGGTGCCCCTGGAGGATATGTTGCTCCCAAGAGAAACAACAGCATAATATCCAGAGCAGCTGGTCTCAGAGCTAAACAGTGTAGGAAATCCCAGTCTCTGGGCATCTTCCACTGTCACTTTAATGGACATCTTATTTTAGGGGACATAACTCAGGAAACAAGTCCGGGTGTGTGAGGACTGCCTGATAGTCTTGGTACATTCTTCTCTCCCTTCCCGCCTCTCCTCTCCTTAGTTTGGGTGAAATAAGAAGTTCCATGCTGGACAGAAGTCAATCAACAGTGGAAAGCTGCACATACCACACGGAGTCCAGCAGTGGCTGTGTGGAGA
>SJYA01002610.1:469665-483929 GCA_006410615.1 Neotragus moschatus | reverse complement strand
GACCCTGATGTTGGGAAAGATTGAAGGCAGAAGGAGAAGGGGATGACAGAGGATGAGATGGTTAGATGGATCAGCAACTCAACGGACATGAGTTTGTGTAAACTCTGGGAGTTGGTGAAGGACAGGAAGGCCTGGTGTGCTGTGGTTCATTGGAGTCACAAAGAGTTGGACACAACTGAGTGACTGAACTGAGCTGAAAGCTTGAAGAAGAATCTAAGTACATTTCATCCAGTTTTTCTTCTGTTTTCTGGAACCAGTGCCAATAAATGAAGTAATTGCATATCTACACTTTCTCAGTTGTTCTGCTCACTGACTTGGTAACCGAAAATTTGTTTTAGTCTTCAAGAGTTTAAAATCCATTTTACGTAAGTTGGCTTCAGATTGTAACAACTTTAATAACATTTAGGAGCAGTGTGTAAGGGGTGTAAGTTTAGAACCAAGAATAATAATTGTCTTTGGGGGAAAAAGGAATGTGAAAATGCAAGAAGTATCCTAGACCAGTTTCCATGCTTGGATATTGTTATAGTCTGAATTGTGTCCACACACCCACCCCTGCCCCGGACTTCCCTGGTAGTTCAGATGATAAACAATCTGCCTGCAATGCAGAAAACCCTCATTCAATCCCTGGGTTGGGAAGATCCCCTGGAGAAGGGGATGGCAACCCACTCCAGTATTCTTGCCTGGAGAATTCCATGGACAGAGGAGCCTGGTGGGCCACAGTGCCTGCAAAGAATTGGACACGACTGAGTGACTTTTGCTTTCACTCCCTCACCTCCAAATTCATATATTGAAACCTTAACCTACAGCATGACTTGTTTGGAGATGGAGCTTTAAAGAGGCAATTAAGGTGAAATGAGGTCATAAATGTGGGATAACAATATGAATAGTGTCTTTACAAGTAAAGGAAGTGACACTAGGGGTAAATATCCACAGAGAAAATCCATGTGAGAACACAACAAGAAGGCAGACATCTGTAAGCCACGGAAGAAGACCTCAGAGACACCAAACCTGCTGCCGCTGGAACTGTCAGAGCTGAATTTATGTTGTTTAAGCCAACCACTCTGTGGTTTTGCTTTGTTAAGGCAATTCGATATATTATTGTACCTTTATACATCTTATTTAATATAATTCTCAAACTTTTGAGACTAATGCTGTTTTTTTTTGAACATTCCCTCAACATCTTTAGGCTAGTTAAGTAATTAGTCAGGTTTACAAAGTAGGGAAATGCAGAACTGAAACTTCAACTCAGCTCTTCCCAGTTCATTACCATGATGCTCTTTGTATCCCATCTCAGTAATATAAAAGCTGAATTTATCAAAGATCTGTGCATTTAAATTCTTATTATCTGAATGGGTATTATCTTATTACCATAAATGAGTATTTCTGAGAAAAATATCCTGTCTTTTAGAACTTCATTTTACTTATGTTTGAAAAAATAATATCAATCGCTGTTATCAAAGATAACTTAAATCATAATGAAGGAGTTGAATGAATAGACTGTATTCAATAGGTGTTTAATAATTGTTAGTTCCTTTCTATTCTCTGTGACTTCCTAAAACAAAACATGTTTTAACAGACTTACTGAAGTGTAATTGAAATACAATCAACTGCCCAGAATTAAACATTACAATTTGTTACTTTGACATACACACATGAAATCAATATAATTAAGATAGTGAATTTATCCATTTCTTTATAATTTCTTCATGCACCTTACAAATTCTTAGTTTACAGTACTCTCTACTACTTCCCTCGTCCTATGTTTTTGTCCAAAAGTATTGTTGTCTTTTATTTTACCTTTAGGTCTGTGATTCATATTGTGTTTATTTTTGTCTGTGTTACAAGAAGTAAATCAGTTATTTATTTTTGCACAGAGACATCCAGTTGCTCCAGAATCACTTGTTGAAAAGCGTATATTTTCTTCACTGAATTGACTTGGCATCTTTGTAAAAACCAGATGTTCACATCTGGTATGTATGTTTCGTTTCTGGATGATATTCTGTTCCTTTGGTGTATTTGTTTGTCTTTATACCTACGTCATGCTGTCTTAATTACCATTCATTATAATTAAACCAGGTAGTATTAATCTTTTACCTTTTTTGTTTTTAAAGTTTTTGGATACTCTAGATCTTTGAAAATGAAAGAAAGTGAAAATGTTAGTGGCTCAGTTGTCTCCTACTCTTTCTTTGCAACCCCATGGACTACAGTGCACCAGGATCCTTTGTCCATGGAATACTCCAGGCAAGAATTCTGGAGTGGATAGTTATATTTTTTCCAGGAGATCTTCCAGGAGTCTAGGAATATAACCTGGTGTCCTGCATTGAAGACAGATTCTTTACCATCTGAGGAAGCCCAGATCTTCAAATTTCATTACTCTGCCAATGTCTGAACAAAAAAAATTTTACTAGAATTTTGATTGAAATTGTGTTGAATTTAAATATCAATTTGGGGAGAAGAAACTTCTTAATTTTGAATTTTCAGAACCATGAACAATTTGATGTGTCCCTATTTATTTTTTATTGTATATATTTAAGCAGTACAATTTGATTTTCCATTTGTTCTTTAATTTCTTTGCATTTTTCAGTATATAGATTTTGCACCTCTTTTGTCACATTTTATCCTTAAGTATTTCACATTGAGTCATGCTATTGTAAGTGGTGGGTTTTTTTTTTTTTTAATTTCAACTTTGACTCAAATAGCATATAGAAATAAAATTGATCAGTCGCTCAGTCGTGTCTGACTCTTTGCGACACCATGAATCGCAGCACGCCAGGCCCCCCTGTCCATCACCATCTTCCGGAGTTCACTCAGACTTACGCCCATCGAGTCCGTGATGCCATCCAGCCATCTCATCCTCTGTCATCCCCTTCTCCTCCTGCCTCCAATCCCTCCCAGCATCAGAGTCTTTTCCAATGAGTCAACTCTTTGCATGAGGTGGCCAAAGTACTGGAGCTTCAGCTTTAGCATCATTCCTTCCAAAGAAATCCCAGGGCTGATCTCCTTTAGAATGGACTGGTTGGATCTCCTTGCAGTCCAAGGGACTCTCAAGAGTCTTCTCCAACACCACAGTTCAAAAGCATCAATTCTTCGGCACTCAGCCTTCTTTACAGTCCAACTCTCGCATCTATACATGACTACTGGAAAAACCATTGCCTTGACTGAACTAAACTGAACTGAACTGAACCGTTGGTATCTTGCAACTTTGCTAAAAACAGTTTTTAGTTTTGGTTCTTTATTTTATAAGTTCCATTGAAATTACCATAGAGTTGTTCATCTAATTCCTTAGTAAAATTATATTTCTTTTCAATCTGGATGTTTATTATTTATTTACTTTTTTACATTTACATTACTAAACTAGCAAGACCTAGGCAAATGTTAAGGAGAAATGGTAAGAATGAAAATGTTTTGTTTCTGATCTTAGTGAGAAGCATTTAGTATTTATTTAATCATCAAGTAAAATATTATTTGGGGGATTATCATAGATGTTATTTTGTTTAGAAAGTTGCTGTTTTTCTTTACATTTAACGGAAATATTGTCATTCCCCCTTTGGTTTCTTCTTATTTAGAAGTGTGCTATTTAGTTTCCAAGTATATGGTAGAT
Organism: Neotragus moschatus; assembly: GCA_006410615.1. Taxonomy (NCBI): domain Eukaryota; kingdom Metazoa; phylum Chordata; class Mammalia; order Artiodactyla; family Bovidae; genus Neotragus; species Neotragus moschatus. The sequence goes on along the minus strand of SJYA01002610.1, from coordinate 480,328 downwards.
TTTCCAAAGATCGTTATGTTACTTCCTTCTGTTATAATCCAGTGATGGTCAGAAAGAATACTTTGTTAGCCTTGAATTATTTAAATTTATTTAAATTTTTAAGACTCAGAATATGACCTACCTTGACATATGTTCCATGTGTTTTAAAATAATATGTATTTTACTGTTGTTAAAGTATCAGTTTAAAATATGTGGGTTGATAATTTTGTTTCTATTCTTACTGGTTTTTCTCTAGTTTTTTGATTAATGATTGAGAGAAGTCAATTGAATTCTCTAGCTATTATTTTTGGATTTGTCTATTTCTCCTTGAAGTTTTATAAATTTTTGCTTTGGTTATTTAAAATGTCATCATCAGGCACATAGATATTTATGACTGTAATGTTTTCTAACAAAAGTTAACCTCTTTATCATCATGGAAGAATGACTTTCTTTTTCCCAGGTAATATTCTTTGCTCTGAAGTCTACTTAATCTGATTATATTAAAATCACTATAGATTTCTTTTTATTAGTGTTAGAATAGTATGTCTTTTTTTATCCTTTTAGCTTTTAACTGGCTGTGTCTTTATAGTCAGCATAAGCTTGTTTTACATTTGATCTCTCATACTTTCTTTTAGTGGGATGTCTGAACCACTTACACTTACCTCATTATTGACATGTTTAGATTAAGCCTATTTTCTCACTATTTTTATATTGGTCTCCTCCATTTCTTTTTTATTTCTTTCATTGCCTTCTTGTGTATCAGTTGTGTGTTCTTAAATGGTTAGATAGCGTCACTGACTCAAGGGTCATGAATTTGAGCAAACTCCTAGAGATAGTAAAGGACAGGGAAGCCTGATGCGCTGAGTTCCATGGCATTGCAAAGAGTTGGACACAACCTATCGACTGAACAACACCACCTCAACTTTATCTTCTCTATTGGGTTATTATCTATAATTCAAAAAGGATCTGAAATGGTATTTCTTTTGCTTTTATCTTTCAGTACTTTGATTCTTCACTATCTGCATGTTTGGATTGTGTCTGAGGAGAAATGTTGCATAATTCTTACCTAGATGCTTATGAAATTAAGGTGACTTTTTCCTCCAGATATTTTTAAGATTTTCTTTCTTTATTGATATTCATAAATTTGAATATAATATGATTTGGTGTAATTTTCTTCATGTTTCCTGTGCTTGATCATTTTTGAGCTTCCTGCATTTACGAGCTTATAACTTTTATCATATTTAGAAAATATTCTGCCACTGTTTCTTGGATCATCTTTTTGGGTTCCCCTTCTTCTTTTCTATATGGACCTCCCAGATGGCCCAGTGGTAAGGAATCCGCCTGCCAATGCAGGAGACATGGTTCAATCCCTGGGTCAGAAAGATCCCTTAGAGAAGGAAATGGCAACGCACTCTGGTATTTTTGCCTGGGAAACCCCATGAACAGAGGAACCTGGCAGACTACAGTTCATGGGGTTGTGAAGAGTCAGACACAATTTAATGAATAAACACCACTAAGGACTTCTTTTCTATGAAAGTCTCTAATTAGATGTGTCTTAGGCTACTTGATGTTCTTTTTAAATTTGTTGTTGTATCTTTCTTTGAATTTCCTTTCGGATTGTTTCTCTTGTTCTGTCCTTAAGTTGTCTAATCTGTCATTAATACTACCCAGCATATTTTTAACCTCACTTGTAATTTTAACCTCTAGAAGTTTGTTTTGAGTCTTTTTATTCATATTTTAATGTTTCTATTAAACCTTCTGGGCTTATGGAATATAGCTAAAATAGCTGTTTTATGTTCTTGTATACTAATTCTAATTCTGTATCCGTTTTTGGTTAGTTTCAGATGATTGATGTTTTCTTTTTATTATGACCATATTTTCCCGTTTCTTTGTGTGATTTGTAGCTTTTGATGCCAGACATTAGAAACTTTACCTTTATTGGTACTTGATATGATTTTTCTTCTGGTAAACTTCTTGAGCTGTATTGTGGGATGCAGTTAAGTTATTTGGCAACCATTTGAACCTTTTGGTCTTAGTTTTAGCATTTATTAGGTGAGATCAGATTTTTTTGTGTGTGCTTAATTATTTCCTGTTGCCGAGTAAAGACCTTTCTGAATACTCTACACAGTGCCCCGTTGATAGAAATAGGAACTACTCCCAGCCCTGTATAGGAGCCATGTTCTATATATTCTTTACAATCTCTTTGAATGGCTCTTCTCCTGGTTTTATGGGCAGATCAGCACTTTGCTGAATATTCACGGAGACTCCCTTAAGTGCTTGGTTCTGAAAATTTTAGTTGTACTGGTTTTCCTGAATTCTAAAAGCCATCTCCTTAACTCAAGAAATTGTCCTCTCTGTGCTACAGCCTAGAAACTCCCACAAGTTAGTGATCTTGAGAAATCATAGGACTTACCACCATTGTTTGCCATTTCTCAGAAATAAATGTCCTTTTTTGCCTGATGTCCAGTGTCTTGAAAAGCAGTACTAAAAGTGATTTGCATTTATTTATGGGAAAAGAGGATCAGTCTGATCTGAGTTCCTCCCTTTTGACTGCAAACACAAGTCCCAAAACAATTTTATTAAGTAAATAGTTACTAATGGAGAAAATGTTCATGAAAAAAGGGCTTTGTAAATTGAGGAGAAATAAGTCATAGCAGTGATGAGGGTAATGATGGTTGGTGTTTGTATTTGTGTATCTCTTCACAGTTTAAAATGATCTGTTTTTCATTTTCACAAAGTGGGCCCACTTCTAAGTTAAAATTCTAAGGACTTGGATTTGTATACTAGATTCTGTGGAAAGAGTGTTAAATGATTTGAACACACACCTTAATAATGGACCCTAAATATGCATTAAGAATATTAGTTTCTGTGCATACCTGCTAGTAAACAGAGCCCTTAAAGAGATTCCCTTCCCATCTTCACTGCTGTAGGTAAGACAGAGGGATTCATAGATTCTTAGCTTAAGTCCCACTTAAATTCAGTCACTGAATAACTTGACATATAAACCATATTTCTTTTTAATGTTTATTATTTGTTAAGAGGACTATCAAATTTGGGGAAGTTTTTTAATAAGGTAAAAATATAGTCAAAATGTAAAGACAAAAGACAGACTGCAAAACATAAGAAGGTTCTTTAGTAATTCTTTATTTGATTCTGAATTCAGAGTACTGCTCGTGCAACCGTATCTCTTAATAACCTCATCTCTTGGTTGGTGCTTTCCTTTGTCTTATCTAGGTAAGTACATCTCCATGTGGTCCGCCAACTATTTTACTTCCACTGATAACAGTGCAGGTATTCACCTATAAAGCAAATCCCAGGAATTTCTCCTCTCCCCAAGTGTCACACTTTGAGGAAAGAACTTTGCTCAGAGTGTCTGTGTTGTGATGAACAGATTTAATATTTCCTTTCCAAGTATATTTATTTCCAGAAAGGAAGAAAAAATATGTATCAAAGATTTCAGCATGCAGGGAAAAATCATAAAAGTATGGGAACTCCTAAACAAGACTTATTGTCTATTATGGTATCCGAGAAAGCAGAGAGATATATAAGGGGTAATTCTTCAGCATCAACTTCAAATGAATTGCCTAACGACTACTGGGTATACCTCTGTGGTTTTATATTTTCAGACTTCTTTTTGAGTTAAATTGTAGGAAAATCCTTACAAGTAAAGCCCTACAGTAGAACGACAGAGTGCAGTAAAGAATAGTAGCTCTCACAAGAACTGGAGAGTCACACGTCCCTTTAGGCTGGAGGTCCCTTAGGCTGAAAATTCCGAGCCTATTAATGACTCCATAAATAAATTAACATATAATTACATCACTAGTTTTGGTGAAGTCTTTTGTACCAGATGTGGTTGCACAATAATGTACTAAATTTGAAATCTGAATTACTCATTTAAAGAAAGATTACCTGCTCAAAAAAGAAAAAGAAAAAAGGAATCCTGAGAAGAGAGAAACACAAAAGTCTAATGCAGCTAGGAGCTAGCCAAGAATCAGAAGAAAAAAGCAATGTGGGTATTCATCTCTAAGTGCGTATGAAATAGATTTTTAAAGCTGTTTTCATCCTTCCACAATGAAGAGCATGCAACTGCCTTCCTTTCTCAGACTGCTCTATAGAGTCACAATCCTAAAATAAAATTTTCAGATTTTTAAAAAAGTTTCTTTCTAGTCACATCCCAACTATAAGGAAATCTAGGGAGAAAAAAAAGTGAGAGAGACCCTCAGTACAAAATAATAAACTATACGGGAAATAAAATTGTTTGTTTTAACCACCAAGTAATGACTTGCTTTGAATATATAAATATAACGAGTCCAAGACAGGTTTTCTGCTTTACCAGCCACGGTTTACATGAAGACATGTTTTTAACACCTCCATAAATACTGCTAATATCAAGGAAAGTAAGTGATTGGGTTAGAAATAAGCACAGTGGAAATGCAAACTGGGGTGATCTTACCTGCAGTCAAACCTCCAGAAAAAGCATTTGGAGCTGACCTCCCACTCCCACTGCCTGAGCCCTGATCACTCCCACGCGTCCTGTCGAAATACTGGGGCACCACAGGGGCTAGACTGAATGCTCAGGAGAAATCCCGTTTAGAAAAGGAAATGAATAAACACATATATACATGCACGCATAAGTGAAAGAAGGCAGGAAGCCCAGGCACACACCTGGGCTGCCTCTCTCTGATGCACACTTGTACGTTGTGACCATTTTCACAAGAGGCCCAAGGTTACTTCTCTTCAGAAGCTGAAGACAGTTAATACAAGGGAATGGAGGGTCATCCCATATGCTTTGTGTTGCCAGCTGCAAAGTGTTTCTCGAACAGCAATTAAGCGCATGCTGGGGGACCATCACAGGCCCCATAGCTGGGGAGCTGGTGCCACTGACGTGGAGATTCTCAATCTCAGGGTCCTTGGGTTGCAGCTTATCAGGGCGAGGGGTGTCACAGGGCTGCAACCCATTCCCAGGCGCTGACCTCCCTTCTGTTGAAGTGGATTTGTTCTGTCACTTGCAGTGAGGACCTCTTCATATGCCAGGAGCACCCCATAACCTTTGTGCTAATTCCCATGACATCCTCTGTGTCTCACTGTAGGATTCTGTGAGCAGATCTTTGGAGAAGCCGGGAGAACAAAAGATTCTTCGGCACATCTGAAGAGAGCTGCTTGTGTGTGCTTGAATGTGGGGTCATGGTTTGAAAAAGACAGAGAACCCCCTACCTTGCACTAAAGGGTTTTCAATACACTGAGACACATTTTTTTTTAAAAATGCACTCCTATAGGCCATGTTAGGCCTAGTTCATTTGTGTTTTCAGTTCAATTGCATCTCAATCAACTGGTTCCCAAGTGAGTGAATGCAGAAAATTCTAAGATGTCATTTTTCACTGTCTTGTTTTCTTCTCTTTTAAAAACTATAAGTTAGCTACCATGAATCAAAACTTTGTTATAGATCAGAGATTTCTGATGAGAAAGGGTGCGACAATAAGTAAATTACAACCCCAGTATAATTCACATGTAAAATCTCCTGGGTGTTAAAAATTCTCTGCAGATAATTTCCTTAGCTATTTCTCAGAAGTAAAGGTTGCAGTAATATGGGAGTCATGTGAATGTTGGTTGGAAGACTAAGTATTTTTTTCAGCTCACTTCATGTATATTTTAAATCACTGTAAGAGCTGTTTAATTGGTATGTCAGTGAGGATGCTAATCATAGGAAATGAAGTTGTGTGTGTGTGTGTGTGTGTGTGTGTGTGTGTGTGTGTGAGGGGGAGTGTATTGTGCCAATATGCATTGCAGAGACTAAGGGCTTATTTGAATTAATGATTGCCTGACAAACTGAAAATGTATAACTTTATCTAAATATAAAAAAAGTGTAACAGATCCAGGGAAAATCTATGAATTCAAAACAATATTTGTAACCATAATAAACTCACCTCCCTTTTTCATCTCCAGTAGTAAATATCTGAGGTAGCCTATTGACCCATTGTCATTCATGGGCCTGAAAAACAACCCTGTTAAAGCGACAGTCTCAAAAATGTTCATACTAGATAATTATTGCATAATTTTATTATGTAATTTTAATACTTAAAATAGCCAAAGGACTTTATGCAGTATAATAATTACTAATATTTAGTGGATAATCTCTAATTATTATACCATATATATTTATTGAGAATTTAAATAATATATCAAATGTAATCAATTTTAAGGGAGTGTACTGACTTTTCACACCTAGAGACTTAACTCGTCTAATGACACAAGCGTCCATTGACTGAGCACTCTCCTATGTGCCCTGGCACTCTGCTAGGCACAGTTCACATGTCATTGTTAAACCTTGAAAAACTCTGTTCTACACAGATTGTTGACCTTATTTGGTAGAAAATCTATTGAAACTCATAGAACTTAAGTAACTTACACAAGGACACAAAACTCGAAAGCAGAAAATCCAGGTCTTCTCTTGGTTCTCAAATAAAAAAACACCTCTGATTTTGTGTACTTCCTAGTGGTGATAAAACATTATAGATGGATGAACCTAGAACCTATTATACAGAGTGAAGTAAGTCAGAAAGAGAAAGATAAACATTGTATTCTAATGCATATATACAGAATCTAGAAAAATGGTTCTGAAGAATTTACTTACAAGGCAACAGTGGAGAAACAGACATAGAGAAGAGACTTATGGACATGGGGAGAGGGGAGGAGAGGGTGAGCTGTGTGGAAAGACTAACATGAAAGCTTACATTGCCATATGTAAAATAGCCAATGGGAATTTGCTGTATGGCTCAGGAAACTCAAACAGGGGCTCTGTATCTACCCAGAGGGGTGGGATGGGGAGGGAGATGGGAGGGAGGTTCACAAAGGAGGGGATATAGGTATACCTACGGCTGACTCATGTTGAGGTTTGACAGAAAACAACAAAATTCTGCGAAGCAATTATCCTTCAATAAAAAATAAAAAGAATGCTTAACCTGATACAACATTAAATATAATACTCCAAATGGAAACACTTATGTTCATCTTCCTGCTTAGTTACCCCACCAGGGAGTAGCCACTGCAAGCACTGTTTTCTAGCTCCCCTTAAGACCTTAATGTGAAAGCAAGAGCTTCTGATGAGAACCTGAGAATTATTGGAACTGTTAGCTACCTCTGCCCATTGCAAATTACAATGATTGTCATGGTCCTACAGTCCTACTGGTGGTTGTTATTAGTGACAAGGGGATACACCTATATGATGTCAGCAGTTGATTCCGGTAAATATCATGCCCATTGGAAATTCATGTTGAATGGAATTTGCCTACTATTAACATGGTAGTGTGTTTTGTAATTAAAATGGGCATTGCCATAGTTGTCCAGTAATTAATGTTGCTGAAAATATATCAAACTACTTTTTAAAGGTTTTATTTTTGGCAGAACCCCCAAGACAGTTTTTTCCAAACATTACTGCTCTTAAATCTTGAGACCATGTGTATTTTGAGGAATATTCAATCCATATGTATCTGATGTGTTTGCATTTAACTCACCAATGGCCTTAAAGAAATTATATTGATGTCCATAAGTATTTTAAATATAATTTTACAAGTGCTTTGTAAAAGCTATCTTCCTTTTAAAAGGCTAGCTACCAAAAAAAGTCAGTGAATCAGAATAAAATACTATTATGTTGTAAGTACATTTCACACCATCAAAACCATAAAATGGACCTCAAACTTGGCCAGGGTCTCCTCTACCACTATCATACAGTGTTGTTACTATTGAAATTTTAAACTGCTGTCATATGTTGAAAGACTAGGAATGCCATTTAAAGCATATTAAGATGTTTGTTATATTGCTGTTTAAATACTGGAGTGTTAGCAGAACAAAAAACACATTGTATGTCTTTCAGAATCAGCAAAGTTACAACCCTTCTCAGTGACAATCCTTATTCTCAGAAGAAAAACAGAAAGGAAAAGGTAGCCATATTCATCTCAGGAGTTTTATCTATTCCAAAGTAATGCTCAAAATTCTCTAAGCAAGGCTTCAACAGTACAGGAACTGAGCACTTCAGATGTTCAAACTGGATTAAGAAAAGGCAGAGAAACCAGAGATCAAATTGCCATTTTCTGGATCATTGAAAAATTAGGAGACCTCCAAAAAAAATCTACTTCTGCTTTATTGACTATGCCAAAGCCTTTGACTGTGTGGATCACAACAAACTGTGGAAAACACTGAAAAAGATGGGAATATCAGACCACCTGACCTACCTCCTGCAAAATCTGTATACAGGTCAAAAAGCAATAGTTAGAACTGGACATGGAACAACAGACTGGTTCCAAATTGGGAAAAGAGTACATCAGGCTTTATACTGTCAGCCTGCTTATTTAACGTATATGCAGAGTACATCATGAGAAACACTGGGCTGGAAGAAGCACAAGCTGGAATCAAGATTGCTGGAAGAAATATCAATAACCTCAGATAAGCAAATGACACCACCCTTATGGCAGAAAGTAGAGAGGAACTGAAGAACCTCGTGATGAAAGTGAAAGAGGAGAGTGAAAAAGCTCACTTAAAACTCAACATTCAAAAAACAAAGATCGTGGCATCTAGTCCCATCACTTCATGGCAAATAGATGGGGAAACAATGGAAACAGTGTCAGACTTTATTTTCTTGGGCTTCAAAATCACTGAAGAAGGTGACTGCAGCTATGAAATTAAAAGACACTTGCTCCTTGGAAGGAAAGCTATTACCAATCTAGACAGCATATTGAAAACAGAGACATTACTTTGCCAACAAAGATCTGTCTAGTCAAAGCTATGGTTTTTCCAGTGATCACATATGTGACAGTTGGACCATAAAGGAAGCTGAGTGCTAAAGAACTGACGTTTTGAACTGTGGTGTTGGAGAAGACTCTTGAGCATCCCTTGGACCGCAGGAAGATCAAACCAGTCCATCCTAAAGGAAATCAGCCCTGAGTACTCATTGTAAGGACTGATGCTGATGGTGAAACCCCAATACTTTGGCCACCTGAGGCTAAGAGCTGACTCGTTGGAAAAGACCCTGATGCTGGGAAAGATTGAAGGCAGAAGGAGAAGGAGGTGACAGAGGATGAGATGGTGGGATGGCATCACTGACTCAATGACATGAGTTTGAGCAGGCTTTGGGAGTTGGTGATGGACAGGGAAGCCTGGCATGCTGCAGTCTGTGGGGTCGCAAAGAGTCGGACATGACTGAACAACTGAACTGAACTGAACTGATCCACTCCATTGCCACTTCCAGACCTGTCCTGACTTCTATATGTACTAGAGTCATTCTTATTCATACACAATTTATAGGTTAACTATTTAAGTTTCAGAAGATCCATTTAATCTGGTGCACATTTAAAAAAAAATATGAATGTATTGAGCTAACTGTAGCACTTTTCAAACCACAAGAAAACAATTAAATCCTGGGCTCGTCAGTTCCAGGACAGCATTATGTTGTCCTTAGCATGAAAGAGAATTTTAGAGAATATATAATATATTAGAGAGTGAATGATTATTCACAGCCATGAGGCCAACCCATGTTTCAATAAGACAAATTACCCTGGAGTGTTCTGGTGGCAACCAATGATAACTCATGATCCCAAGACAGAGTGGGTGAAAATTACAGAGAATTGATGAAAATCAGGAGCAAGAGGACAAATGACTTTAAAGAGTAGAATCTGTGATTATTATTTTCTAAGCCTTCATTCTGGTAGAGCTTGAATCTATTTATTTTGAAAAATCCATAGAGCGATAGACACTATATGTCAGTGTGAAGATGGCTGTTATTTGTTTCTTGCCAATGGCAAATGATTAACTCCTCAGTATGTATGCAGGAATCAGCCCCCAAGGGAAGATGCATTTCCCAGGAGATGGCTTATACTGTTTATAGTTTCCTGATTGGTCAGGTGCAGATTCAGAGCTCTTTAATCCCTCCTACACTATTGTTGAATAGTAATTGAGTTCCATATATTTTAAAGAAAGATGCACATTTGTTTCAAAGCAAAGGATGGTTTACTAAATAATAGAACACTGATGTTTTATATATGCTATATATTTGTTATTCTAATTAATTTATTTGAAAATGAGAAAGCATACTGAAACACAGGTAAGATTCATAATAAGCTGGCAAACACATTATATACATGAGTGAGTCTTCAAAATTAATTGCAGAGAGTGCTAAAAGCTTGAAAACCATAGATGGTGTAAGTTATTGCCTTGTGTGAACTGAGCATGTTCTCTGGAATTGCCTAAAAGTAGCATTATACAACGAGGTATTTCCTGGGATATGTTACGGGGTCATTTCGTTTTGTTACATCGAAATTAATCCTCAGCGTCACTGTCACATAATGCACTTGTCTTTGCCTCCGTTATTCCTCCTGAAAGAGTAGGAGTGCTGAACACCATTGCCTCCTTAACTCTAGAGAAATTAAAGGAAGTACTTAATCGAGCGCTAATTCACATTTGGATGTTTATATATGATTAGACTCTGAATGCAAGTCTCCCTTTGACTCCCTTGGACTAACCAATTTGAAATGAGTGTACTAATATTCTTTAACACCTAGGAACTTACCTCCTCTAATGATGTGAGCGGTCAACGTGACTGAGCATTCTCCTAAGTGCTCCTGGGAACTACTATTCTGCTTTTTTTTTTTCTATTCTAACAATATACTTTTTTTTTTTTTTTTTTTTAACCCGG
>SJYA01002610.1:401688-462738 GCA_006410615.1 Neotragus moschatus | reverse complement strand
CATAAGGGTGGTGTCATCTGCATATCTGAGGTTATTGATATTTCTCCCAGCAATCTTGATTCCAGCTTGTGTTTCTTCCAGTCCAGCGTTTCTCATGATGCACTCTGCATAGAAGTTAAATAAGCAGGGTGACAATATACAGCCTTGACATACTCCTTTTCCTATTTGAAACCAGTCTGTTGTTCCATGTCCAGTTCTAACTGTTGCTTCTTGACCTACATACAGATTTCTCAAGAGGCAGGTCAGGTGGTCTGGTATTCCCATCTCTCTTAGAATTTTCCACAGTTTATTGTGATCCACACAGTCAAAATGTTCATCAGCTGGTAGTCATTGCAGATCTTCATAAATTAGGGGCCAGGATTCCTTTTTCCCAGGAAGTGTACCTGCCTGGGTGCAGCCTCACTTTAGACTAGAGATAACTCTTAGAGACCTTCACCATTATACTTATACACCAGGTATGTCTGTCAGGTGACTTTGGGTTCACTTCAGAGAAACTCTCATCCTTCCTTGCTGACCATCACAGGACAGAGTCACCAGTTAGCCTGGAGCTTGCATTTTCTCTTCTTACAGAAGTTCAGTACTTTTCCCTAAAGCTAGTAAGGCAACACAGGAGTAGAAAGAAGAGATGAAGAGAGAAAGCAGAAGTATGAACCACAAACCCAAACAGACCTGGGATGACTAGGCTTTACCTTTCATAGAGCAGTCAAGTTCAAATCAAATCTCAGAATTAAACCCTGCCTAATGTAAAGCCTGTGCGTAGAAATGTACTTAACAGAAAAAAATACATTTGCAAATGATAAAAAATTAAAGCTTATTAAAATTCATAAGAGGGTGAATTCTATGATAAAATTCCCACATTTTACCTCTTGAATTAAGACACACAAGCAAACNTGTATTGCTGAAGCCTGGCTTGGAGAATTTTGAGCATTACTTTACTGGCGTGTGAGATGAGTGCAAAGTGCTAGTTTATCATTTTTTCGATACACTGCTGCATATTTTTCATTATTTAATCATCTGAAAGAGCTTCGGATTTCTTTTGTCCATGTATCCAAAGTTTTCAATTAGAATTTTAACTGCAATTTTATTGAAATAATTAGGGATGTAAAGGCTTACTTTCTTTTATGTGGTAATCGAAAGTTATGAAGTTTTCTTTTATTTTTTTAATTAAAATATCCCTTTACCTTATGTTTTCTTTGTAGATACTTTACAAGATTAGTAGTTAAATACTTGATTCATGTAGTCTTTCTAAATTATTAATGTATTCAGTATTAAGAAATTTATATTCTGTGTATAGTTTTGGTCAAAATATTTTTTTGGTCAGTTTAGCCCTGTCTGCAGATGTAAGTTCAATATCCTATTGATTTGTTAGATATTTGAAAAGTTTTCTTTAAATGCCTAGAAAGTTAAAATTTCTGGTCTAGATAAAGTTACCAGGTTTTAGTTTTCTTTGTTTCTAATATGTTCATCCAAACTTTCTTATGTAATTTGTACTTTGTGATCAAATTTGGGACCATGGCTTCTAGAATAGACAGACCCAAGTTTGAATATCACTATTGAATTTATTAGTTACCTGATACAGGGAAAATAACTGATATCCAATGTCAGTTTATTTTTTGTTTGTTTCTTTCTTTGATTTTTCATGGGTCAAATAAATATAATAGAAATAATACCTCAAGTAGTTATGAACATTATCTTGAAAACCCATGTAAAAACTCATGGAATAGGCCTTCAGGCAATCTTAGCCTTTATTTTTATAGAGTAGTAAGAAAAATTAATATATATTAAGTCAACTTATGTTTTCTATCTATCATGTCTTTACTTTGCTATATTTTTGAGATATCTAAAATATGTATCCACATCTCCCAAAATAAGTTTGTTTCAGATCATTTTCTTCATATTTCTGATGGGAGATTTGCCTTTTTGTTGTGTGTTATTTGGCATGTGATTGTCTATTGCTTTTAAAGCCATTGTGGACAGCACCTTGTAAATGTAAATAGGTAAAAACTTGTTTTCTGGTTAATGACTCCTGATAATATCATCTTTGTAATAACACTGTGGACCTCCTTATTTTCTGTTTACATTTTCTTCTAAACTTTGCCCATTTAAAAACTTTTTTTTCTTTTTGAAATGTGTCTTCTGTGTGAGTCCTGTACAAAGCATTTAGTTTTTATTTTTATCTTTTTATTTGTTTTGAATGGGTTATTAGAACTTTTCTTCATAATGCTAGTATTTTATTTATTATTACTTCTGTAATATTCTCTTATATGTTAACTATTTTCTTACTGTACTTTTAACTTTGTTTTCTAGTCTTTTGGAGAAAATAAGTTGTGTTTTTTTAATCATTTTTTTCATTTTTTTAAATTTAAATTTATTTATTTCAATTGGAGGCTAATTACAATATTGTATTGGTTTTGCCATACATCAACATGAATCCGCCACGGGTGTACACGTGTAATCCTTATTTTTAATGGGAAATTTCTTCAACTTTCTTTTATCTTCACACCCCACCTCAGGCTTCCCTGGTGGCTCAGACGGTAAAGCATCTGTTTGCAATGCAGGAGACCCGGGTTCGATCCCTGGGTTGGGAAGATCCCTTGGAGAAAGAAGTGGCAGCCCACTCCAGTATTCTTGCCTGGAGAATCTCATGGACGGTGGAGCCTCGTAGGCTACTGTCCATGGGGTCGCAAAGAGTTGGACACGACTGAGTGACTTCAATTCACTTCACTTCACTTCGCTTCACTTCACTTCCCCCACATTAGTATTTTCAAGATAACCATCTTATACTAATTTTGTCTATGATCACTACCAAGAATGTTAATTCATATTTTTCTAAATATAGTATGTTCTTCTAATGAAAATGAAAAATTAGATGTATCATTTTCCCCACTAACATTCTCTTATTTTATTGTTTCTTTTTCCTTAAAAATGTGCCTTTGTTTCCATTTTGTATTACTCAATTGTTTTATGCCCCATAATATTTTTAAAACAATAACCTCTGATGTTAGAACTTGATATTATAATCATATTTAACATTGCTCCTTGCTATTCTTTGGAACTCTGCATTCATATGGATATCTCTTTCCTTTTCTCCTTTGCTTTTTGCTTCTCTTCTTTTCTCAGCTATTTTTAAGGCCTCCTTAGAGAAGTACTTTTCCTTCTTGCATTTCTTTTTCTTGGGGATGGTTTTAGTAACCACCTCCTGTGAAATTTTACAAACCTCCATCCATAGTTCTTCAGGCACTCTTTTCAGATCTAATCCCATGAATCTATTTGTCACTTCCACTGTATAATCGTAAGGGATTAGATTTAGGTCATACCTGAATGGTCTAGTGATTTTCCCTACTCTCTTGAATGTAAGTCTGAATGTTGCAATAAAGAGTTCATGATATGAGCCACAATCAGGTCCAGGTTTGTTTTTGTTTGACTGTATAGATCTTCTCCATCTTCAGCTGCAAAGAATATAATCAATCTGATTTCAGTATTGACATGGTGAGGTCCATGTGTAGAGTCATCTCTTCTGTTGTTTTTGGAAGAGGGCACTTGCTAAGACCAGTGCATTCCCTTGACAAGACTCTGTTACCCTTTACCCTGCTTATTTTTGTACTCCAAGTCCAAACTTGCCTGTTACTCCAGGTATCTATTGACTTCCTACTTTTTCATTCCAGTTTCCTGTGATGAAAAGGACATCTTTTTTTGGTGTGACTTCTAGAAGGTCTTATAGGTCTTCATAGAACTGTTAAACTTCAGCTTCTTCAGCATTAGTGGTTGGGGCATAGACTTGGATTACTCTGAAATTTAATGGTGTGTCTTAGAAATGAACAGAGATCATTCTGTCATTTTTGAGATTGTACCTAAGTACTGCATTTTGGACTCTTGTTGTCTATGAGGGCTACTCTATTTCTTCGAAGGGATTCTTGCCCACAGTAGTAGATATAATGGTCATCTGAATTAAAATCGCTCATTCCAATCCATTTTAGCTCACTGATTACAAAAATGTAGATATTCACTCTTGACATCTCCTGTTTGACCACTTTTAATTTACCTTGATTCATGAATCTAACATTCCATGTTCCTATGCAATAGTGTTCCTTACAGTATCAGACTTTACTTCCATCACCAGTTCCATCCACAGCTTGGCATTGTTTTCACTTTGGTTCAGCCCCTTCATTCTTTCTGAAGCTATTCCGCTGATCTCCAGTAGCATATTGAGCACCTACCGACGTGGGGAGTTCATCTCTCAGTGTCAAATCTTTCTGCCTTTTCATACTATTCATGAGGTTCTAAAGGCAAGAATACTGAAGTGGTTTGCTATTACCTTCTCCAGTGGACCATGTTTTGTCAGAGATCTCTACCATGACCCATCTGTCTTGGGTGGCCCTACATGGCATGACTCATAATCATTGATTTAGATAAGGCTGTGGTCCATATGATCAGTTTGGATAGTTCTCTGTAAAATAAGAGGTACCAAGGGAACATTTCATGCCAAGATGGGCACAATAAAGGACAGAAATGGTATGGACCTAACAGAAGCAGAAGATATTAAGAAGAGGTGGCAAGAATACACAGAAGAACTATACAAAAAAGGTCTTAATGACCAAGATAACCACAATGGTGTGATTACCCACCTAGAGCCAGATATCTTGGAGTGTGAATTCAAGTGGGGTTTAGGAATTATCACACGAACAAAGCTAGTAGAAGTGATGGAATACCAGCCAAGCTATTTCAAATCCTAAAAGATAATGCTGTTAAAGTGCTGCAGTCAATATAATAGCAAATTTGGAAATTCAGCAGTGGCCACAGGACTGGAAAAGGTCAGTTTTCATTCCAATCCCAAAGAAAGGCAATGTCAAAGAATGTTCAAACTACCACACAATTGCTCTCTACTCACACATTAGCAAATTAATGCTCAAAATTCTACAAAATTCTATGAACTGTGAACTTCCAGATGTTCAAGGTGGATTTAGAAAAAGCAGAGAAACCAGAGATCAAATTGCCAACAGCCATTGGATCATAGAAAAAGCAAGAAAATTCCAGAAAAAAAAATTACTTCTGCTTCACTGACTACGCTAAAGACTTGTTTGTGTGGATCACAGCAAATTGTGGAAACTTCTTAAAGAGATGGGAATACCAGGCACCTTACTTGCCTCCTGAGAAATCTGTATGCAGGTCAAGAAGCAACAGTTAGACCTGGACATGAAACAGTGGACTGGTTCCAAACTGGGAAAGGAGTACATCAAGGCCATATACCATCACCCTGATTATTTAACTTATATGCAGAGTACATCATGAGAAATGCTGGGCTGGATGAAGCCCAAGCTGGAATGAAGATTGCCGGGAGAAATATCAATAACCTCAGATATGCAGATGACACCACTGTTATGACAGAAAGGGAAGAAGAACTAAAGAGCTTGTTGATGAAAGTGAAAGAAGAGAGTGAAAAAGCTGGCTTAAAACTCAACATTCAAAATACGNGAGAAATGCTGGGCTGGATGAAGCCCAAGCTGGAATGAAGATTGCCGGGAGAAATATCAATAACCTCAGATATGCAGATGACACCACTGTTATGACAGAAAGGGAAGAAGAACTAAAGAGCTTGTTGATGAAAGTGAAAGAAGAGAGTGAAAAAGCTGGCTTAAAACTCAACATTCAAAATACGAGGATGTTGGCATCTGGTCCCATCACCTCATGGCAAATAGATGGGGGAACAATGGAAACAGTGACAGACTTAATTTTCATGGGCTCCCAAATCACTGCAATTGGTGACTGCAGCCATGAAATTAAAAGACACTTGTTCTTTGGAAGAAAAGCTATCACCAAACGAGACATCATATTAAAAAGGAGAGACATTACTTTGCTAACAAAGATCCTTCTGGTGAAAGCTATGATTTTGCCAGGAGTCATGTCTGGTTGTGAGAGTTGGACCATAAAGAAAGTTGAATGCTGAAGAATTGATGCTTTTGAACTGTAGTGTTGGAGAGGACTCTTGAGAGTCCCTTGAACTTCAAGAGGATCCAACTAGTCATTCCTAAAGGAAATCAGTCCTGAGTATTCATTGGAAGGACTGATGCTAAAGGTAATGCTACAATACTTTGGTCACCTGATGCGAAGAACTGACTCATTGGAAAAGACCCTGATTCTGGGAAAGGTCAAAGCCAGGAAAAGAAGGGGACGACAGAGGATGAGATGGTTGGATGGCATCACTGACTCAATGGACATGCGTTTGAGCAAGCTCTGAGAGTTGCTGATGGATAGGGAAGCCTGGTGTGTGTGCTACAGTCCATGGGGTCGCAAAGAGTCAGACACAACTGAGTCACTGAATTGTACTGACTAATCTTTGCTATCAGTAATTAATTATATGAATTATCTTTTGTGAATATGACATTAAATCCCTCATGTTATTTACCTCTTGCTTTGACAAGGCTATCTTCTCCATATATTATTTCAAAGATGCATACATACATTTTGTATTTTTTCATCTTTTACACACTTGAAATTCATGGTACAAAAATGAGTTATTTAGAAATGTACTGTATTACAAAAATCCCACCTTGTAAATTTACAGACCTGTTTCTAGTGTCTTTCATCATTCAATACTTCAAAAATATCCAAGTTTAACCTAATTTGCATTTTTAATTATATTTGTCAACCAGAGAATGTGTTTCTTAACCTATGACTATACTTTTTCTTTGACAATAAAAATTTATTTTGTAAAAGACATGATTTGTTACTTATATCTCCACTTTTCGTGTGCTTGGGAAAAAAGTTTTCTTCGTTCTACTGTGTTTTTATTTTTAGTTTTTTGCTGCTCTTTCGTTTTTCTGAGGAACGCCTAAAATTTTTAGAAACTTTTTCATTGCCAATTTCCTCCTCCATCTTTATCTCTGTGTCTACTTGCTGTTTTGAAGCACATCCTCTGACTACTTGTTAGTGTAACATAGTGATGGGAGCAAGCAAGCCACACTTCAACTCACAAAAAAAAAGATGATGATCATTCTCCTCTTTGGCTGAATATATTCCAGTTCCAATCATCAAACACTAGTGAGTGAAGGGTAGTGAGGTCTTGGCACTTTGAAGTTGACAGGTCTTCCTTAAGCAAAGTATCATGATGCTAGTAACCATATTTTTGATCTATTTCAGTATCTTGAATTTAGTCTCCTTTCATTTCATATACTGTAATATTTAATGGATCACTCATAGAAATTAGAATGGCTATATTATAAAACAAATAAGTGAAATACTCAGCAGAGAGATGTAAATACCTGCTATTTATTAAGAAATGGGATGAACAAGTACATGTCAGAAGTGAAGACAACTAAGATAAAATAGATCTATTCCTTAAAGGTCCAAATTACCACTAAATTTTGAAGGAATAGAACATTTGAATACATTGATAACAAGTAAAGAAATGGCGTATGTAATGTAAAACATTTCCAAATAGGAAATTCCCAGCTTAGAAGATTTTTTGGGTGAATACTATAAAATATTTTCCAGGCAAGCGTACTGGAGTGGGGTGCCATTGCCTTCTCTGATAAAATATTTAAAGAACACTGATCTTTCCAAAGCTGTTTCAGAAAATAGAGAAAGAAAAAAGATGTCATAACTTCTACAAATTTGGTTATTACTCTGATACTGAGGCCTCACAAAGACATCACAAGAAAAGAAAATTGCAGAGCAGTGTTCCTCATAAAAGGTGACATGGATGTCTTTGTGCTGTGCTGTGCTGGGCTTAGTCACTCAGTTGTGTCTGACTCTTTGTGTCCCCATTGACTGCAGCCCGTCAGGCTCCTCTGTTCATGGAATTCTCCAGGCAAGAATACTGGAGTGGGTTGCCCTGCCCTTCTCCACAGTATCTTCCCAACCCAGGGATTGAATCCAGGTCTCCCAGATTGTGGAACAATTCTTTACCATCTGAGCCACCAGGGAAGCCCAAGAATACTGGAGTGGGTAGCCTATCACTTCTCCAGGGGATCTTCCCAACCCTGGAGTTGAACCAAGGTATCCCATGTTACAGCGGATTCTTTACCAGCTGAGCTACCAAGGAAGCCCTGTGGATGTCTTTAACTAAATATTAGTAATGAACCAAGTCCAGCAACATCAAACATCATGAGTACAGAGTTTTACTCCAAGAATCCAAACTTAAGTTAGCATCCCCCACCCCAAACCAATTAATCCAATGTCCATCTTTCTAAGCTATCAGAGCTTCCCTGATAGCTCGGTTGGTAAAGAATCCATCTGCAATGCGAGAGACCAGGGTTCGGTCCCTGGGTTGGGAATATCCCCTGGAGAAGGGAAAGGCTACCCACTCCAGTATTCTGGTCTAGAGTATTCCATGGGCTGTATAGTCCATGGTGTGGCAAAGAGTTGGACATGACTGAGTGACTTTCACAAATACAGCATCACCTAAAAAGGAGTAGGAAAAACACTTTACAAAATTCATCATACATTTGTGATTAAATCTTTAAGCAAACTGATAATAACTTTATTTTATAATGCTAATTTTAAGAAAAATACCTATAAAAAACCCACAGCTAGCATCAAGTTTAAGGGTTAAAGAGTGAATTCTTGACCTCTAAGATCAAGAACATAACAAGGGTGTTAAATCTAACTACTTCTATTCAACATAAATTCAATAAAATCCCAGAAATTCAAGTAAGTGCAATAAAGAAAAAAAGAAGGTGCAAAAAGTAAAGGGACATAGAGTTTGGAAAATATAAATAAAACTGTCACTATTTGCACATGGTTTAGTCCCATACATAGAACATCATAAGGAACTCACCTCAAAGCTCCTAGAACTGGGCATATTTAGCAAGGGCAAGATGATACAACTTTGTCATCCAAGAATCAATGACTGTATACAACCAAGGAATAACTCAAAACTAATACTAAGAAAATGATTCAATTAATAATAACATCAAAAGAAATCAAATGTTTTAAAATAAATTTATTTAAAATATTTTAAGATTGCTGAGAGGAATAAAAACATTGCTGAGAGGAATTTTTTAAAAGTATTTAAGTGAATATATTAATATTCATAAGTTGAAAGACTAAGTTTGTTGAGATGGTAATTCTTCCTGAAGTTACCATATAAAATTCAAAATACCCTTACATGCCTCTTTGTAGAATTTGATGACTCAATCCTAAAATTTATATGGAAGTGAAAAGTATCCAAAACAATTTTGGAGTATCCAAAACAATTTTGAAAAAGGCAAACAAATTTGGAGGAGTTACATTATATTTAGTAGTCTTTTTTTTGCTATGTAGCAAACTATTATAAAATTATCAGTTTAAAGCAAAAGGCATTTACTGTCTCACAGTTCTATACACCATGAAAGTCCATCATGGCATCACTGGTTTCTCTGGTCTCTGTAAGACACTTTTTACAAAGCTGAAATCAAGGTGTTCTGCAGTTTTGATCTCAAATGGGTCTCAGAGTCATTCCAGTTGCTCTAAAGTGCATTGCTTTTTTCTCAACTCTATCTTCCCTTCAAAGCTTATTCTTGGATAAATTCACCTCCCTCCTGCTATAGAACTGAACTATCAGTCAGGGACTGACCTGTGTGTCTAGACTCCACTGCACTTCCTGTCTCGTAGCTTCTTGCACACTTGGGAAGCAACAGTGTTCTGTATCTTTCTCACATGTGAAATCTATCTTAGATGTTCTTTTCTGCTACCTGGTAAAGGAACTTTTGTGTTCATAAGACACTAAGTGATTAGATTAGGCTCAGCCAGATGAACTCTGTTTTGATTAATTCAAAGTCACCTGATTAGTAGGTGTAATTACATAACCACATGTGCAAAGTCACTCTTGCCATGTTGTTGATGTTCAGGCACTAGGTCACATCTGACTCTTTGCCACCCCATGGACTACAGGGCACCAAGCTTCTCTGTCCCTCACTGTCTCCTAGAGTTTTCTCAAACTCGTGTCTATTGGGTTGATGATGCTATCCAACCATCTCATCCTCTGTTCCTCCCTTCTCCTTCTGCCATCAATCTTTCTGAGCATCAGGGTCTTTTCCAGTGAATTGACTCTTTGCATCAGGTGACCAAAGTATTGGATCTTCAACTTCAGCACCAGTCCTTCCAATGAATATTCAGGGTCGATTTCCTTTAGGATTGACTGGTTTGGTCTCCTTGAAGTCCAAAGGATGCTGAAAAGTCTTCTTCAATACTATAATTCAAAAGCATTAATTTTTCATTGCTGAATCTTATTTATGGTCCAACTCTCACATCCATACATGACTACTGGAGAAGCCATATCTTTGACTATATTAACCTTTGTTGGCAAAGTGATGTTTCTGCTTTTTAATACGCTGTCTAGGTTTGTCGTAGCTTTTATTCCAGGGGGCAAGCATCCCTTAACTTCATGGCTTCAATAACCGTCTGCAGTGAATCAAGATATGATATATTATTGTATCCAGAGTCCCAGGGATTAGGAAAAGAAATCCTAGAGACTATTTTAGGATTCTGCCTACCACGTTACTCTAAATTAAAAGATTACGATAAAGACAGAATAATCAATGCAATGTTGATTATGCAGACATAAGCATTTACATTAATAAAACAGATTTGAAATTCCTTTACATCTATTTTTTTTACAAACATATCAAGATAGTTTAGTAAGAAAAGATAATCATTAAAAAAAAAAAACGGTTCTAGGCAAGTAGATACCACATGGAAAGAATACAGTTGACTTTTACATCACACCCTACACAAAAACTAACTCAAAATGGATCGTATGCTTAAATGGAAGAACTAGACAATAAAACTTCTAAATTTAAGACATGTTTGAAAATATACTCTTGACTATCAATTCCACAAAACATTCTTAGCTATAAACTGAAAATTCTGTTACAATCAATTTTAGTTAATCAAAATCCAAATGAGAATGAAGAAGAGAAGCCACAGGGAGAAAATATTTTTAAATCATATATCTGATGAAAAATGTTAGTTCCAAAATACAGAAAGAATTCTTAAAACTCTATAATGAGTTATACTTTTATTTTCAAAATGAGCTGAGATTTTAATAAAATTTCAGCAAAGCCTTAATGAACTCATGAAAATATACTCAGCATCACTATTCACTAAGGAAATACAAATTTAAACAACAATGAGATATCACTGCTGCTGCTACTGCTAAGCCACATCAGTCGTGTCCGACTCTGTGCGACCCCATAGACGGCGGCCCACCAGGCTCCGGTCCCTGGGATTCTCCAGGCAGGAATAGTGCCGTGGACTGCCATTTCCTTCTCCAGTGTATGAAAGTGAAAAGTGAAAGTGAAGTCGCTCAGTCGTGACCCCATGGACTGTAGCCTACCAGGCTCTTCCATCCATGGGATTTCCCAGGCAAGAGTCCTGGAGTGGGGTGCCATGATACTTACAATCAAAAAGTCATGCAATAGCAAGTGATGAGAATGCAGAGACACCGAAACCTTTATACGTTGGTGATGGAAGCGTAAAATGGTGCGGCTACTTTTGAAAACTGTTGGTAGTGTCTTAAAAAGTTAATCATAAAATAACCATACAATCCACAAGTGGAGTTGCTAGCTATCTATCCAAAACAAATGGAAGAATAGATTCACGTGATGACATGTGTGTAGATGCTTAGCTTACAGCAGCACAGTCTGAGAAGGCACTGTATAAGAATTTTTAAAAAGACAGTGAGTCGAGAGGACAAGTCATGTTTGAGGAATGCATATGAACTGCAATTCGTAGACTGGATAATAAGGTTAACGTTTTAGAACAGAATCAATAAAACATATGTAATTAATTTGAAATCACTTGAACAATTTGCAGATGCCAAGCTCAGTGCTTGCTACTTAAGGCTGAGTTCATAAGTATAAATTCATAAACAACCTGGTCTACAATATGAGCATACACTTAGCGGATGAAATGCAGAAATGCTTATGCATAATAATAAGAATAAGCTAATAATTATAAGCTATAATAAGCTAATAATAATCATAAGCTGTTTAGCCATTTGCCATGTGTCCAGGGTTTCAGTACTTAATATACATTCATCCATTTAGTTTTTGCAGACCTAGATAAGCAAGGTGTTATTATTATTGGCATATTGCAAAGGAGAAAAAAAGAAACCTGAAGAAGCTAGTTACCCAAAGTCATTCTATAGTAAATGATAGAAGAAGAGCTCATGTACTGGCAGGGTATTACCGAGACCCATCTCTTAGCAATTTAATGTATCTCTACCAGGACACAAATTAGTCAGTGTCTACATTTGTTTTACCACTTTATATGCTAGACCTGTGCACGTCCAGGCTGGAAACTCCTAGACAAATGTGACTACTGAGCACTTGAAAGGTACTTAGTCCAAATTGAGATGTGCTACAAGTGTCAAATAAACAAGATTTTAAAGACTTAGAATAAAAAAAATACCTCAGTAATCATATTTTATATAATTACAGCTTCAGGTTATAATACGGAGTACAGTCAGGTGGTCAGCTTCTCAGAGCAGGTGGATGCTCAGCCCGGTAGGGAATGGGGAGCGTGGAGGACGGCCACCTTGGGAACTGGGGGTTCATTTTTGCTCTGGAAGGAAATCAGTGCTTTGTGAAGTAATGGGGAAGGGCCACACGTCAGTAAGGGAAGGGGCATGCTCACTTGTGTCTGACTCTTTGCGCCCCCATGGACTGTAGCCCACCAGGCTTCTCCATCCATGGAATTTTTCAGGCAAGAGTACTAGAGTGGTTGCCATTTCCTCCTCCAGGGGATCTTTCCGACCCAGGCATCGAACCCATGTCTCTGACATCTCCTGCATTGACAGGCAGATTCTTTACCTGCTGAGTCACCTGGTAAGCCCTTATATGAAGTATATATCTGATTAAATAAATATAATCTTAAAATTTATTTTACCTGTTTTTACTTTTTTTCTACTAGACAATTTTAAATGGCATTCCCAGCTTACATTTGTGGGCTCATCTTATATTTCTTTTGCACAGCACTACAAGAATTTTTTTAGTGGCTATTATATTTTTCAGTGTCAAATGATCCTGAACAAAAATACTCAACAAAAATAGCATCATGCATTCAGTGACTCTGTTAATTTGAATGTGTTTTCAGAGCTAAAACAAGACCATGATCAGTATTCCTCTCTGAAAGCAAACTATTAATAATAACAACAGTTAAGTAGCAATTCAAACGAGAGGCCTGACAGTACATTGCACATTAAAATACACTCAACATATTCACAAACAGGTTAAAAATTATGCTGAAGAAAGGGGTTCCAAATTTAAGTTTTTGGACAATTATTTTTACTAATTCAGCCATTAAATCTGTAACCTAATTATTTGCAATTTTCTTAAACTTGAAGAAAGATGGACACTTAAAAGAACGAGAATAGATCCATGGACATTTGAGGGGAAAACCCCTTTCTTATCTTTTTCCTCCTTTTTTTCCTTTCTCCTTTCCTTCCCTCTTCAATCCCTTCCTTCTTCTCTTCTCTCACTTTTTTGATTTTCTTTCCCTTTTACTTGAAAATTGTACCCAACTATTGGGCCCTTATCCTGAAGCAAGATATTTGGATATTTTAAAGGTCTTAACTTTAAAATTAATTCTTTAAAGCCAATATACTTTTATAATTTGCTACCATATCCCTATAAAATCTCATTAATTCAAAGGTATAAGCCACTACCTTTTAATTATCAAAGCATAGATAATACATAAGATCATTGTAAAGCAACAGATGAAGATATGTATTCCTTTTTTTACCAAGCTATTAATGCATAGATCTTTAGTAATAAATTGCTCCGTAAGAGTCACATGGTATTATTATGACCTTGCTGATATAAAAGTGGAAGCATCCCAAGAAGAAAGATTTTTCTGTATTTACTTACATCCATGGACTTATTTCTGCACATACCGTTATGGTGCAAGTTAAAAATCACAGAAGTACAAAGGGTGGAATGCTGAAGCTTCTCAGGTGGCCATGCCACACACTAGCTGTTTGCCTACAGGCCCATCACACCCCTATTCTGGCCTAAATCCTAAGCAAGACAGCATAGCTACTAAATGATCTATAAAATCCTCTTCACAATCTGCTCCATGAGAGGCTGGCTGATGCTTTAGGCACAGGTAACAATATGTCACACTTTGGATGTATGTAACACTACGTGTCTTACCATATAAACTATTGTTCAAACTGGGACCCTTTTGAGAGTGAAAGGGGATGCTATTATAATTATGCTGAAACAAGCATTTACACAAGACTGTCTCATGTTAACTGGGACATATGGTCGCCCTGCCCATCCATGATCATGTACTTCACACATGCAGTGTGACTTCTGGAAATATCAACAATAGCATTAATAATAGTAATAATAAAAGCTAGCTTGTTACTAGAAAATTGCCAAGATTTCCTGTCCTGGTGAATGTGTTAATTTCATTGTTGGCTGGGTGTGTCTGAATATATGTGTTAGTTGCTCGGTTGTGTCCAACTCTTTGCAACCCCCTGCCAGGCTCTTCTGTCCATGGGATTTCCCAGGCAAGAATACTGGATTGGATTGCCATTTCCTTCTCTAGGGGATCTTCCCAATCCAGGGTTTGAATCCAGGTCTCCTAAGTTGCAGGAGCCTGGTAGGCTACAGTCCATGGGGTCGCAAAAAGTCGGCCATGACTGAGCGATTTAACTTTCACTAACTTTCACTCCTAAGTTGCAGGCAGATTCTTTACCATCTGAGCTACTTTAATTGCTTATAAAGACTCCCCCCATCTCATTTAGATTTAGACACAGGCGTGCAGTGTGTACAAATTATGCTTATATCTCCATGGGTACAGCCTTGTATGTTTCATGAGTTCCTTGGGGAACCAGTTTCCTGAATATGTGTTGCATCCCAAGACCAGCCCTGCCTGCTGTCCTGTGGGTGGCCCACAGATGCTTTTTTTTAGGGAGTTTTTGTCCAGCTGATCTTTTAAGGTTTTGTCTTCCTGGAGATTTGTGCAGGAGCACACTTCATGTCCTTAAATGGGATGTGTTGCTTGGCTCTTCATTCCAAGCACAGCTCTGTGGGAGGTGTGGGGTCCATGGATCAGCTTGTCAGGTACGACATTATCTCCACACCAGAAATTCAAATGTGTGACTTCGCCTAAGCACTTCAGTTTCCTCGTTTGAAAAACAATCATCTCCTGTCTCCTGCAGCTTTCATGAGTTTCAGCTCATGCAAGCAATTATTAAAAAAAAAAAAACAGTAAATGTAAATTTGGTGAAACAGCTCTGCACAGAGTGCTAATCTTGAAATCGCAGCTCAAGCATCATTCACAGTGATTCTGGGACACTTTCTGGATACTTTCTTGACTTCGGAATGATTACACCTAAACTGGGTAAAGATATCCTCTCCGTGTGTTCCTTCCAAAAGAAAAACAATCATACATGCCCCACCCATGACAAAGCTAGGGCTTTCATAATCTCCTGCAGTGTAAAATCTGACCTCTCGATTGCTTAGGAGATGATTCTCCTACAATGGACATAAATAGTAAGAAACCAATAACTCAAGAAGATCTACCTCTATTTTATACACTTGTTCTCTTAGGAATGGAGAAAGAAACGAAGGAAGACCAGACTGCACATTTAATAATCATAAGACACTGATGAAATAAAAACCACTGCCAAAAAGTGAAACAAAGGACCGGATTAATCTTCTCTCTGTCTCTACATAGTTCCCATCACCTAAGTAATTGCCACAGAGGCTATTTGTAGGAGATTCAGCGGAGAGAGCTTTGTTCCAATGGAATTTCAGCTGCTGCTTAAGTAAGAGTCAGAAATCTGAGTTCGGAGGGTGATAATCCACAGATGTTTCACTTTACGTGCTATGAGATGGTCTCCCCCAAACTGTCTCCCCTCCAGAAATCTCCTCTCAGACGCACCTTTAAAAAGATGCCCAAGCGGCATCATTCCTCCATTTTATCTGCTTAAAGTGAAACACTGTGCACCTGCATACTGACAAAAAGTTCTTCCCTGCCTGCTTGGAGCAATAAATAATTCAAGTGGTGCACTCCAGAGAGCACCAGGAATGAGTTTCCTATCTTGTTGCAGTAAAGATATTTTTCTAATCTGGAGTCATCTAAAAAGGTTCTTGAAATATGTGTTTATGTACCCTTTGGAAACAAAAATAGTGTTTGTATGTATCGTATTATAAGCTTTTGGAGGATAGGAGCCAAGTCTGTTTATTTTGCTTTTTAGGTTACATTATACATTTTGACTAACTGAAAAAAAAAAAAAAACCACAACAATTTTCAAAAGCTTATTGTGGTACGGAAATATTGCATAGCTGTATTTTTCTTTCATCTCAATAAAGGGCACATATTACATAATATTTTATTTTAATTGGAGGCTAATTACTTTACAATATTGTATTGGTTTTGCCATACATCAACATGAATCCGCCACGAGTGTACATGTGTTCCCCATCCTGAACCCCCCTCCAACCTCCCTCCCCATACCATCCCTCTGGGTCACATACGATTGCTCTTTTCTTAATTTTGGAGTTTCTTGCTCTTGGATGCCTTGCAACCTGCCCTGAAGTCTGGCAATGCTGTTACTATTATCTTTTTAAAAGTAATATCCCATTGATCAAGTCAAGGAAAAAAAACGGATTTTTCATATGCGAGTTATTTTCGCCAAGTTTCCCTGAACCAGAAAACAATCCTAATACAGCGACTGGAAAGTCCATGTGATGAAAGCATGCGTCACCATGTGCAAACTGTGAAATGTAATTGAAAGTAAAATGTTTAATTAAAATGGACATTTCTGAGCCTGCTTCTGGCAGCAGCCATCTTGCTGAAAATTATATTTGTTACACTGGCAACCTGGGAGAACAGTTCAAGAGATTGTGAGTGCCAGGTTCTATCCAAAAGTAAATGGGGTGAAAATCGCAAGGCGAGCTTGAATGCTGTTCCTTCCATGACCATGCGTGTCTCAGACACAGGTGCCCTCGTACAGACCGGTCAGACAGGACGACCTGCCGCATATAGCTACTCCTAAGTCAACAGTAATTAAAACAAAGCATCCTTTTCCCTCCAAATGATTGTCCCTTTCACTTTTGTCAGCAAGTTTCCTTAACAATTGTGCTTTCAGATGCTCTGTTCTTTTCGTACAGCCTGAAATGCAAGGGTGCTCATCATCTCTTAAGTTATTTCTCCTTTGAGACCACAGGGATCTTTTTTCTCCCCTCATAAAAGCCACTGATCCCAGATAATCCTCAGACTTGAGTGGGGATGAGCTTCAGTGACTTTTTCAGTTCAAATTTGAGAAAAGAATTTGAGATAGGATTCTGTCTGGCATCCGAAGGACAGTTCCCTTCCCTGAAATCTGGGTGTATTCAAAGGCCGATCTGGTTGGGAAGGACCCAACCTGAGCTGGGCAGGTCTGGCCATTTGATGAATCCCAGTCTCAGAAGATGTCCCTCTTGGAAAAGAATTACTTTGGCATTCTATAAAGGGCAAGTGAAATAAAGTCCCTTTCTGTCGCATCTCTCACAGTGACCTCTAAAATCTCAATGGCTGATAGTAGATATAAAACTACAACAGAATTTGTGTCTGCCTTCATAAAAGCAAAATTCCAACTTTTATCTGTTTTTTTTCCCCTAATGTTATTAGATTTACTTGTACTTTCTGTGCATCTATCTGCTCTGGAATCCAGTTACCATTCCGAAACAGTGAAGGCACAGACTAACAAATAAATGCATAAATAAGAAATATGTAAATGTAAAACTCTTAAAAAATATTAATAGCAAAGCATTGTGGAAAAAAAAAATCAGAAGATCGGATTGCTGTTCTGTAATCTATGATTTGGGTATAAAAACAACTCCCATTGGCTCGATCCAGCAACGATGACATCTGATCATTTTTTCCTACCTGAACTTGTTTAGTGAGCTCTTTTCTCTATAATATGTTCTTTATTGCCCAAGGAATGCTCTTTGAATTTACTTTCTTTACAGGGTGATTATAAATCTTCATGACATCCCTAATGATTCATCTCTTTTGGCACAGGGCAGGAGGATAACCATTTCTATAATGCACACATTTCATTTAAGGTGAAACTAGTAGGAAATTTATCAATCAGCCCAGGCGTTTTAGGCATAGGCTGAACTCTGCCACTGTAACCATTTTTTCCTCTCTGTAAACACTTTTAATTTTGGTATCCTTTCTGCCTTTAATGACCCATAATCCTTTCAATAAGAGGTTGTTTTTAATTTGTACATGATTAAGTCCATGTACTGAACTTTTCTTCTACTGAGGAACAGATGTAAATTAAATTTTTAGTCATAATATGGAAATATTTAGTTAATGTTAAAATATCCCCCAGATCATTGCACATTCCTTAAACAGAATAGACTACTCAACTCAAACTCTGATCAGCGTCTGTTTTCTGGGTTTTGCAGTATTATTTTTTCAAAAGCTAAATAATTTTAGAGCCACAAAAATGAGAGTGATCCTCTTCTATATTTGGGGATTCACTGTGGTGAGACAAACGCCTCATACATTGGCCATGACTTAGAGCCCTGAGCCCGAGATTTCGATTGTTCTAGCAAGGTGTTCTTTATGAATGGAAAATCCTGGAATCTTGTGAGTTAAACATTTCTAAAATATTTGTGGGATTGAAATCTTTCCCCCACTGTGTATGATTTTTGTAAATCAATGGTGTTTGTTTCAATCAGATGTTCTATATCTCCTGAAAACAGAAAACTACATGAACAGATTAGAAACCCATATGAGAGAAGCTAGCAACAGTGGGGGAAAGCCTTCTGCAAAAATACTTTTGAACTTCAGAGTAGGAGACACATGCTTGGTCCTCCAAGCTGGAAGACATGGAAAAAAAAATTTTTTTTCTTTCTTTTTTTAAAAATAGACATATGTAGAACATTTGTTTCCGTTTTATTTCTGCTGTCATAATATGATGGTTTTATTCAGTTTTTAAACATGCTTCAGCTGGAAACACTACATCTTTAAATCAGGCAACCCTGGCGTCTGTGTGAATTCCCTTGCTGCGCTCCCTCACCTTACCCAGGTGCATGTTAAATCAGTATTAATGACAATATCATTCTTGTGCAGTCATCTCCTGCCTGCAATTTGGTTTTAATTACCCGCCACGTTGTCTTTCCCCCTCACTGACAGCCATTAAATAGGGAATGACACCAGAGCCATGGTTGTGCGGAGTATTTACTTCGCCGGATTTCGTCCCCCTCATAAAGCAGGCTGCAGTGCCTCCTAGTGGCCGAGGTCCGAAAGGGCCCTCATTGAAACTGGAGACTCGCCAGGCACTTTTCAGGTGAACTTGGGGAGCTGGGCAGATGAGCTTACTGTTTTTTAAAGGGGGAACGCGGGGAGGAAAAAAAGTAATAATAAAACGTTATTTATCAATTAAGGAAAAATTGCTATTTGTTAAAGTTTTTTTTTTTCATTGAAATACAATGGTAAGTTGACGTGCTACTGAAGCCTTGCTTTACCCTCCAAAATGGAGGCTCAGAAACAAGGCACTTGTCACCTAAAATGCGTCCGACCAAAGTTCTCCAAACGAATGTTCAGCCAAGGTGCGCTGCAAGCCTTCCAGGAGTTAGACCTGCACCTCTTCCTCCTGCCCTGCGCTATTTTCCACAGAAAGGGTTTTGTTTTCTTTTTATCCCCCTTTCCTCCTCTTTCTGATTTTCTTTTTCCATTCTTATTTTCCCCCCATTTTACAAACGCCTTTTATTTTTATGAGAATTTAAAGCATTCTTCTAAGTGATGAGTGTATAAATGTATGTAAAAAGTATCTTTTTGCAATTATCCAGGTCCTACATTTTTTTTAAACAAAGTTCTCCTTTATATGGAAGTTTAAAAGTGAAGTTGTCCAAATGTTCAAATTAGACAACCGTACAGAGGCTTTGGATTGAAGCTCTTTCTTCGTATAATGGCTATCGCATTTTGCGTTAAAAAAATTGGTTAAAATAAATCTGCAGGCGTGTGCATTTCACAAAGAGGACGCTGTCTCTTTGGCACTGTAAATTAAAAACAACATTGCTTACAACAATATATCAGGGCGCACTTGGAGAGGGAGCTTTGGTAAGGAACCAGATTCAGTTTTCACTTTCTAATTTTTCTCCCCAGCAACTTCTCCCTGGTTAGAAGGTTGAGGATCCCTGGGTTGGTTGCTCTTTCACAGTTGTTTGCTAGCTTCTTTTTAGCAAGTGTAATTACTCATTTCACATGCTGCTAAATGAGAGTCATAGCTAACTGCTTTAATTAGAATTTTAAGCGTACATAGTATATGCAGTAACTTATACATACATTTAATTGTGTGTTTGTATTTGTATGCCTGTGTTTCTAAAAACCCGACCATAAAATAGAGATACCGATAATTACAGTGCATCTCACGCATTCTTCCTTCTGCTAACCAGCACAGTCATGTTAAAAGTATATTCATTTGTGGTTATTGCTGCTGCTTTAAAAGCAAAGCACTTTATTTACATTTTAAAAATTAAAACAGCATTTTGTTGAAAAAATGTTAAAATTGGTTAGAACTTGGTCTCAAATTTTAATAAAGACATTGAAGTATGATGTTTTTTGCTGCAAAGAAACTTTAAATTGCCCCATAAACTGATTTTCAGTAAGTCTGATAGCATCACCCAAAGGATAAAAAAAAATATTGTCTTCAAAACTTAGGAAACTAACATATATTTTAAAAGGGAAAATGTGCTCAAGTCACCCTTTTTTTTCTCAGAGAATATTTGATCTTTTGAATATTGCCTGAATTGATTCGATTTATTGTTTTAAGGACTATTTTGCATTATTAAATAATAGCTAGGAAAATTGTTATTCCTTCTAGACTGAAATGGGAAGCTTATAAACGCAATGACGAAGGCTTAATCTCTGATACGGCTTACATATATTGGTTTACAGCTATATTGAGTTCAGTTAGACTGATTTTTTCGTTCCTAATATGAAACTTGATGCTGGGTAATCTGATAAGTGAGTTTCATTTCCCTGGAAATTTATTGCTTCTATATCCAAGTGCAAAGAAATCGTACAAGTAAAAACAATGAGGAGTCTGTATGCAAGGCATTAATGAGGGCCACTGTTTTCTCACAGAGATTCTGCATCGGGGAAAAGAGGTATTTGAGCTATTAAAATGACAAGGCATGCTATTCCTTTCAGCTTCCACCATCATTCCCTTTGCCTGATGGGGGTAAGGGCAAATTGGCATGGTCTTCAGGCACTTTAGATCAAGAAGCAGAAACAGTGTGGAACACAGGAGAGTGTATGCTATTTTCAAGACTCTCGGGCAGAGCAGCAGCCGAATGCACTGCAGAGCAGGGCAGGGCTCAGCTCCCAAAGCCCCGGGCAGCCCGGTGCCACCTCCCCAGGCCCTCTCCCTCTGCACAGCTCCTGTCTCATCCCTGCAGCATGCTTTGCACGTTCTGATCCCCAGAATGCCTATGCCTGCTGCTTGATACATTGCAGATGGGATGACAGAAGCTGAAGACCTTTTCAGAGAGCAAACAGTATCATTGCGTTAATTAAACCAATGACTAAAATTGTCCTGTGACTATGTGACTGTAAAGGCCCAACGCGGGGCATCATGGGAGGGAGACAGTCCTCAGGGTGATGATATTTGTGGAGTGTCCTCGGGATAGTCACACAAAGTCTTACTTTATCCTGGTTGTGAATCCAGACGCTATTCCAAGGACGACCGTGGGACTCTGAGACGAAAGGCTTGTCTGAAGCTCTACCACCAAAACCAGAATTGGGCTCTGACGCTGCATCCATCTGCTTGACTGTAAAGTCAGTGTGTGTGTGTGTGTGTCTGTGTGTGTGTGTGTGCGCAAAGTCACGTCAGTCCTGTCCAACTCTCTGCAACCCCAGCAGGCTCGCCTGTTGATGCGATTCTCCAGGAGGACAGTAACTGATGATTTCAAGAAACTTATATTCCCAACTTGGATTTATAAAAGATGGCAAGCGGTGTAACATATATATGTTACCAGGCAGGTAACATATATAGGCAGGGGCCAAAGATATCTTCCCCAGGGCAACAGTCATCGTCAGCTTAGACACAACAGGGGTCTTCATAAGGAGATGGTAAAGCACGTTTTTTTGCTGTTGGAGATGGGCATTCCTCGTGGCTATGGAGGTGGTCAACTTCAGAAAACACGAGCATGCCCACGCACGCGCATGTCCACACACAGATAGAAAATGGGAGCACACATGTGCCGTTTGACAGGAGATAAATCAGTCTCATGAAATGAAGTTTTCTTTGAAGACAATGTCTGTCCAATTGGTGGAGGGTCAAAAAGTATGGAAAGTTTGAGTTAAACGAATTCACGTCAGTTTCTTTAATGCAGGACTTCGACATGTTAAAGCAGAAAGAGATAACAGAGAAACTTAGAATATGTGTTTCCCAAACTAATTTGTCAGGTGTTCGTTTTGTGTTTTACAGTCCCTTTGTCAGGAAAAGGTTATAGACATTGTAGAAACTGTTGCTGCAGGGAGGGGGAGAAATTGAGCTAATAGACAGGAATTCTTCAATACTTCATTAAGACAGACATNGAGATAACAGAGAAACTTAGAATATGTGTTTCCCAAACTAATTTGTCAGGTGTTCGTTTTGTGTTTTACAGTCCCTTTGTCAGGAAAAGGTTATAGACATTGTAGAAACTGTTGCTGCAGGGAGGGGGAGAAATTGAGCTAATAGACAGGAATTCTTCAATACTTCATTAAGACAGACATCATCCTCCAGGCAGTGAAAAGCTACCAAGGGTCTTTGCATGCAGAGCTGATTTCTACTGTTACGTTAATAATAGCTCCAGTCTCCAAGGTTGAGACAGCAAGAGGAGCATATTCTCAAACACCGTGGGGCCAAACTTGTCAAAACAAATACTATATGCTTCCTTCTTGGTTTACATCATAAGCAAGCATGTGCTTTGTGGTGCTGATTTACTGGAATTAGTCCAAACACTGTGGTTGGAAATAACCCACGCTTTACAGGTTTTATGGAGTACTGGGTTGATATTTTAATCTTGCTGAGTATTAAAGATAGCCGAGAAAAGAAGCTGCCGTAGCTCCTAAGCAAAGCCTCTCAAAGGTTTCTGAGCACATGTGACATCTCGCAAGAAGAAGAAAGCAGGAATCGTGAACCCACGTGAAAGCTCAGGGCACCTTGGCGAGCACTCAGACATTTATTGGGCTTACTTACAGGTCCGAATTCTGAAGATTCCAGACTTCTCCCCAGAAGAGAATTTTCTAAATGTTGCTCATTTTCATGGCAATTTCTTAAGAAATCCATGAATACAGAAGTATTACACAGGTATTCATTCGAATGATGTTATCAGATATTGAACCATAGTAAAACATGCTGATGTTTAGTGAATAATAAAAGCTAATGTTTCCTGTGCTGGAACTGTTGTAAGCAGTTTAGACTGATTTACACATTTAATTCTTATAACCTCAGAACAAATACTATCATTGTCCTAGCTTTACTAATTAGAAAACTGCATCAGAGAGAGGTTAGGTAATTTGCCAAGATCATGCAACCAGATTAGTTACCTGGAGTTAGGCTCCGTTGTGTTTGGATTGGGTTAGTGAGTGTTGATGAGGAAGGCAAAGGGCACCCCACTCCAGTACTCTTGCCTGGCAAATCCCATGGACGGGGGAGCCTGGTAGGCTACAGTCCATGGCGTCGCTAAGAGTCGAACACCACTGAGCAACTTTACTTTCACTTTTCACTTTCATGCATTGGAGAAGGAAATGGCAACTCACTCCAGTGTTCTTGCCTGGAGAATCCCAGGGACGGGGAAGCCTGGTGGGCTGCCGTCTATTAGGTCGCACAGAGTCAGACATGACTGAAGTGACTTAGCAGCAGCAGCAGCAATGACTGTTGAACTCAGTATGATCAGGTTGAAAGTGAAAGTGAAGTCGCTCAGTCGTGTCCGACTCTTTGCAACCCCACAGACTGTAGCCTATCAGGCTCCTCTGTCCACGGGATTTTCCAGGCAAGAGTGCTGGAGTGGACTGCCATTTCTTTTTCCAGGGGATCTTCCCAACCCAGGAATTGAACCCGGGTCTCCCGCGTTGTAGGCAGCCGCTTTACCGTCTGAGCCACCAGGGAAGCCCTTGATCAGGTTGCTTGCTCTTAACTACTCTTCTGTTCTGCCACATTCTGGTTAAGAGTGTGGTTTAAAAGATCTCTCTGTCCTTTCTGGTTCAGTAATGTAATGATAATAATAACTAACAGATTTTACTACACACTGGACACTGTATTATATGTAAAGTCGCTTTAGTCATGTTCCATTCTTTACAACCCTATGGACTGTAGGCCGCCAGGCTCCTCTGTCCATGAGATTCTCCAGGCAAGAATACTGAAGTGAGTTGCCATTTGCTCCTCCAGGGGATCTTCCTGACCCAGAGGTCAAACCCGCATCTCCTGGGTCTCCTGCATTGGCAGGTGGGTTCTTTACCACTGGGAATCTTTGCCACCTGGGAATCTTATTTAATTCTTGCAACTGTTCTGTCAGACAGACAAACTTGTGAACCCACTAGATATGTGAGAAAACAGGCACAGGGGGAGAAGTCCTGTGTCCAAGGTCACACCGCTTATAAGAGGTCAGTGTGCAGTGTGAGCCCAGGTCTGGCTCCAGAGGCAGCTGCAACTACCTTTTATTTAACCACCTCCTTTGGAAGTGTTCTATGTTGAGGAAATTAAAGAAGAAAAAAGTCACTCATCAGATTTTGTATTTGGTGCGTTTTCTTTCCCCAGTTAACAAACGATTTGGAAAATATTCATGACTCCCAGATTCCAGTGTTTTGTGAACTGTGCTTGTCTGACATAGACTGGTGTATCTATTAGGCATCCACAAAGCTCATTATGACCTTTTAAAATTGCTCTTTTTCATTCTTTTCTTTCAAAATTTTCCTAAGTAATCAAAAATCAAACATGAGTTTTCCCTGAAAGTCAGAATGATGAAGCTCAACTGCCCTACTTAAAGTACTTTTTTCCTGTATTGATCAATGCAGTTGGAAGAAAATGGATGTACAAGAATTGCAGCTTATATGTAGTAAAATATTCGTTGGCTACTTTAAAAACTGAGAGTTGGAAACACTGCAATCAAAATGAAAGTTTCTTACACCCAGATGATTTCTTATCTTGTCATCTTTCTTTGAAGTCAATCGAATATTTCTTTATGAACTATTTCCTATAAAAATTAATTGCTTATTGCTCTGTGTAATTTCTTTGGAATTAAAAATTTAAACAATCTATAATGAGTTCTCTGATGTTCTTTTGGTCCTTGACAACATTTTCTCCAAATCGCTGGAGATATTGGTATGTTGTTCTCAGATTCAGATTTTTTCCTGCCTTTGATAAGGATACAGATGTAAGTCATTATTTCCCAATGAAACATTATCTTGAGTGAAATATTAATACAATTTTCCCTCCACAGACTTTTTACTTGTAAGTCTGTCTGGAAAGTTTTTGAATACCAGTAAAGACCTTTCTCTACAGCAGACTTATCAGTCCTTTGTTAGTGATCCTTGTGGTTCTATAAATGGGGCTATAATGAGCTGCACTTTGAAACTTGTTGCTGAAGTGTTTTTAATAGAAAATATCTGTTAATATCCTTATATAAAACAGGTATAAAATACTTGTGCTTTAGAGCAACATTTGGAAACATCTATGCAATTATCGACTGATGACTATACGTAATTAATTATAGATGTTTGAGCATAATGGAGATAAATACAATGTGTGTTCAAGTCTGACTAGTTCTATACAATGTCATTTCAGGAAAGAAAATTATATTCAACGTATATAATTGACAACAGTTGTAATCTGTTGTCTGTGTGCTTGCATGCTAAGTCCCTTCAGTCATGCACAACTCTTTGCAACTCTATGGACTGTAGCCCACCGGGTTCCTCTGTCCATGAGATTCCCCAGATAAGAATACTAGAGTGAGTTGCTATGCCCTCCTCCAGGGGATCTTCCTGACCCAGGGACTGAACTCGCATCTCATGTCTCCTGCATTGGCAGGTGGGTTCTTTACCACTAGCATCGCCTGGGAAGCCCAATCTGTTGCCCTCACAAAGGTATACTCAGTGATACACTCTGTTAGGGTCACAAAGAGTTGGACACAACTTAGCGACTGAACCACAGCCACAAACTTTCCAATGACAGTGTCCATTTGGTCTTAAGAGTTTTAAGATAGAAGATTTCCATGCATAAAATAAAATCCTGAGCATTTTAACCAGAAAGGATTTAAGGTAGTGGATTGGGTACTTTTAAGACTGGAGAACAAGCTTTCAATTTTGACCTTTGGAGTGATTCCAAGCGGCTTGCATGCTTGATATGCCTGGGAAGCTATGACTCTCTGAGGAATCCCAGGGAGGTGGGAGTTCTGGATATTGCCCCCGGAAAGTTGGGTGTGTTCAGGAGCACATAGTGTTGCTCTGTGACCTAAGAATCACAAAGATGCCTTATCACTTTTGTAACCACCCTGCTGCACCTGCCATTGGACGATATGGATGAACGGGGAAGCTGTGCTGTGTTGGCAGGAGAAGCAGCAACACTTCCCATAACCTTGTGTTGCAGAAAGAGCCCACAGACATCAGGAATTGGCCTCCACCTGATAGACTTCTTCAGAATCTGTTTAAAAGTGCACTTTACTGGTGGGACCTAATTCCTATTTGGAGAGATAAGAAATGAAGTTTTGGGCTTTGCAACCTCTGTAGTTTAGGAAGACACACTGGCAAGAGTTGGTAATGAATATGGAAGACTGATCTATCATATTTAACACATTTTGGAAAATAGCAGGTTAGATTCAAAAGACTGAGTGGTTCTTATCCACTCTAGGGCTGAGTAGGCCTCAGATATTCTATGATGGTATGCTTCTAAGTTGAAAAGTAACACTGAATTGAGACTTGGGAAGGGGACATTTAAAGGAAATAATGTGTCGGATCAAGTTGATATCTTTCATGGCTGAAATCAATGTTAATGAGAATACAAGGTGAAGAATACATGCCAGGTTGGCTCATGACATGCAGATCAAAGGCAGCTTGGGCTAGGGCATTCAGAGAGAGAGAGATGAAGCTAAGTGATCCTGGGTTCATATAAACTTTTGCTTAATTTGGTGAGGCCTGGATTACATCAACTTTCTGGATTCTGGTGTGTACCTTGAGAAGATAATTTTAGAGATGTAGATTACATATAATGTAGATTACATTACAAAATATATGATGGCTTTTATCCTGTAAAAGGGCTTCCTTGGTGGCTCAGTTGGTATAGAATCTGCCTGCAGTGTTGGAGACCTGGGTTTGATCCTTAGGTTGGCAAGATCCTCTGGAGAAGGGAACGGCTGGCCATTCCAGTATTCTGGCCTGGAGAATTCTATGGACTATATAGTCCATGGGGTCACAAAGAGTTGGACTCGACTGAGTGATTATCACTCACTAAGATCCTGTTTAAAAATGGAAAATTGTCAATGGTTTTGAGAGTAGAAGTTTACCATGATTATACCTTTTTAAATAAAAACTATTATGTAAAGCAGGATAAATTTCAATGGGAAAAAAACTGGATTATAGTTTGCATCTGCCTGCAGTACACGAGACCAGGGTTCTATATCTGGGTTGGGAAGATCTCCTGGAGAAGGGAATGGCAACCCATTCCAATATTTTTGCCTGAAGAATCCCCATGGACAGAGGAGCCTGGTGGGCTACAGTCCATGGGATCACAAAGACATGACTGAGCGATTCAGTTCAGTTCAGTTGCTCAAGCGCATCCGACTCTTTGCAACCCCGTGGACTGAGAGATTAACACAAGACTAAGACATCTAGAAATTAGACATTCAGCATTTTAAAATGGTTTTCAAGAGAAAAAGAACTGACTCAAAGACACTGAAATGAAAATAGACTTAATGACTTTGAGGTTGTTAAGGGCATTCAAACTTGGATGACTAGGAGAATGGAATGGACTGAGTCCACTGAAATGGACTCACGGCCTGTGGGATTGTCACAGTAAAAGAATTGCTTTAGAATTGAGACTGCATGTTGTAAATATCTCTCTGTTGTAAATTTCCATTGTTCTAGGATCTCTGTAAATTTACAGGTTTGTATTTAAGATCATTGTGAACAAAATAATGTTGTGTTTGTAGTTGCTCGATACTCTGGTGACAACCACCCATGTTGGGTAACAAATTACCCTAAAATTCAAAATTCAGGGGCTTAAAGCAATAACCGCTTATTACTTCTTATGAATTTTCAGGACAATTGAGTAGTTCTCAGTTTGGCTCATTTATGAGTCCAAGGTCAGCTGGCCAGCTGGGGCTGGCTAGTCTACACTGATCTCAACAGCAACGGCTCCGTCTTTTCCACTTGCCGTTTACA
Organism: Neotragus moschatus; assembly: GCA_006410615.1. Taxonomy (NCBI): domain Eukaryota; kingdom Metazoa; phylum Chordata; class Mammalia; order Artiodactyla; family Bovidae; genus Neotragus; species Neotragus moschatus. The sequence continues at coordinate 434,385 of SJYA01002610.1, read as the reverse complement.
TCATTTCACTAGGGTAGTGAGTGTTTTCTCCTGACAGCTGTGGGAGACCAAAAGGGGACATTGAAATAGTGTGGGGAGACACTACAGCAGACTGTGGCACAGGGAGGAATTGTTGGGGTGAATGTGTTTAATATAAAAGTTTTCAGCATCCCCTTCATGTGTCACTAAAGAAGACAGGGCATCCGATGGGCGTCATCGTTTTAACATAGCAAGTACCCTGAAACTGGCTTGATGATCTTTCTGGTCTGTGTTCACAACCTTGAAAAGTGTCCTACTCTTCTGAAGGTTCTTTCACTGATACCCAAAAGTCAGTACCATAGACAAACTGAAACAATGAAAATACTGTTGGAAGTTTCCTCTGCTCATTTCCAATTCCTCAAGACATTTAGATGGTCTTCTGAATATAAGAGAGTGTATAGTTCTGTTGAAAATGATCTGTACATTTGTATTTAAGATTTATTTTACTTTTTTCAAATGGTCAGACTATTTTTTTTTCCTGAGGATTTTTCTTCTTCTGATGTTAAATAGCTATGTTAGAAGATGTACTATTTTAAGAGTGATGGCTTATTCTCATGTTTACTTTAATCCTTAATTTTTAGAGCTCAATTTCCTTTTTGATACAGACCATTGCTTTGTGAAGCATTTTCCACAGCTTCCTTCAGTTGTGGGATACCATATGGACAAAATACAAAACTTTATTCTATACCTTTTGACTTTCACTCACATATTAGTCACAAATGAGCAAATACCCAATCTTCCATCAGGCCTTCTTCTACAGATTGCAAGTCCACCAAGGAGTGAGAGGCAGGCTGATATTCTAGGGTTAGAAGAGCCTTCCAGAAGATGGGTAACATTAATTTATTTCCTACTCATTCTCTTTTAGATGTTGAGAACTTGAATTGCTTTAAAATTTGTATTTAAAATACTTGGTTAAGTGATTTTATGTCCTGAATGTCATTAAAAGAAAATGCTTACTTAATTAGACTGAGTCATTTTTATTTTCTCTTTCTGTTCTATCAGGGAAAAACAAAATAAAACTGCTACCTGGTCATATTTCCTTACTTTTATTGGTTTATGTCACTGATATATATATATATATATATATATATNGGGGTTGTCACAGTAAAAGAACTGCTTTAGAATTGAGATTGCATGTTGTAAATATCTCTCTGTTGTAAATTTCCATTGTTCTAGGATCTCTGTAAATTTACAAGTTTGTATTTAAGATCATTGTGAACAAAATAATGTTGTGTTTGTAGTTGCTCGATACTCTGGTGACAACCACCCATGTTGGGTAACAAATTACCCTAAAATTCAAAATTCAGGGGCTTAAAGCAATAACCGCTTATTACTTCTTATGAATTTTCAGGACAATTGAGTAGTTCTCAGTTTGGCTCATTTATGAGTCCAAGGTCAGCTGGCCAGCTGGGGCTGGCTAGTCTACACTGATCTCAACAGCAACGGCTCCGTCTTTTCCACTTGCCGTTTACATCATTTCACTAGGGTAGTGAGTGTTTTCTCCTGACAGCTGTGGGAGACCAAAAGGGGACATTGAAATAGTGTGGGGAGACACTACAGCAGACTGTGGCACAGGGAGGAATTGTTGGGGTGAATGTGTTTAATATAAAAGTTTTCAGCATCCCCTTCATGTGTCACTAAAGAAGACAGGGCATCCGATGGGCGTCATCGTTTTAACATAGCAAGTACCCTGAAACTGGCTTGATGATCTTTCTGGTCTGTGTTCACAACCTTGAAAAGTGTCCTACTCTTCTGAAGGTTCTTTCACTGATACCCAAAAGTCAGTACCATAGACAAACTGAAACAATGAAAATACTGTTGGAAGTTTCCTCTGCTCATTTCCAATTCCTCAAGACATTTAGATGGTCTTCTGAATATAAGAGAGTGTATAGTTCTGTTGAAAATGATCTGTACATTTGTATTTAAGATTTATTTTACTTTTTTCAAATGGTCAGACTATTTTTTTTTCCTGAGGATTTTTCTTCTTCTGATGTTAAATAGCTATGTTAGAAGATGTACTATTTTAAGAGTGATGGCTTATTCTCATGTTTACTTTAATCCTTAATTTTTAGAGCTCAATTTCCTTTTTGATACAGACCATTGCTTTGTGAAGCATTTTCCACAGCTTCCTTCAGTTGTGGGATACCATATGGACAAAATACAAAACTTTATTCTATACCTTTTGACTTTCACTCACATATTAGTCACAAATGAGCAAATACCCAATCTTCCATCAGGCCTTCTTCTACAGATTGCAAGTCCACCAAGGAGTGAGAGGCAGGCTGATATTCTAGGGTTAGAAGAGCCTTCCAGAAGATGGGTAACATTAATTTATTTCCTACTCATTCTCTTTTAGATGTTGAGAACTTGAATTGCTTTAAAATTTGTATTTAAAATACTTGGTTAAGTGATTTTATGTCCTGAATGTCATTAAAAGAAAATGCTTACTTAATTAGACTGAGTCATTTTTATTTTCTCTTTCTGTTCTATCAGGGAAAAACAAAATAAAACTGCTACCTGGTCATATTTCCTTACTTTTATTGGTTTATGTCACTGATATATATATATATATATATATATATATACCCCAATGTTGAAGACAAAAATAAATGAAATCAATAATAATAGTGATGGTGATGATGATAACAAAAGGAGGACACTTAGAAAGTCCTAACAAAGGGGTATCTGTGAATTTCTGGGGTAAAAGGACCATCAGCATCCCAACATGCATTTTTATTATTCTTTCTCTTCCCATGTGGTTTCCATCTGTTGCTTGTGAAAAATTTCACTGAGGTCCAGTTCACAGTAGGGCTAACTGAGTTCTTTAGAAGAGCCTGACCCTCAACTGAGCGTTTGGGTCTAAGGTGTAAGTCTTGTATCTGATTACTTCTCCGATCCTGGCCCAGTTCAGGAAATTAGAACCTGACCAGCTGTGTTTCCTGGTTTGAAGGTTGAAGGTTGTTACCTGGCTCTTTCTCACTCAGCTTGCTATCCTTTTCTTGGAAACAGACACAGATGTATCCACTAAACAAGTTTTCCCCAATGTTCAAACATGATTTTGCCATGTCAAGTGCCACCTACATTCTTATTAACTGTTTGTGTGTATGATATTGGGTCATTTTTAAAAATATTCAAGTATATTAAAAAAAATTTTGTGACTAATCAAATGAAAAACAACTACCCTTATTTAACTAAAGGATGGCCAGTCATAAAAAAATACAGTGAAATCAAAGCAAAGTTGCTAAATTTAAGCTATATACTCTATAAGCTCTGAGCGTGAGGTCTCCATTTGCGCAAGAGAAAAATGATCAAATTTTCAAAAGACAAGCATCAAAAGGAGCCTTCCTTTTTGAGATAGCCAGAAAGATGCAAGCATCTTTGAAAGGAAACTTGCTATTTACCTCTTGATTTACCATTTATTTCAGGTCTTATTGAAATACCATTTCTAATAATTGACTATAGGTGATTCCAATATTTTGGGAAACACTATGTTAAACTCAATTTCCTATCCCAAGAAGGCAGCACTGGGCTCAGCTGGTGTTGCCTGAGGTCCTGTAGGGAAGAGAGATGCTGTGAAATGAAGCTTCTGCACCTCCATGACCTCCCTTCCCACCCTAGACTCTCCAATCACAGATTCCAGTGTCTTCTTTCCTTTTACTCTTTTTATTTAGAGCCCTCTCCATGACCTTGTTCCAAGCCAACTGATATCCCTTTCTTTATGAACTAGTTCAGGATGCTGGCTCCTCATATGTTCTTTAAGGTGATGCTATAACCAAGTTTATTCAATTCCTTGGTGACTAATTTGGCTCTGAGAGGTTAGGAACTGGTGAGGCTGAAACAATTGTATACCGTGTCTGGTGAGGAGTAAAGTGCAGATTAATTTGTGAGATAGAGCACTTCTACCCTTTTCCCTTTGGCTTTAAGGTTTATTTAGAATTCATGAAGTTGTGTCTGCACTAAAAAGCTTTGAACCATTAAAGAGAATTATTTAACAAAATTTCGAAAAATGCCAGTGCAAATTGGTTTGTCTTGAAATTCTGGTGCTTTGTTATTTTGCCACCAAGAAAAGAGCTTAAAAAAAAAGCTTGGGGGAGAATATGAATGTAATAAATATTTCATTTTTGTAGCACATCGTCCGTTGTTCTTTAGTTTCAGACCTTGCCAGCAGTCAACACAGTAGTAAATTTCAGCACCTGTGGACCTGTTTCGGTAATTTATGATTTCCATTAGATTTCCATTAGAGATGGGCTGAAGCGGTTCAGGCAAGTTCACGCACTCCAGCCATGAGCATGGTTGGCCTGAGGATTGTTTGCATGTGGGTATTTGGCAGCATGTCTGTTCTTTGTTGCCTTTTGCTATCATTGTCATCATTTGGGGGTTGCTCAAAACACAGAAACTAAAAACATCTACCATGTAGGATTCTTTTTCTGCCACAATCTGTACTTGTTTTATTCATTCATTTAGTAAATATTTAGCGAGCACTCGTTCACTGCAGGGGCATGAATCTCTGGGGATATGTGGATGGAGAGGAGATGCTCCCTTATATCAAGGAGTTCCTAGAGGAAGAACAATTAATTCATCAACAAGAAATGGAATTAAGGGTGGCATCATAGTACTAAAGACAGCTAAATAAGTAGAATAAATGGCTAGTACAACTAGATACTCTTAGAAAGAAAGAAGAGGCAGGCCTGAAGACAGTAGAAAGGCCAGGTATTCTTGGCAGGAGCACTGATGAGAGTAAATTCACAGAGGGCGGAGCATGGTTCATGAGCGCAAGAGGCATGGGACTTCTGGAACGCGAACTGGCTAGATAAGCTAGGAGCTTTGCAAGCCATGGGCATTCTTTCAGAGCATCGGAGTGGTTGACTATAAATGATAATATTTTTAAACATTGTAATGGGATTTTTCTCATGCGGTTTCATGTATTTTAGCTTTTTCTGTAATCGTTTCCAGCTGTCATTCTGATAGTGAAAGAGAATTAGAAGGGCTAGTGCCGAAGGGAGAGGAGAAAGTTCGTGTTCCTTCTTTGACATCCAATAGGGGATCTTTGGCTTCATTTAAGGCAACGTGCTTGACATTCTGACTTTGTGAAAGGGGGAAGAAAAGTGTTCCATCCCTTCCACCTCGAGCAATGGACAGCCTGACTCTTGGTCTTAAGAGCTTTACTGGGATGAGGAAATGGACGAGGGAATGAAAGCCCTTAACTCATCACTTCTAAGCCAGAGGAATACGGGCAAAAGCAGGGAAACAATAGAGAGTGAGGGCATGGGAAAACTGGTTCTTAATTCCCTTCTAAACCTCGTTGTGCGTGGGAAGAGGGAACGTGTTGGTAGTGGTACAGGAGCTCTAGAGAGAAGGAATCACGGTTTCTCTTGGAGATTCTCCATACGCAGTCACTTCCTACCCGATACAGAAGCGGTGGCAGGAATGGTGAGAGGAAGCAGCGGGGAAGCAGAGCAGAGGCCTGGGACGCAAGCAAAGAGGCCCCAGGATGTGGCACTTCGCCACAGAAGCCAGCGGACTGAGGCTGTAGAATCGACACCTGGCTGAGAAAAGCTACATGGAAAATGTCCTGCTGGGGCCCAGGCCGAGCAGGGCCCAGTCCTGCCATACCAGGGAATCCAGTCAGGTTTAGCCTGACCTTCACTTTCCCCAATTCCTGGCCACCTGGGGGCCATATAAGCCTGATTCACGTAAACACACTTTGTAGTGAGCAGGAGGAAAGAGAGAAAATTCAAGAAATGGAGTTTTACTTAAATAAGCATGCGCCTAAACGCATATTAGCATTTATATTGGTCTATCTTTCCCACCTAGAACTAAGATTTGTTATTTTCCGACTCTACTCACTGGATCTATGTTTATTAGAAAAGATAGCTCAATTATTTTAAAAACCCTATGTTTTATGTGCATATCAGCTTTTAATGAGTATATGTGCTGCAATTCACTAAAATGCTTAATATAGTTTAATTAATATCTTTTTTTAATCCGCAGTCTAAGAAAGTCTAGGAGCCTGGCCAAAAATAAATAAAGAAAGAAAGAAAGAAAGGTGAACAATTAAAAAATCTAAAATGAAGACAACTCTTGCTGGAACAAAGCTATTCATTAAAGCATTATTTAGAATCCATGTATGTGTTAATATGATATTTGCTTTTCTCTCTGACTTCACTATGTATGACAAACTCTAAGCTTAGCCACATCACTGCAAATTACCTAATTTTGTTCCTTTTTATGCTGTATAACACGGGGTGCTCAGATCAGTGCTCTGTGATGACACAGAGGGATGAGATGGGGTGGGGAGGCTGAAGAAGAAGGGGATACATGGGTACTTATATATTGAATCATATTATTGTAAAGCACAGACTAACAGCAATGTAATGATTTTCCAAAACAAAAAATAATAGCAAAAAAATAAATAAAACATAATTTTTAAAAAGTATTCTTTATAATGGAAAAAAAGGCATTAACAACTGTATCTCTAACTTTGAAAAGTTATATACATCTTAGACAAACTTTAAAAGTGATTATGTAGTTGCTAAAAAGTTTGCCAGGAATTTTTGGTAACATTAGAATATTTGTAAAATTTATATTTATGTCACAATTTAAAATGTATAAGATAATGTGTACCTGAAAATAAGTTTTTTTTCCTATCAATTTGTGTTTTTTGGTTAGCTATTATTTAATTAAGGGCTTCCCTAGTGGCTCACATGGTAAAATTGTCTGCCTACAATGCGAGAGACCCAGGTTTGATCCCTGGGTCAGGAAAAATGCAGAAGATTGATGGGAAATATACCAAAATATATTTTTAAAAAACCCTTTCTTAGCATAAGCTTATGATTTGTTATTTTATTTCTTCAGTTTAAAAACTCTTTCTGTCCTATATAGTGCACGTGTACTATTTTTATAACTAGAGAATCTAAAACAAGTTTATCTTACTTAAAAAAAAGTGGAAAAGAAGGCGAGAGGAGACATGGTATGAGAGAGAAGAGGGGGACAGCTTTATTCCCATCCTTTGATAAAGTTACTAAGTGGGGATTTAAGAGATAGAAACATTTATCTCTAATACATCTAAGCTACTTCAGTAAGCTGGTGCCTCCCGTTAGGGAAATCAAACAGATAGTCTTGTTTAGACTTCAGAGACAAAGCGGAGCAGGTCTGACTTTGCTTCTAACCTGCCTGGGCACTGCCCTGAAAGATGAGTGTCCTGATTGCCTGCTGTGAGCGCAAGACTTGCAGCGCCATAGACAAGATAGGGGACAGATCTTGAGGTTGTTGAGCCCCTGGAGAGTGTCTGGCTAAGCCAGTCCTGGGCTTAACAGCATTCCAATTTTATGCATTAACATGAAATCTGAGCTACAATTTACTCATAGACTAATGCTATCAGTTTGCATTCTGGGATTATAAGTGGGAACCCGAACTGTGATCTCTGAAGTCTCACCCACGGAGTGGACACCCTGCCTGGGACCTTTCTCAGTTGGAACTCCAGATACGCTGTGTCACAGGACTCCTCAGTGCTATGTGAATCTGGATGTTGGTCAAAACTCAATTTGGTGATGTAATCTCTGCTGTTTCTATTTCTTTTCTCTTTTAATGTTAGTATATTGAAAGTAAGCTAGGTAATTCTCTGCTAAATATTGGTATTATTTATTTGTATGTAATGAGTAGCTTATTTTGTTAACAAATCCTTTGAACCTGAGACTAACATGAAAACTTTCAGCAAAACATCTCTCACAAGAGGTATGAATTTAAGAATTGTACAGTTTGCCACAGTAGAACTATCATTGTTGCCACCTTTTGTATGTCCTTTGTCTATTTTTTAAAACTTTAGCCTAAATCTAAATCATTTCTTTATATTTTCAAATGTAACTTTCTCACTAGTCCTGGATAAAGATAAAATTTCACAAATTCCTGTCAACTAACAGCTGTCAACCTTCCAGGAGTAAATGTTGTTGTTTTTGGTAGGTTCATGGTCCAGGAGTTTAGTCATTAGACACTATTGTCCAGCATTTCCAAGGTGTGTCCTTCGTCAGAGACTAATAAGTGTTCTTTGCATGAAATGCTTCATGATCAAATGAGTTTGGAAAATCTTAACATTTAATAGGTCTCTTTATGGGAAGGCTTCTCAATTTATATCTTTTGTTGCTGTTCAGTTGCTCAGTTGTGTCTGACTTTTGTGACCCCATGGACTGCAGCATGCCAGACCTCCCTGTCCCTCACCACCTCCCAAAATCTGCCAAGTTCATGTCCATTGCATCAGTGATGCCATCTAGCTATCTCGTCCTCTGATGCCCTCTTCTCCTTCTGCCCTCAATCTTTCCCAGCATCAGGGACTTTTCCAGTGAGTTGACTGTTCCCATCAGATGGCCAAACTACTGGAGTTTTGGCTTCAGCATCAGTCCTTCCAATGAGTATTCAGGGTAAATTTCCCTTAAGATTGACTGATTTGATATCCTTGCTGTCCAGGGGACTTTTAGAAGTTTTCTCCAGCACCACAGTTCGAAGGCAGCATCAATTCTTTGGCATTCTGCCTTCTTTATCATCCAGTTTTAACAACCATACATGACCACTGGGAAGACCATAGCCTTGACTATAGAGACCTTTGCTAGCAAAGTAATGTTTCTGCTTTTTAACACACTGTCTAGGTTCATGATGGCTTTCATGCTAAGAAGCCATCGTCTTCTGATTTCATGGCTTCAGTCACCAGACACAGTGATCTTAGAGCTCAAGAAGAGGAAATCTGTCACTACTTCCACCTTTTTTCTGTTAAAAATTTAACAGTCCCTTTGTGGGAAGATTTCTTCGTTTTTATCTTATGGGCTTCCCTGATAGCACAGTTGGTAAAGAATCTGCCTGCAATGCAGAAGACCCCAATTCAATTCCTGGGTTGGGAAGATCCGCTGGAGAAAGGATAGGCTACCCGCTCCAGTATTCTTGGGCTTGCATGTGGCTCTGCTGGTAAAGAATCCACCTGCAATGCAGGAGACCTGGGTATACCTTACTCCTGCAAAAAGTTTCGAGGGGTAATTAAACATAGAGTATCTTCCAACTTTACTTGACTGAAAGCTCTTCCTATTNAAAGGATAGGCTACCCGCTCCAGTATTCTTGGGCTTGCATGTGGCTCTGCTGGTAAAGAATCCACCTGCAATGCAGGAGACCTGGGTATACCTTACTCCTGCAAAAAGTTTCGAGGGGTAATTAAACATAGAGTATCTTCCAACTTTACTTGACTGAAAGCTCTTCCTATTCTTCAGCAAAGGGAATTAAAATTTACCTACTTTTTCTAGTACTTCCATGAGTTGACAAGACTACTGCCTCCATGAGAAGATTTGTGAAAGACCTAGCTCGGGTGAAAACCCGACATGTAGGGAAGCAGACGGAAGAGTCAAAACAGAGAAGAGACCCCTAAGAGACAGAGATAGTGGGAACATCTCAGAAGCTAGGTTGAGAGATGGAGGTTAACCAGGAGGCTGGAGGATACCTGCTCCGTGGCTCACCGAGGATTGGTAGGAGCAGTGCAGTTCAGTTCAGTTCAGTCGCTCAGTCGTGTCTGACTCTTTGCGACCCCATGAATTGCAGCATGCAGGCCTCCCTGTCCATCACCAACTCCTGGAGTTCACTCAGCCTCACGTCCATCGAGTCGGTGATGCCATCCAGCTATCTCATCCTCGGTCATCCCCTTCTCCTCCTGCCCCCAATCCCTCCAGCATCAAAGTCTTTTCCAATGAGTCAGCTCTTCACATGAGGTGGCCAAAGTACTGGAGTTTCAGCTTCAGCATCATTCCTTCCAAAGAAATCCCAGGGCTGATCTCCTTCAGAATGAACTGGTTGGATCTCCTTGCAGTCCAAGGGACTCTCAAGAGTCTTCTCAGGCATGACACTTAATCTGCTTCTGCACTTCCCAGAGTTTCCCAGAATCCTTGGGTTTCCCTATAGTTATCCAGGCACTAGTATAAGAAAGAGCAAAAGGTCTTGTTACCAAGGTTTAATAAGGTCTAGAAATCTCCCAGGATGCCCCTGCCTCAGAGCTTCAATATTGCTGAGTGGTGGAGGACCAGGATGCCAGATCACAGAAGGTTCGTGTGTCTTTAAAGCTCATAGGTAACATGTACTGCACTCTTTTCAGGTCAGCTAAGCTGGATCCATGGCAGATTCTTCTCTGGGGTGAAATTTGGGACAATCCCAATTATAGCATTGACCACTGCTTTAATAAAGTTCATCATCTCCTTTAAATATCAATTACATATATATATATAATATATATATATATATGTCACAATAACCTTGTGTTATTATGGCATATATATTTATATGTATGTCACAGGGTTACTGTGAAGACTAAATGACATATTTACAAAGTTTTCAGAGGAGGGTCTGTGGCTTTTCAAGGGCTTAATAAACAGTATTTATTATTGTACTTAATACACATTAGTTATTTATATTGGTATTGCTGTTCATTTTACATAGTTACAGCACATAAAACCTGAAAGGGGCATTAGAAATGATCGCAGTTTTGAATTAGTCAAGAACAGATAGAATCACTTAAATAACTCATTTTGGCATGAGTACTCATTTTCATCTTATTTTATTTTGGCTTCTTAATTTCTTAGACATGCACAGTTTCAAGCAGTGGAAATAAGGCATATGTGAGTAATTAAATTCCCGCTGGCTACAGAATATATGAACTATCTCAGTAACTCTTCATGGGCCATTGTTTTGATATGATCAAGAACCACTTATCAATTTCATGTTTCAAGCATTAAAGTTTCAGGTATGGCAATGCCATGTTGGCAAAAGAAATATTGAATCTACAATTCATTCAGTGCAATTCACCAGGCTGGAAACACAGAGATGAGCAATATTAACCGAACACATCCCTCAGAAAGCTTCTACTTCATTGCCATGTAGTATAAGCCTATTGTTATGAAAGTCAACTGAGCAGTCAAAATATGCCAATAAGAATGGATAAGCCTGGAAAAATAATAGTTCATAAATTTTACTTATGGTGATATACAGTCTTTTGGAAATTATAGCTATTTGTATCTCATACTTTAACAGTGGGAGCAACACATAATACAATTATCTCAAATTAATATACTCATTTGAAAGAACAAAGGAGTTGAAACGAGCAAATTAATGAAATTTCATTTTGTTTAACTTTAGTGCAAAAAAGAAAAAGAGAGATTAACAAGCCTACATGTGCTTTGGTATGACCAAGTTCCCTGAATTTGTAGCTGTTTTGGTTAAATGCTGCTCTAAACTTCTCCGTGAGTTGGTGATGGACAGGGAGGCCTAGTGTGCTGCAGTCCATGGGTCGCAAAGAGTCGGACACGCCTGAGCAAATGAACTGAACTGACTGAAACTTCTCCGACGTGGATTATGGAGGTTGTGGTTCACAATGCCCACTGTAATAGCATTCTCAAGTAGGGCTTCCTACTCTTTTTGATGCCTCTGATATACTAACAGTCACTGTCCCAGAAAAATGCTCCAACTAGGCCATTCTGAGGCTTCTGAAATTTCTAAACCTTTTCAGGACTGAACATAGTAATGATGACTTGAATTTGTAGCCACAGCCCCCGGCTCTTTCCATGTCTCTGCTCCAAACAAATTGGATTCCTCTGTTTCCTATAAAGGTCCCTGGTCTCCCCCTTACTCTCATGCCTGACAAGCCCTTTCCTTCATCTCCACGTGAGCAAATCCCACCTGCCCTTCAGGGCTCAGGTCAAATGTCCTCCCTGTCAAGAATAATTTTACTTCCTTGACTTCACAAGGCTAAGAATCCCTTATGGCATCTTCCCAAAGTATTTATTCTCATGTGTAGAATATATATGTGTATATATATATATACATAAGTTTTATATTTATTTTTATTTTTTATTTTTGTCCAAGATGATGATAAGGTGAAGGCAGTGAAGAGAAACTCAAAGGTATGTATGCAATGTGTGTGTGCGCATGTGCACACACACATACATATACCATGTTTCAGTCTTTATCTGACTAATGAATAGAGAGGTATATGCCTTATCATCAGTGCAAGATTGAGATGATGTGATATGTGTCTTTACTACAAAGCAAACACTCACGTGAGATGGACTCATAGTCACTAACTTACATGATTCACTGATTCTTCTTTTCCAGTGTTTGGTCAGTTGTGGCCCTTTATTCATAGACTCTTTTAATGCTTCTCCCTCTCCCCCCCAGCCCTCAGTAATTCTCTTGCCCAAAGTCATACTTTTGTATGCAGTGTTTGCGTAGAGAAAAATAAAAGAAAATATAAAATATTTGTTTCACTGCATCACAGAGAGGTGTTCAACAATAAAGTAGAACTGCCTTTGCTTTGTTATTTTTAACCTTTCTACTGTTTTCATGCATACAAACATGAGAGTACGTAGGAAATAATGCAGTCAGTATCCTATCATATTCGTGAAAACGAAAACTCGCAATATCATAGCAGGCTGTGAGTCGCTGTATCTAAGTGCAAACATTCTGCTTCTCACACACTCCACTTGGGATGCTTCCTGGAATCTATCATTTAGGCTGCAGGCCACTCTGGGGCTCGTGTCTTGCTGTCACACTGTCTTACTACACGGGCATTTTACAGTGATTTTCAGCAACCTGAAGAGTGACATTATCACAGTGGGATTTCCGATCGTCACCTTCCAGAGGGGAACCTCGTCCAGAAGGTCAGTACAGATGGAGTTTAAAGCAGTGATTAGCTACTAAGGCTGCAAATTCATGGAGGCACAAAGTGAGAGCTGCAATCCCCCAAAGGTATTATTCACATCAGATAGAAGGTGAGGTGCAGTGTATGCTTGTGGGCACGTCTTCCTCTGTGTTTTAGAGAATATGTTCCGCTTTCTTTGCTTTAATTCCTGTGTCACAAAATCAGAGAATGAATAAAACAAATTGATATTTCAATTTCATATGAATCTTCAGATAAAGAACAAGAAATTTTAAAAAATTGATAAAGTACATTATTTTTGTGATTATTTCAAAGGTACATAATTTACTTTGAAGATTTTGCTGTTGACAATATAAATACATCCATAATGCAGGTATATACGTTCATGTATTCTTAAACTGGGCTTCCCTGGTGGCCCAGACAGTAAAGAATCCACCTGCAATGTAGGAGACCTGGGTTTGATCCCTGGGTTGGGAAGATCCCCTGGAGAAGGGAAAGGCTACCCACTCCAGTATTCTGGCCTGGAGAATCCCATGGACAGAGGAGCCTGGTGGGCCACAGTCCATGGGGGTCGCAAAAAGTTGGACATGACTGAGCAACTTTCATTCATTCTTAAACTGGAAAAATCTTAATTAATTTCAAAAACACTGATGTGCTGTTGGTTATGTGTAAAGTGCTCCCAGTATTGTGTGCTTTGTAGACAAAATGATTAGTTAGACAGTTTTCTATTAATTTGAATCTGAACGTTGGTATGAGTGTTCCCAACTTCTATTGGTCCATCCTAGAGGGGGTTTTGAGCCAGCACTGTCCTGGTTTATAAATTCTGAGCCTATCCACTTTGACTCCATGCCTGTATATATAGGCACTACCCCAACCCACCAGGTCTTTGTTGATTCTCTTAGGTAATTAAAATATCTACTTAACTCTCCTCCCCTTCTCAAGCTTAAACTCCTCTGAAGGATGGAAGACATACTCAAACAGACTCTTACCTTGTGGTAAGCCTTCCTCCGCGCCTCCATCCAGTAGCACTTGCTAGAGTTTTATTCTTGTTTATTTAATCCAATACCAAATATGTCTACAAGCATCTTTTAAGATTCACATATCATTATATCAAGTAAACAATTTGACGATACTTAAAGAAGTTTGAAATGTTTATGCCTTCGAGGGATTTAAATGCAGAATAAAAGAGAAGATTTGCACAGTGCAACATTTAAAGGACAAGACAATTATAGTGCTTCATGTTTTAATTTATACAAATATACCATAGAAACTGTTAAAAATTCCAGTCAGAATCAAATGAGGCTCAAAGGAACCTTAAAATTAATATGTTCAAAACTAAATTTCTGATCTTCTTTCTTTCTGAGAATTTTTCTCCTGTGTTCCCAAACCATACAGCTAGGAGTCATAATCAATACTACTGCCTCCCTGACTTCTCGCATCTGCTTTACTGCTGAGACCATACTCTCTTTTATTTTCCGCCTTGGCCACAGAGACTCAAGCCCATCTGCACTTGTCTAGTCCATGCGAACACCTTCTCCTTTTTCTACCTGCACTGACGTTTTGCCCCCGCCTATCCTTTTCCCATGATACAAACATGATATTTTTGCAAATGAAGCAACTGACAAACAACTAATCTCAAAAATATACAAGCAACTCCTGCAGCTCAATTCCAGAAAAATAAATGANTCAGCCATTAAAAAGAATACATTTGAATCAGTTCTAATGAGGTGGATGAAACTGGAGCCGATTATACAGAGTGAAGTAAGCCAGAAAGAAAAACACCAATACAGTATACTAACACATATATATGGAATTTAGGAAGATGGTAATGTTAAACCTGTACGAGAGACAGCAAAAGAGACACAGATTTAAAGGACAGCCTTTTGGACTCTGTGGGAGAGGGAGAGGGTGAGAAGATTTGGGAAAGTGGCATTGTAACATGTATGATATCATAAGTGAAACGAATCGCTGATCTAGGTTCGATGCAGGATGCAGGATGCTTGCGACTGATGCATGGGGATGATCCAGAGAGATGGTGTGGGGCAGGAGGGGGGAGGGGGGTCAGGACNGGGAGAGGGAGAGGGTGAGAAGATTTGGGAAAGTGGCATTGTAACATGTATGATATCATAAGTGAAACGAATCGCTGATCTAGGTTCGATGCAGGATGCAGGATGCTTGCGACTGATGCATGGGGATGATCCAGAGAGATGGTGTGGGGCAGGAGGGGGGAGGGGGGTCAGGACTGGGAGCTCATATACACTCGTGGCTGATTCATGTCAATGTATGGCAAAGCGAATACAGTATTGTAAAGCAAAACAAACTAAAAAATAAAAATTAAAAAAAAAATTCCAAAGAGCCTCTTTTGGATAAAGATGAAATTCCTTAACATGATTTCTAAGACCCTGAATGATTTCCCCCTATCTAATTTTCTTTTCCAACAATGATTAGCCCTCCATTTGTACTGGTTTTCTTTCTGTCCTTCTTACTAAAACTGTATTCCTTCCCCCAGGACATTTGTATATGCTATACTGCCTGGTGAACTCCCCATATCTCCTGCCCAGGAAGTTGCTTCTCATTCCTTAAATCTCAGATCAACCTTCTCAATTTAACCTTCCCCAATTGACAAGAATTGCCAAAACTATTTTTGACTCTTTGTACTATGTTCATCCCTTTAGGGCTCTCACCAAAGTGGCAATTTCATGTTTATGTTTATTTTATTGGAATATAGTTGCTTTATGATGTTGTAGTATTTTTACTGCTATATAGCCACACACACACACACACACACACACATACATACATACATATATATATATATCCCTCTTCCTTGGACTTCCTTCCCCTTTAGATCAAAGACCTAAACATTGAAAGAGTTTCTTCTGCTATACAGTCATCTCTCATTAATTATCTTTTTATATATAGTAACATATGTATATATGCCAATTCCAGTCTCCCAACCATCCCAACCTCCCTTCCCCCCACCACTTGGTATCTACATATTTGTTCCCCAAATCTGTCTCTATTCCTGCTTTGCAAATCAGTTAATCTATATTGTTTTTTCTGGATTCCACTTGGTGGTGGTGGTTCAGTCGACTCTTTTGACCCCATGGGCTGTAGCCCACCAGGCTCCCCTATCCGTGGGATTCTCCAGGCAGGAATACTGGAGCCGGTTGCCATTTCCTTCTCCAGAGATTCCACTTATATGCATTGATATATGATATTTGTTCTTCTCTTTCTTACTTCACTTTGTGTGATCGTTTCTAGGTCTATTCAATCTATGCAAATAACACAATTTCATTCCTTTTTATGAGTGAGGAGTATTCTATTTTTCTCTGCATTTCTGAAATCTAAACTGTGTTAATGGGCTTCCCTCTTGGCTCAGTGGTAACACATCGGCCAATGCAGGAGACATGGATTTTATCCCTGTGTCAGGATGATCCCCTGGAGAAGGAAATGGCAACCTACTCCAGTATTCTTGCCTGGAAAATTCCATGGGCAGAGGAGCCTGGTTGGCTACAGTCCATGGGATCACAAAGAGCTGGACATGATTTAGCAGCTGAACAACAACAAACTCTGTTAATACATAAATGTTATATGAGTAAACAAAGAAAACTCGATAGAAATTGAAAAGTGAAAAAAAGTGAGAGTTAGTCACACAGTCGTGTCCAACTTTTTGTGATTCCATGGACTGCAGCCTGTTCCGCTGCTGTCCTGGAGTGGGTTGCCATTTCCTTCTTCAGGGGATCTTCCACACCCAGGGATCGAACCCAGGTCTCCCACATTGCAGGCAGATTCTTTACCAGCTGAACCACAAGGGAAATTGAATCTGTACTAACTGTGTTACAGGCTAAGGTATTACATGAAGAGATCCAAATATAAACTGGCTTAAAGGAAACAGAAGTTAATTTTTTCTTGCCAGATAGTCTCTATGTCAGCAGTGCATGGATAGAAATGTAACTGCTGTGTTACAGAAGGTCCGTCTTATTTCTCTACCATCTTCCCTACCAGATTGTTCTGGTGGTTATGACTGAAGCTTGGGTGCCTGTTACATCCACTCTTCAGCCTATGGGATGTGAAGAAGTCCTGAAAAACTATGCATCTCCAAAGAGACAATCCAGAGCCTCATACCTCACCTCCACTTACCTCTCATTGCTCCAAACTTGCCAGCTTCAAAAGATGATTTAGATGAGTAGCTATGTGCCTAGATAAAATCTAGGACTCTCTAAGTAAAAGAAAAGAGGGAAAATGGATACTGTGTCCTAATGAACAATGTGTGCTATAAGTTCCTCTTTATACATGCTTTGCTTAATTTCCCAGAAATTCCCGCTTTTAACCAAGCTTGACAATTTCTTGTATACAAAACAGTTCCACGTGCAAGCGTGCTGTATGCCTGTGCACACACACACTCACAGGCAAACACACAACCCATCCACCCATATATATGAATGCTTTCCACTCTTTCTCTTTCTTGTCTTTTCTCCCATACAAATCACTGCATATTACAAAGATTGGTGTGTTTTATTTCACTTGTTTTTAATCTCACTTTATAATATATCTTGGGACACTTTTCATATCTTATTACCTTAATTTTTAAAATTTGGTAGTCATGTGTTTTGTTTGTTTGATAATTCATATATCTCTGGCTGATTGAGTTACAGATTTCTTCCAGCTGCGGCTACTGTTCGTGTATTTTCTTGTTTCTACTTTTCATTTTTTTCTCTTATAGACATGGCCACAAGGATGTCTTAGCACATGGGGCATTGCAGAGTGGCAGTTATGAAACTATTTTGGAAGTGGGCTCCTTGAGTTTCAGACTTGCTTCTACTTTGTAATTATGGGAAAATGAACCTTTCCTATGCCAAAGCCTTTGACTGTGTGGATCACAATAAACTGGAAAATTCAGAAAGAGATGGGAATACCAGACCACCTAACCTGCCTCTTGAGAAATCTGTATGTAGGTCAGGAAGCAAGAGTCAGAACTGGACATGGAACAACAGACTGGTTCCAAATGGGAAAAGGAGTACGTCAAGGCTGTATATCGTCACCCTGCTTATTTAACTTATATGCAGAGTACATCATGAGAAACACTGGACTGGAAGAAACAAGCTGGAATCAAGATTTCTGGGAGAAATATCAATAACCTCAGATATGCAGATGACACCACCCTTATGGCAGAAAGTGAAGAGAAACTAAAAAGCCTCTTGATGAAAGTGAAAGAGGAAAGCGAAAAAGTTGGCTTAAAGCTTAACATTCAGAAAACGAAGATCATGGCATCTGGTCCCATCACTTCATGGGAAATAGATGGGGAAACAGTGGAAACAGTGTCAGACTTTATTTTTGGGGGCTCAAAAATCACTGCAGATGGTGACTGCAGCCATGAAATTAAAAGACGCTTACTCTTTGGAAGAAAAGTTATGACCAACCTAGATAGAATATTCAAAAGCAGAGACATTACTTTGCTGACTAAGGTCCATCTAGTCAAGGCTATGGTTTTTCCAGTAGTCACATATGGATGTGATAGTTGGACTGTGAAGAAGGCTGAGCGCTGAAGAATTGATGCTTTTGAACTGTGGTGTTGGAGAAGACTCTTGAGAGTCCCTTGGACTGCAAGGAGATCCAACCAGTCCATTGTGAAGGAGATCAACCCTGAGATTTCTTTGGAAGGAATGATGCTAAAGCTGAAACTCCAGTACTTTGGCCACCTCATGCAAAGAGTTGACTCATTGGAAAAGACTCTGATGCTGGGAGGGATTGGGGGCAGGAGGAGAAGGGGACGACAGAGGATGAGATGGCTGGATGGCATCACGGACTCGATGGATATGAGTCTGAGTGAACTCCGGGAGATGGTGATGGACAGGGAGGCCTGGTGTGCTACGATTCATGGGGTTGCAAAGAGTCCGACATGACTGAGCGACTGAAATGAACTGAACTGAACTGAACTGAACCATCCCATGCCTCAGAATAGACAAGATTTTCATTCTTATCTCTTTAGATGATAAAGATTAGATGAGCTGATAATCTTGGAGTAATGCTTACATAAAGAAAATCCTCATAAACATGAATTACAATTGTTGGTCTGTTTTTAACTTTTTACTTCGAAATAATTTTAGATTCAAGAAGAAAAAATAGTTCAGAGGATTCCTGTGTGCCCATCACCTAGCTTATTTCAGTGATATTTTTATATAATTATACTAGTGCAATTATAAAAAGCAGAAATTGACAAAATAACTTACTTGGATTTCATCTTTTTTTTTTTGGTATAAGACTTTTAAAGTGAGGTTTAAAGTTAGTAGTGAATTTGAGGGGAAGGCACAAAGATTTTCCATATACCCTCTGTCCCCCACACAGTCATAACTTCCTCCATTATCAACATTCCCCACCACAGTAGCACATTTGTTACAACTTGTGAATCTGTGTTGGCACATCACAATCACCCCAAGTCCATAGGTTACATTAAGGTTCTGTCTATGGCTTTGGACACATGTATAATAACATGTATCCATCATAAATGGATATCAACACTGCACTATAGACCTTGTGTTCCTCTTACTTATTCCTTCCCATCCAACCCCTGACAACCTGATATTTTCACTGTCTCCTTAATTTCATCTTTTATAGAATGTCGTGTGTACTGTCCTTAGAGACTCAGTCATGTCTGACTCTTTGCAACCCCACAGACTTTAGCCTGCCAGGCTCCTCTGTTCATGGGGATTCTCCAGGCAAGAATACTGGAGTGGGTTGTCATACCCCCTCCAGGGGAGTTTCCCAATTCAGGGATCAAACCGAGGTCTCCCACACCATACAGCAAGTAAACTTTTCAGAATGGTTCTGTTCACTTAGAAATATGCACGAAGTTACCTCCATGTCTTTTCATGGCTTGATATCTCATTTCTTTTCAGTGTGAATTATATTCCATTTTCTCTGGGAATGTCAGTTTATCGACTCACTTACTGAAGAGCATCTTGGTTGTTTCTACATTTTGTTGATTATGAATAAAGCTTCTATAAGTATCTCTGTGCAGGTGTCTTTTACTCTTTTGGATAAATGCCAAGGAATTTGGTTGCCAGGTCATATGGTAAGAATATTTTTAGTTTTTCTTTTGCTTTTTTAGTGAAATGGGGTAATAACCATTTAATAATTATGCTGATAAACAGGCATAGTCTGAAAATGACCCAGGTACTTTGGGATGTATTGTCAGTCTATGTATAGTACCACCATATTTCCTTTTTAATTCTGTAATTAATTATTTTAAATTTCACTTTTACAGCACATGTTTTGTGTATATCACCTACGAATTGTTATGTGGCAGTTTAACTTTCTTTTTAAAAACTTACTGTTAGTTCTTTAATTATTTATTTATTATTATCCATAAAGTTAATTTTATTTTTAATAGTAGGATAATTACTCTACAATATTGTCCTAGAAGACTGAAATGCAAAAGTAGGAAATCAAATGATACCTGAAGTAGCAGATTTGGTCTTGGAGTACAGAATAAAGCAGGGCAAAGGCTAACAGAGTTTTGCCAAGTGAACACATTGGTCATAGCAAACACTCTTTTCCACCAACATGAGAGATGATTCTCCACATGGACATCACCAGAAGGTCAGCACCAAACTCAGACTGATTATATTCTTTGCAGCAGAAGTTGGAGAAGTTCTATACAGCCAGGAACAAATAAGTACCTGGAGATCACTATGGCTCAGATCGTGACCTCATTATTGCAAAGTACAGACTTAAATTGAAGTAGGAAAAACCTCTAGGCCATCCATGTATGACCTTAGTCAAATCCTTCATGAGTATGTACAGAAGTTGACAAACAGATGCAAGGGATTCGATCTGGTAGACAGGATGCCTGAGAAACTAGGGATGGAGGGTTGTGACACCGTGTAGGAGGTGGTGACCAAAATCACACCCAAGGTGGGAAAAAAGCAAGAAGGCAAAATGCTTGTCTGGGGAGGACTTACCGACAGTTGAGAAAAGAGAAGTGAAAGGCAAAGGAGAAAGGGAAAAGTGTATCTAACCGAATGCAGAGTTCCAGAGGATAGCAAGGAGAGATAAGAAAGCTTTCTTTGGTTAACAACGCAAAGAAATAGAGGAAAACCAAAGAATGGAAAAGACTATAGAGATCTCTTCAAGAAAATTACAAACACCAAGGAAACATGCCATGGAACGATGGGCATAATAGAGGACAGAAATGACAAGGACCTAACAAAAACAGGAGAGATAAAGAGGAGATGGCAAGAATACACAGAAAACTGTACAAAAAAGGTCTTAATGACCAAGATAACCATGATGGTGTGGTCACTCACCTAGAGCCCAACATCCTGGAGTGTGAAGTCAAACGGGTCTTTGGAAGCATCACTACAAACAAAGCTAGTGGAGGTGATGGAATTCCAGGTGAGCTATTTCAAATCCTAAAAGATGATGCTGTTAAAGTGCTGCACTCAGTATACTAGCAAATTGGGAAAACTCAGCAATGACACCAGAACTGAGATAGGTCAGTTTTCATTTAAACCTCAAAGAAAGGCAGTTCCAAAGAATGTTCAAACTACTGTACACCTGTGCTCTTTTCACATGTTATCAAGTTAATGCTCAAAATCCTTCAAGCTACACTTCAGCAGTATGTGAACTGAGAATTTTCAGATGTACAAGTTGGATTTAGAAAATGCAAAAGAATCAGATCAAATTACCAACATTCACTGGGTCATGGAGAAAGCAAGAGAGTTCCAGAAAAACATCTATTTCTCCTTC
Organism: Neotragus moschatus; assembly: GCA_006410615.1. Lineage (NCBI taxonomy): Eukaryota > Metazoa > Chordata > Mammalia > Artiodactyla > Bovidae > Neotragus > Neotragus moschatus. Next base: position 412,939 of record SJYA01002610.1, on the reverse strand, counting down.
ATTAGCAATGTGAAAGCCTTTGTGTGGATAAAAGCAAACTGGAAAATTTTTAAAGAAATGGGAGTACCATACCACCTTACCTGCCTCCTGAGAAACCTGCGCACAGGTCAAGAAGCAACGGTTAAAACCAGCCATGCAACAACTGACTGCTTTAAAAATGGGAAAGGAGCATGCTATGGCTGTATATTGTCACTGTGCCTATTTAACTTATATGCAGTGTACATTATGCAAAATGCTAGGCTGGATGAATAAGGTGAAATCAAGATTTCTGGGAGAAATATCAACAATATGAGATATGCAGATGATCCCACTCTAATAGCAGAGTGTGAAGAGGAGCTAAAGGGCCTCTTGATGAGGGTGAAAGAGGAGAATGAGAAAGCTGTCTTGAAACTCAGCATTCAAAACCTAAGATCATGACATCCAATCTCATCACTTCATGGCAAAAAGTGGGAAAAGTGAAAGCAATGGTAGATTTTATTTTCTTGGGCTCCAAAATTCCTGTGGACGGTGACTGCAGCCATGACATTAAAAGATGCTTAATCAATGGAAGAAATGCTATGACAAAACTAGACAGCATATTAAAAGCAGAGGTCACTTTGCTGGCAAAGATCTATATAGTCAAAGCTATGGTTTTTCCTGGAGAAGGCAATGGCACCCCACTCCAGTACTCTTGCCTGGAAAATCCCATGGACGGAGGAGCCTGGTAGACTGCAGTCCATGGGGTCGCGAAGAGTCAGACACAACTGAGTGACTTCACTTTCACTTTTCACTTTCATGCATTGGAGAAGGAAATGGCAATCTACTCCAGTGTTCTTGCCTGGAAAATCCCAGGGACGGGGGAGCCTGGTGGGCTGCTGNAAGAGTTGACTCATTGGAAAAGACTCTGATGCTGGGAGGGATTGGGGGCAGGAGGAGAAGGGGACGACAGAGGATGAGATGGCTGGATGGCATCACGGACTCGATGGATATGAGTCTGAGTGAACTCCGGGAGATGGTGATGGACAGGGAGGCCTGGTGTGCTACGATTCATGGGGTTGCAAAGAGTCCGACATGACTGAGCGACTGAAATGAACTGAACTGAACTGAACTGAACCATCCCATGCCTCAGAATAGACAAGATTTTCATTCTTATCTCTTTAGATGATAAAGATTAGATGAGCTGATAATCTTGGAGTAATGCTTACATAAAGAAAATCCTCATAAACATGAATTACAATTGTTGGTCTGTTTTTAACTTTTTACTTCGAAATAATTTTAGATTCAAGAAGAAAAAATAGTTCAGAGGATTCCTGTGTGCCCATCACCTAGCTTATTTCAGTGATATTTTTATATAATTATACTAGTGCAATTATAAAAAGCAGAAATTGACAAAATAACTTACTTGGATTTCATCTTTTTTTTTTTGGTATAAGACTTTTAAAGTGAGGTTTAAAGTTAGTAGTGAATTTGAGGGGAAGGCACAAAGATTTTCCATATACCCTCTGTCCCCCACACAGTCATAACTTCCTCCATTATCAACATTCCCCACCACAGTAGCACATTTGTTACAACTTGTGAATCTGTGTTGGCACATCACAATCACCCCAAGTCCATAGGTTACATTAAGGTTCTGTCTATGGCTTTGGACACATGTATAATAACATGTATCCATCATAAATGGATATCAACACTGCACTATAGACCTTGTGTTCCTCTTACTTATTCCTTCCCATCCAACCCCTGACAACCTGATATTTTCACTGTCTCCTTAATTTCATCTTTTATAGAATGTCGTGTGTACTGTCCTTAGAGACTCAGTCATGTCTGACTCTTTGCAACCCCACAGACTTTAGCCTGCCAGGCTCCTCTGTTCATGGGGATTCTCCAGGCAAGAATACTGGAGTGGGTTGTCATACCCCCTCCAGGGGAGTTTCCCAATTCAGGGATCAAACCGAGGTCTCCCACACCATACAGCAAGTAAACTTTTCAGAATGGTTCTGTTCACTTAGAAATATGCACGAAGTTACCTCCATGTCTTTTCATGGCTTGATATCTCATTTCTTTTCAGTGTGAATTATATTCCATTTTCTCTGGGAATGTCAGTTTATCGACTCACTTACTGAAGAGCATCTTGGTTGTTTCTACATTTTGTTGATTATGAATAAAGCTTCTATAAGTATCTCTGTGCAGGTGTCTTTTACTCTTTTGGATAAATGCCAAGGAATTTGGTTGCCAGGTCATATGGTAAGAATATTTTTAGTTTTTCTTTTGCTTTTTTAGTGAAATGGGGTAATAACCATTTAATAATTATGCTGATAAACAGGCATAGTCTGAAAATGACCCAGGTACTTTGGGATGTATTGTCAGTCTATGTATAGTACCACCATATTTCCTTTTTAATTCTGTAATTAATTATTTTAAATTTCACTTTTACAGCACATGTTTTGTGTATATCACCTACGAATTGTTATGTGGCAGTTTAACTTTCTTTTTAAAAACTTACTGTTAGTTCTTTAATTATTTATTTATTATTATCCATAAAGTTAATTTTATTTTTAATAGTAGGATAATTACTCTACAATATTGTCCTAGAAGACTGAAATGCAAAAGTAGGAAATCAAATGATACCTGAAGTAGCAGATTTGGTCTTGGAGTACAGAATAAAGCAGGGCAAAGGCTAACAGAGTTTTGCCAAGTGAACACATTGGTCATAGCAAACACTCTTTTCCACCAACATGAGAGATGATTCTCCACATGGACATCACCAGAAGGTCAGCACCAAACTCAGACTGATTATATTCTTTGCAGCAGAAGTTGGAGAAGTTCTATACAGCCAGGAACAAATAAGTACCTGGAGATCACTATGGCTCAGATCGTGACCTCATTATTGCAAAGTACAGACTTAAATTGAAGTAGGAAAAACCTCTAGGCCATCCATGTATGACCTTAGTCAAATCCTTCATGAGTATGTACAGAAGTTGACAAACAGATGCAAGGGATTCGATCTGGTAGACAGGATGCCTGAGAAACTAGGGATGGAGGGTTGTGACACCGTGTAGGAGGTGGTGACCAAAATCACACCCAAGGTGGGAAAAAAGCAAGAAGGCAAAATGCTTGTCTGGGGAGGACTTACCGACAGTTGAGAAAAGAGAAGTGAAAGGCAAAGGAGAAAGGGAAAAGTGTATCTAACCGAATGCAGAGTTCCAGAGGATAGCAAGGAGAGATAAGAAAGCTTTCTTTGGTTAACAACGCAAAGAAATAGAGGAAAACCAAAGAATGGAAAAGACTATAGAGATCTCTTCAAGAAAATTACAAACACCAAGGAAACATGCCATGGAACGATGGGCATAATAGAGGACAGAAATGACAAGGACCTAACAAAAACAGGAGAGATAAAGAGGAGATGGCAAGAATACACAGAAAACTGTACAAAAAAGGTCTTAATGACCAAGATAACCATGATGGTGTGGTCACTCACCTAGAGCCCAACATCCTGGAGTGTGAAGTCAAACGGGTCTTTGGAAGCATCACTACAAACAAAGCTAGTGGAGGTGATGGAATTCCAGGTGAGCTATTTCAAATCCTAAAAGATGATGCTGTTAAAGTGCTGCACTCAGTATACTAGCAAATTGGGAAAACTCAGCAATGACACCAGAACTGAGATAGGTCAGTTTTCATTTAAACCTCAAAGAAAGGCAGTTCCAAAGAATGTTCAAACTACTGTACACCTGTGCTCTTTTCACATGTTATCAAGTTAATGCTCAAAATCCTTCAAGCTACACTTCAGCAGTATGTGAACTGAGAATTTTCAGATGTACAAGTTGGATTTAGAAAATGCAAAAGAATCAGATCAAATTACCAACATTCACTGGGTCATGGAGAAAGCAAGAGAGTTCCAGAAAAACATCTATTTCTCCTTCATTAGCAATGTGAAAGCCTTTGTGTGGATAAAAGCAAACTGGAAAATTTTTAAAGAAATGGGAGTACCATACCACCTTACCTGCCTCCTGAGAAACCTGCGCACAGGTCAAGAAGCAACGGTTAAAACCAGCCATGCAACAACTGACTGCTTTAAAAATGGGAAAGGAGCATGCTATGGCTGTATATTGTCACTGTGCCTATTTAACTTATATGCAGTGTACATTATGCAAAATGCTAGGCTGGATGAATAAGGTGAAATCAAGATTTCTGGGAGAAATATCAACAATATGAGATATGCAGATGATCCCACTCTAATAGCAGAGTGTGAAGAGGAGCTAAAGGGCCTCTTGATGAGGGTGAAAGAGGAGAATGAGAAAGCTGTCTTGAAACTCAGCATTCAAAACCTAAGATCATGACATCCAATCTCATCACTTCATGGCAAAAAGTGGGAAAAGTGAAAGCAATGGTAGATTTTATTTTCTTGGGCTCCAAAATTCCTGTGGACGGTGACTGCAGCCATGACATTAAAAGATGCTTAATCAATGGAAGAAATGCTATGACAAAACTAGACAGCATATTAAAAGCAGAGGTCACTTTGCTGGCAAAGATCTATATAGTCAAAGCTATGGTTTTTCCTGGAGAAGGCAATGGCACCCCACTCCAGTACTCTTGCCTGGAAAATCCCATGGACGGAGGAGCCTGGTAGACTGCAGTCCATGGGGTCGCGAAGAGTCAGACACAACTGAGTGACTTCACTTTCACTTTTCACTTTCATGCATTGGAGAAGGAAATGGCAATCTACTCCAGTGTTCTTGCCTGGAAAATCCCAGGGACGGGGGAGCCTGGTGGGCTGCTGTCTATGGGGTCACACAGAGTCAGACACGACTGAAGTGACTTAGCAAGCAGTAGAGTAGCATGGTTTTTCCAGTAGTCATGTACCAATGTAAAAGTTAGTCCATAAAGAAAGCTGATTGCTAAAGAATTTATGCTTTTGAATTGTGGTCCTGGAGAAGACTCTTGAGATTCACTTGGGCAGCAAGGAGATCAAACTAGTCAGTCCTAAAGGAAATCAATCCTGAATATTTTTTAAAAGGACTGAAGGTGAAGCTCCAATACTTTGGCCACTTGATGCTAAGAGCTGACTCATTGGGAAAGACCCTAATGCTGGGGAATATTGAAGACAAAAGGAGAAAGAGGTGGCAGGGTATGAGATGGTTAGATAACATTATGCATCACTGACTCAATGGAAATGAATTTGTGCAAACTCTGGGAGATAGTGGAAGACAGAGGAACCTGGAGTGCTATAGTTCACAGGGTTGCAAAGAATCAGAAACATCTTAGCAACTGAACAACAACAACAAAAATAATTGGCTCACATAGTATGTAACACTGTGAAAAGGACATCTTTTATTTAGTATAATTCCCTCAAGATCCATGGAATTTACTACAGCTTCCAATTGTTTGTTCCCTTTTTTTGTAGAGTAATATTCCTTTGAATAGATGTACCACTGTTTTTCACTCACCCAGTGTATTATTTTCCTGTAGCTGCTAGAACAATTTAGCACAAACATGGAGACTTAACTCAGTGGAAATTTATTCTCTTATAGTTCGAGAGGCTGCATGGACAAAATCAGTATCAGTGGAGAGAAATCAAGGTGTCAGCGAGGCTGCCTACCCTATTTGTACTCCAGCTGGCATTTTGTCTCTTTGCTTATTTCAGTTTCTGTTGGCTTCTGGCATAGCTGACTTGCGGCTGCATCCCTTCAATTTCTGCCATTACCTTTCATCCGTGTGTCAAATCTGTCTCTGTCCTTTTATAAGGTTCCATGTGGATACCACTGGCACCCACTTGGATAACCCAGGATAAATTCTCATGTTACTATTCTTAATCACTTATACTAAGAACCTCTTCCAAATAAAATAATATTTATGAGGTCCACAGATTAATATTTCATATCTTTGAGGGTTGTTATTCAACCTTCTAAACCCAAAGAAAGATATTTGTGTTGTTTCCAGTTTGAGGTTATTACAAAGAAAGCTTATAGAAACATTCATTTGCAATTTTTGGGGGGTGAATTTAAGTTTTACTTTCTCCAGGGCACATACTCAGATAATTTCTGGGCCATAGTATAAATGTGCTTTTAACTTTGTAAGAAGGTACTTAACAGTTTTCCACAGTGCCTCTAACATTTTCTCACAAGCAATGGATGTGATAACAACTGGCTCTGCACCCTTGTCTGCACGTAGTATTGTTGATATGTTGTTTGAATCACTCTAACATATGTGAGTCAGACACGACTGAGCAACTTCACTTTTACTTTTCACTTTCATGCACTGGAGAAAGAAATGGCAACCCTCTCCAGTGTTCTTGCCTGGAGAATCCCAGGGATGGCAGAGCCTGGTGGGCTGCCGTCTATGGGGTCGCACAGAGTTGGACACAACACGTGACTTAGTAGCAGCAGCAACATATGTGAGTGGTACCTATTCATGCCTTTAACTGACATTTTCCTAATGATTATTAATGTTGAGATTTTTCTATATGCTTATTTGCCATCCTTGTGTTCTGTTTGGTGAACTATCTAAGTATTTTACCACTTTCTAATTGAATGGATTTCTCACTACTGAATTCAGAGAGTTGTTTACTTGAGAAACAAGCCATTTGTCAGATATTGTAAATATAGTTTCTTAGAATGTGGCTTATCCACTGATTATCTTAGAATGTTTATACAACAAACGTGTTTAAGAGATTTCCCTGGTGTTCTGGGGGGTTATGACTCCATGCTTCCAATGTAAGGAGTACAGATTTAATCCTTGGTCAGAGAATTAAGTTCCATATGCCCCACTAAGTAGCATAAATAAATAAATAAAACTATTTAATTTCAATGTAGTCCTATTTAATTATGTTATATTCTTATGGATTCTATTTTTTATACATACCTAAGAATCTGTCCCTAAAATACAAAGATTTTTCTAAGTTTTCTTCTAAAGTTTTATAGTTTAAATTTTGATACAATTTTAATAAACTGTTGTATATGATGTTTGGTTTAGGTCAAATTTAAATTTTTTGCCAATGGATGTCCAGTTCTTCCAACAGCATATGTTGAAAAGTCTATTCCTTCTACACTGAATTGCTTTTACAACTTTGTGAAATATCAAGTTTGTCACTGTGTGGGTCTATTTATAGCTTTCTCTTCTTTTCCATTCATTGATCTATGCGTCTCTCTTTCCACTAATACCACTTTATTCTGAGAAATATAGATTTCTGTTTACAATCTTTATCTCTTCTAATTCCTTTATCTCTCATATACACTTTAGAGTCAGCTTTACAATATCTACAAAGAATCTATAAAGAATCATGATGTGTTTTAGATAAGAATTGCATTAAACTGATTTAGGGAAAATTGACATTTTACTATATTGAATCTTCAAAACTATGACTACAGTTTTTCTCTCAGTTTACTTAGATTTTATTTCTTTCATCACCATTTGTAGTTTTCAGCATATACATGCTATTTATGTTTAGTTAGATTTATATCAAATGATTTCATAATTTTGGAACTATTGTGAAAGATATACTGTTTTTCTATTTTTGTGTCTACACGTTCATTGTTAGTATGAACAAAAAATAAAATTAATATTGTGTGTGTGTGTTGATCTTGTATCCTATGAACTTATGAACTTACTTATTAGTTCTAGAAGGATTTATTTTTTGGTATATTCTTTGTGATTTTCTTCATAGAGAAACATGTCATCTCCAAGGAGAGACAAGTTTTATCTATTCCATTCTAATCTGTGCATCTATGATTTTCTTTCCTTGCTTTGTTGCACCTGCTAAGATTCCCAGGTGTAGTGAGAGTAGACGTTTTAGCCTTGTTCTTAAACTTTGGGGGGGAAGCAGTTGATTTTTCTCCATTAAATGCAATATTAGCTGTAGATTTTTTAGATCCTCTTTGTGAAGTTGAGGAAATTCTCCATCTATTCATAATGCATAAATATTTTTCTCTGTATGGTTGTTGAATTTTTTCTAGTTCCCTCTGTATCAGTTAAGATGATCACATGATCTTTTTCTTTAAACTATTATTGTGATTGAATATATTGTTTGATTTTTAAATACTGAACAACTCTTGCATTTCTGCAGCAAACATTTCTTGGTTGGCATGTATTATTCTTTTTATATATTGTATATTAATTTGTTCAGATTTTGAGTTTATAGTCACATGAAATATTGGTTGATGTTTTGCTTTTGAAATACTATTTTTGTTCAATTTGCATATCAAACCAGTGCTGGCCCCATTAAGTTATATATCTCTTCTGTTTCCTGGAAGACCTTCTGTAGATTTTGTTGCTTCCTTATCTTGGTTACTGTTCATTGAGCACTTGGCTACAATGAACCTAGAGGTGCATATATCTTTTTGAATTAGTGTTTTCATTTTCTTCAGATAAACATGTGAACAATATTTCTCTCAATATGCTTTTAAGGTATATTTTTGTATATTTTAAGTAACTACTTTTAAGTATATATAGTTATTTTTAGGCTTCAGAAATTTGATTATATTGTGTATGGACAATTTATTCAAATTTAATCTGTTTGGAGTTTACTTAGCTTCTTGAATTTGCTAATGTTTTGTCTTTCATCATATTTTACAAGCTGACATTCCCTCTAATATTTTTCATCTCTGTTACTTCCTCCTTTTTCTGGGATTGTGTTGACACTGCTGTCAGATTATTATTGTTGCCTCACTGGTCTTGACGCTCTGTTATTTTCTTTCTTTTGTCCTTTTAAATAAAATTTTTACAGCAGTAAAAATTTGAGCAGAGAGTACAAAGTGTTCCCACACACTTCCTATCTCCCCGCAATCTGCCTTCATTACCAACATCCCCCACCAAGCAGAGTGGTACTTTTTTTACAGTCAGTGAACCTATATGGAAATGGCATTATCACTCAAAGCCCATGATTTACATAAAGTTTCACTCCTGGTGTTACACATTCTATAGTTTTTGACAAATGTGTAATTACTTGTATCCAGCACTATAGTATCAGGCAAAATAGTTTCAATGCCCAAAAAAATCCTCTGTGTTCCTGTAGACTTTATCATAGATTTGTAATTCCAGTCCTTTTGAAACCAGACATGGCTACCTGACTTTCTCTGGCCATAGAAATGTTAGCAAAAAGATTGGTCATTTTTGGGTAAAACTTAAGTAGCTGGTAAGAGCTTCCTTTCTTTCTATCATGGTTATTGGATATGTTCCAAATGATGGATGCTCCATCAACCTGTTTCCTGATGAAGGTAACACGAGGTAATAACCCAACCAGCGTGTAAACACGTGAAGTGCTTGTTTGAATAAGTTAAAAATAAATTTTTAGGCCATTGTCAATTTTTAATTTATGACATAAAATCAATTGAATGATACAATATTTGTGTGTGTGTGCATGTGGTAGATTCTCAAGGAAGTAGATTTAAAAAGCATGTGCCCCTCTTCTTAGTCAGTTATCCTTTCCATTTCTGGTGACATTTCCTTGGAAGAAAAGTTGTGACCAACCTAGACAGTATATTCAAAAGCAGAGACATTACTTTGCCGACTAANGGGAAATAGATGGGGAAACAGTAGAAACAGTGTCAGACTTTATTTTTTGGGCTCCAAAATCACTGCAGATGGTGATTGCAGCCATGAAATTAAAAGATGCTTACTCCTTGGAAGAAAAGTTGTGACCAACCTAGACAGTATATTCAAAAGCAGAGACATTACTTTGCCGACTAATGTCTGTCTAGTCAAGGCTATGGTTTTCCAGTAGTCATGTATGGATGTGAGAGTTGGACTGTGAAGAAGGCTGAACACTGAAGAATCGATGCTTTTGAACTGTGGTGTTGGAGAAGACTCTTGAGAGTCCCTTGGACTGCAAGGAAATCCAACCAGTCCATTCTGAAGGAGAACAACCCTGGGATTTCTTTGGAAAGAATGATGTTAAAGCTGAAACTCCAGTACTTTGGCCACCTCATGTGAAGAGCTGACTCATTGGAAGAGACTCTGATGCTGGGAGGGATTGGGGGCAGGAGGAGAAGGGGACGACAGAGGATGAGATGGCTGGATGGCATCACAGATTTGATGGACATGAGTCTGGGTGAACTCCGGGAGATGGTGATGGACAGGGAGGCCTGGCGTGCTGCGATTCATGGGGTTGCGGAGAGTCGGACACGACTGAGCGACTGAACTGAACTGAACTGAATCCCTTTTCCTTCCCATACTTAGGCTTTTCCTTTCCAATGTGGATCTGGTCATGGTAAAGATCAGGATACGTGTGCATGCATCCTAGTCACATAATGAACACTGAATCTAGATAGACTGGATCAATCACAGAAACGTACCTCATCTAACGGGGTTTTGTGTTAGAGGTGGGCATGTGACCCGAGCTAGATCAGTCGGACTGTCTTGCAGAAACGTGAAATGTGCTGTGCTCAGGAGGTGGCTGAGGCAGAGCCGCCCCAGCAGCCCTCTTCCGTTCCCATCACTGTGATCACTCTTGCTGCCTTCTCTCCTAGTCTAATCTTTCATTTGGTGGTTCTTCAGTGTGCAGTGAAAGCTTACCCCTATTTTCACTTCAGTTCAGTTCAGTTCAGTTGCTCATTCGTGTCCAACTCTTCGTGACCCCATGAATCACAGCACACCAGGCCTCCCTGTCCATCACCAGCTCCCAGAGTGCACTCAAACTCACGCCCATCGAGTCGGTGATGCCATCCAGCCATCTCATCCTCTGTCGTCCCCTTCTCCTCCTGCCCCCAATCCCTCCCAGCATCAGAGTCTTTTCCAATGAGTCAACTCTTCACATGAGGTGGCCAAAGTACTGGAGTTTCAACTTCAAAATCAATCCTACCAGTGAACACCCAGGACTGATCTTCTTTAGGATAGACTGGTTGGATCTCCTTGCAATCCAAGGGACTCTCAAGAGTCTTCTCCAACACCACAGTTCAAAAGCATCAATTCTTCAGCGATCAGCTTTCTTTATAAGTCCAACTTTCACATCCATACATGACCACTGGAAAAACCCTGTTTTACCTGTCTGAAATAACTAACATTAGTTGTGTTGCTTGATTCTAAAGAAACATATATCATAAATTTAGATAATGATTCTTCTTTTATTGATTTACTCAAAGATACTTCCTTGGAATTACTCCTCTCTTCTAATTAATTAATTTAGACACTTATACATGCTAATTTTTCCTTGTACTTTCTTTAGGGTTATCTTACTACATTTTCTAACATTGAATTAAATATTTAATTAGTGTGTTTATTTTGCTTGCTTATCTAAAAATGCATATTTTAAAAGCTACAAAACTTTCCTCCAGATTTATCG
>SJYA01002610.1:247257-401242 GCA_006410615.1 Neotragus moschatus | reverse complement strand
TAAGGTATGATATCATATATATTAATTTTTTATCTATCTCATGAATGGCTATTTATTTCTCTGGGTCTACTTTTTTATGTGCTTGTACTGGGTCCAAAATGGCCAGAGGCAGATGAGTTATTACTATGTTATTATTTATTTTGCTGTGGCTTTGCATTATAAATATTTAGTGTTACAATTTTTAATGCAGAAAAATATGTGACCTATATTTAGTGTGTAGTGTATTTTGTGTTATTCTAAAGTTCTCTTGCCTGGCCTGATTATGAATCTGGTTCCATTCTGTGAAAAGCAAGATTGCTCAGTGATCAATGACAAAATGAACAGATAGTTCACATGAGAAAAAATGCAAATAGCCAGTAAACATGTAAAAAGAATGCCCAACATTATTAATAATAATGAAAATAGCAGCTTATATTCCATAAAAATGCCTATAATGATTTTACTCTGTATTTGGTGAAGTGTGAGGTAATTGACATTTTCTCTCATTGATGATGGTGGATGCATACAATTCTATTTTGAATTATCAAAATTTTAAATATGCATATGCTTCCAAACCTAGACATTTATCTTGGTAAGAAAAGATCACAAAGTTTCTTTTTTTTTTTTTTTTCAGGATAGTAACTGAAAACTCTTGGAAGCTAACTAAAGAGCTCATCAGTAAGATAGTTGTTGAATTAAAATACATCTATACAATGAGTTATTAAAATATAATTATTTGAGAAGATATGTGGTTAAGAATGATGGAGTAAAGGTGTTTTTTTTTTTATTCTACATTCTTCTTGAACCAACTGAAAAGAATAAAAACAGAAGAATTGTTTGTTCATGGTTCATAAAACTAGGTAAAAATTACTGCCAGCTAGAGTAAGAGAAATAGCTGCCAAATATGCTGGGGTCAGAATTGAAACAGGGGAAGGCAGAGTCATTTACATGGTCAAATAAATACATACATGGAGAAGAAAAGATAACTCTTTCATGCAGAAATTTCATATAATTTATGTAAATATCCCTCTTCCTCAAGAAGATGAAGTATAGCTCCCCATCCCTTAAGCATGGGCTCCTCTGACTTCCTTTCAAAGGATGAGGTATGTGGGCTGAGTCATGTCAGATCCTCATGGACCCCATGGACTGTAGCTTGCCAGGCTCTTCTGTCCTTGAAATTTTCCAGGCAAGAGTACTGGAGTGGGTTGCCATTTCCTTCTCCAGAAGGTCTTCCCAACCCAGGGATGAAACCCACATCTCTTGTGTCTCCTACTTTGGCAGGTAGGTTCTTTACCACTGAGCCACCTGGAAAGCCCCAAGCAAAGTATAGAAGGAAACAAAAGTAACTTTGAGTGGAAAAACCTGGCAAACCTCAGCCAGGTGCCCAATGGCAACATCAACAGTCATAAGTCATGTTGATAGCATGTTGACTATACTCTTGACTTGGCACTTTACCTCTATAGTCTTTTTCCCAGAAACACTTAACTCCACTCTAACCAAGAGAAAATCATCAAACAAATCCAAATTGAGGGGCGGTCTTCAAAAATACTTGATCAAAACTGTTAAAGTCATCCAAAATAAGGAACATCTAAGAAACCGTCATAGCTCAGGTTTTCAGAAGCTATGCTGTCTAAATGTAATGTCGTATCCTGGATGGGATACTGAAATAGGAAAGAGTCATTAGAAAAAAAAATAATGTAATTCATAATAGCTAGTTATTTTCATTTCATTAATTGTAGCAATATTATTTCTTAGTTGTGACAAATGTTGCATAGTCATACAAGGTGTTAACGATAGGAGAAATTAGGTATACTGTATATGGAAACTCTATAGTCTCCTTGCAAATTTTCTATGATTTTTAAACTACCTATAACAAGGTTTAGATACTTAAATATTTTTTAAAATCTTATGAAATACTGCTAAATGGAAAAGTATTGATTAGATTTGTTTCATTTGTTCCTTCAAAGAGAAGACCGAAACAAACAAGAAGCTAAAAGGAAGCATGTTTTATTTCTATAAAACATCTTTTTAAAATAATTTGAGCAGTCTAGGGCTGATTCATTAGTGGAGATAATCAAGGTAATCAAGGTGTAGTTGGAGGAATGCTTGCTAGAGATTTTGAAAAATTGTTCACAGCATCTCACAAGGGTTAAATTGACAGTAACAAAGATAACTTTATTGAATGATTTCATGTTCTTCATTTAATTTAATCATCACAGTGCCTCCACTAATGGACAAGGAAGATGAGTTCCTTAGGAGAGCCCAAGATTTGCCTGAAACTATCAAGGAAGTACCCAGTCACAGTAGAAGATACTCCTGTCTCAATTCAAAGCTCACAGCCTTTCCACCCACAAGGACCACAAGGACGTCTTCTGGGATGTGTCTGTAACATGCGACTAAAAAGAGAAGTTGATTCAAGAAGAAAATTTTCATGAAACCAGACAATGACAAATGGCAGACTGAAGAACTAGGAAAATACTGAGAACTAGAAAAGAAACTAAGAAAGTGATTTATGATAGTCTCCAAGTGTAAAAAAAAAAAAAAAAAAAAGGAAAAATAATACACTATGAAGTGAGTTGATTCATTTTAGAGAGTTCTGTATGCCCTCCGTCATTAAATATCACTAGTCAGCAGGAGATGCAGACATTTAACCAAATAAAATACCAATAATACTAGATTTCAATCTCTATTTTTCATTGTATGACTGCAACCAAGTGTGTTTAATGAAACTGTGAGATCCTCTCTCCTAGGAACAAACAAAAATCAGGCTCACAGTGAAGGCATTCCATCCTGTGAAGGACCGAATTTAGCACCAAGGAGCAAGGGAATGTCCTGTGATAAACCAACTCTGCGGAAAAGAACATACGTAATAGACCTCATCAGATTTTACAGTGTCTGNGCCAGTAAACATGTAAAAAGAATGCCCAACATTATTAATAATAATGAAAATAGCAGCTTATATTCCATAAAAATGCCTATAATGATTTTACTCTGTATTTGGTGAAGTGTGAGGTAATTGACATTTTCTCTCATTGATGATGGTGGATGCATACAATTCTATTTTGAATTATCAAAATTTTAAATATGCATATGCTTCCAAACCTAGACATTTATCTTGGTAAGAAAAGATCACAAAGTTTCTTTTTTTTTTTTTTTCAGGATAGTAACTGAAAACTCTTGGAAGCTAACTAAAGAGCTCATCAGTAAGATAGTTGTTGAATTAAAATACATCTATACAATGAGTTATTAAAATATAATTATTTGAGAAGATATGTGGTTAAGAATGATGGAGTAAAGGTGTTTTTTTTTTTATTCTACATTCTTCTTGAACCAACTGAAAAGAATAAAAACAGAAGAATTGTTTGTTCATGGTTCATAAAACTAGGTAAAAATTACTGCCAGCTAGAGTAAGAGAAATAGCTGCCAAATATGCTGGGGTCAGAATTGAAACAGGGGAAGGCAGAGTCATTTACATGGTCAAATAAATACATACATGGAGAAGAAAAGATAACTCTTTCATGCAGAAATTTCATATAATTTATGTAAATATCCCTCTTCCTCAAGAAGATGAAGTATAGCTCCCCATCCCTTAAGCATGGGCTCCTCTGACTTCCTTTCAAAGGATGAGGTATGTGGGCTGAGTCATGTCAGATCCTCATGGACCCCATGGACTGTAGCTTGCCAGGCTCTTCTGTCCTTGAAATTTTCCAGGCAAGAGTACTGGAGTGGGTTGCCATTTCCTTCTCCAGAAGGTCTTCCCAACCCAGGGATGAAACCCACATCTCTTGTGTCTCCTACTTTGGCAGGTAGGTTCTTTACCACTGAGCCACCTGGAAAGCCCCAAGCAAAGTATAGAAGGAAACAAAAGTAACTTTGAGTGGAAAAACCTGGCAAACCTCAGCCAGGTGCCCAATGGCAACATCAACAGTCATAAGTCATGTTGATAGCATGTTGACTATACTCTTGACTTGGCACTTTACCTCTATAGTCTTTTTCCCAGAAACACTTAACTCCACTCTAACCAAGAGAAAATCATCAAACAAATCCAAATTGAGGGGCGGTCTTCAAAAATACTTGATCAAAACTGTTAAAGTCATCCAAAATAAGGAACATCTAAGAAACCGTCATAGCTCAGGTTTTCAGAAGCTATGCTGTCTAAATGTAATGTCGTATCCTGGATGGGATACTGAAATAGGAAAGAGTCATTAGAAAAAAAAATAATGTAATTCATAATAGCTAGTTATTTTCATTTCATTAATTGTAGCAATATTATTTCTTAGTTGTGACAAATGTTGCATAGTCATACAAGGTGTTAACGATAGGAGAAATTAGGTATACTGTATATGGAAACTCTATAGTCTCCTTGCAAATTTTCTATGATTTTTAAACTACCTATAACAAGGTTTAGATACTTAAATATTTTTTAAAATCTTATGAAATACTGCTAAATGGAAAAGTATTGATTAGATTTGTTTCATTTGTTCCTTCAAAGAGAAGACCGAAACAAACAAGAAGCTAAAAGGAAGCATGTTTTATTTCTATAAAACATCTTTTTAAAATAATTTGAGCAGTCTAGGGCTGATTCATTAGTGGAGATAATCAAGGTAATCAAGGTGTAGTTGGAGGAATGCTTGCTAGAGATTTTGAAAAATTGTTCACAGCATCTCACAAGGGTTAAATTGACAGTAACAAAGATAACTTTATTGAATGATTTCATGTTCTTCATTTAATTTAATCATCACAGTGCCTCCACTAATGGACAAGGAAGATGAGTTCCTTAGGAGAGCCCAAGATTTGCCTGAAACTATCAAGGAAGTACCCAGTCACAGTAGAAGATACTCCTGTCTCAATTCAAAGCTCACAGCCTTTCCACCCACAAGGACCACAAGGACGTCTTCTGGGATGTGTCTGTAACATGCGACTAAAAAGAGAAGTTGATTCAAGAAGAAAATTTTCATGAAACCAGACAATGACAAATGGCAGACTGAAGAACTAGGAAAATACTGAGAACTAGAAAAGAAACTAAGAAAGTGATTTATGATAGTCTCCAAGTGTAAAAAAAAAAAAAAAAAAAAGGAAAAATAATACACTATGAAGTGAGTTGATTCATTTTAGAGAGTTCTGTATGCCCTCCGTCATTAAATATCACTAGTCAGCAGGAGATGCAGACATTTAACCAAATAAAATACCAATAATACTAGATTTCAATCTCTATTTTTCATTGTATGACTGCAACCAAGTGTGTTTAATGAAACTGTGAGATCCTCTCTCCTAGGAACAAACAAAAATCAGGCTCACAGTGAAGGCATTCCATCCTGTGAAGGACCGAATTTAGCACCAAGGAGCAAGGGAATGTCCTGTGATAAACCAACTCTGCGGAAAAGAACATACGTAATAGACCTCATCAGATTTTACAGTGTCTGGGTTGTTATTTGAGAAAATTGCCCAGGGCTTATGAAACACATTTACCTTGATCTCCTCTACAACCATATTTTCCTGTAAATTAATCAGTAAGCAGAAAAGATACAGAATTACCAGCATTACCAACTTAGAGCTGTGAGTATTTTCTTTGTAAAGGGTCAGCTGTGCTCAGAGACTTGAAGTCCGTTCTGGACTACTGTAGGCTATTGATCTACTATTGTGAAACGTGTCCTAGTTGAAGGCTAGCCAGGGATACTCACAATTGTCTTTCTGCAGGCCAGTCACCTTCCTTCCATTCACAGTGAAACTGTTTAATTCGTAAAGCTTTGATGCTTCAACTGCTTTTGACCTTCTGTGAGCATTTCAAAGGAGAAAATTAGCTGCCTGGAAAAATATAATGACCTAAATCCAGCAATTTGGGACACACATGTTACAGTCTGTTGAACCCATGTTGACTATTTATACTGTTTCTTTGGGGAACAGATTGTCTTGGAGGCCCATAATTGGAGAAGGGTGCTAATTTGAAGAGTTTGAAAATGAATAGGTATCGATCCATTATTTAAGTATCATTCCTATTGGGGGCTTAACTCAGAGGCAAGATGGTAGAAGCTGTGCATGAAGGTGGTTTCACTGTATTTAGTCTTTATTGACGGCATTTGCTAAAGTGAAATGACACTCATAATAACATATACAAAGCAACCTCCACGAATTTTTTTCTTTTGTTTTCCTTCAACTTCTTTAATATCTTAATAAATAAACTTTATTTTTAGAGCAGTTCTAGGCTCACAGTAAAACTGAGAAAGTACAAAGAGTTTCATATACCCCTTATGGTTGCATGTACACAATGTCCCCCTCTAGCAACATCCTGCCCAACAGTGATATGTTTGTTACAATTGATGAATTTACAGTTGACACATCAGCCAAAGTCCTTACTTTACATTAGGGTTCACACTTGGCTTTGCATATTATATGAGTTTTGGCACATGTATAATTTCATGTTTCACCATTCACTGCCCTAAAAATTATCTGTTCTCTACATATTCATACCATTCTCCTCTCTAACCATGCAACTACTAGTATTTTTGCTGTTTTTACAGTTTTTTCTTTCCAAGAATGTTCTGTAGTTGGATCATACAGTATGTAGTCTCTTAAATTGACTTCTTTCACTTAGTGAAAGTGAAAGTGAAGTTGCTCAGTCGTGTCCGGCTCTTTGCGACCCCGTGGACTCTTGTCTACCAGGCTCCTCTGTCCATGGGATTTTCCAGGCAAGAGTACTGGAGTGGGATGCCATAATGTGCATTTGAATTACCCCCATGTGTTGTCATGGCTTATTAGCTCATTATTTGGTGATTTGATCCTCAGGATATACCACAGTTTACATATCCAATTACAACTGAAGAATGTCTTGGTTGTTTTCTTGTTTTGGTGATTATGGTGACTTCCAAATGTAGGTTTTTATGTGGACACAAGTTTTCAATTCATTTGGGTAAATGTGAGGACTACAATTGCTGGATTGCATGGTAAGAATATGTTAGTGTTGTAAGAAACTGCCAAACTGTCTTCCAAAGTAGTTATATCATATTTTGAATTCCCACCAGCAATAAAGGAGAATTCCTCTTTTCAGTGATTTGGATTTTGGTCATTCTACCATTCTAAAGGAGATCAGTCCTGGGTGTTCATTGGAAGGACTGATGCTAAAGCTGAAACTCCAGTACTTTGGCCACCTCATGCAAAGAGTTGACTCATTGGAAAAGACCCTGACGCTGGGAGGGATTGGGGGCAAGAGGAGAAGGGACAACAGAGGATGAGATGGCTGGATAGCATCACCGACTCAATGGACATGAGTTTAAGTGAACTCTGGGAGATGGTGATGGACAGGGAGGCCTGGCATGCTGCGATTCATGGGGTCACAAAGTCTGACACGACCGAGCGACTGAACTGAACTGAATATGTATGTAGAGGCATCATTGTTGTAATTTGTAATGCCCTAAAGACATATGAGGCTGCTTATATCTCATCTGTATATCTTGTTGGGTGAAATATCTGTTCAAGTCTTTTGCCCATCTTGTGAATGGTTGCTCATTTTCTTATTGTTGGATTTTAAGAGTTCTTTGTATGCTTTGGACAACAATCTTTTATGAGATGAATATTTTCTCCCCGTCTTTTCATTCACTTGACACTGTACTTCACAAAGCAGAAGTTTTCAGATTTAATGAAGTCCAAATTTTGAATTTCTTTCCCTGTGTATTGTATTTTGGTGCTGCATCTAAAAAGTCAATGCTGTATCCAAAGTCTATATCCACATATATTTTCTCCTATGTTATTTTCTGGGTGTTTTATTATTTATGTTTTAAAATTTTTATTGAGTCACAGTTGATTTACAATGTTGTGTCAGTTTCAGGTATATAGCAAAGTGAATCCATTGTACATAAACAAATGCCCACTGTTTTTTAGATTATTTTCCCATATAAGACATTGCAGAGTGTTGAGTAGAGTTCCCTGTACTATATGTATATATAGGCCCTTCTTAGATATCTGTTTTATATATATCAGTGTGTATGTGTCAAGCCCAATCTTCCAATTTATGCCTCCCTCCCTTATGCCCTGCTAAGCACAAGTTTATTTTCTAAGCTGTAACTCTATTTCCATTTTAAAGATAAATTCATTTGTAGCCCTTTTTTAGATCCCACATAAAAGCAATGTCATATGATATTTATTTTCTTCTGTCTGACTTACTTCTGATTGTCAGTAAAACAATCTCTAGGTCCATCCATGTTGTAGCAAACAGCATAGTTTTGTTCTTTTTTATGGCTGACTAATATTCCATTACATATATATGCATTGCATCTTCTTTATCCATTACTCTGTTGATAGACATTTGGGCATTTATGTTGCTTCCATGCCCTGGCTATTGTAAATAGTGCTGCGTTGAACACTGGGGTGCGTGAATCTTTCTGAATTATAATTTCCCCCAGATACATGCCCTGGAATGGGAGTGCTGGATCATATGGTAGCTCCATTCGTAGCTTCTTAAGGAAACTCCATAGATTATTTTCAACAGTGGCTATATCCGTTTAAATTTCCAGTAACAGTATAAGAGGGTTCCCTTTGCTCCACAACCTCTCCAAGCTTTATTGTTTGTATATTTTTTGATGATGGCCTTTCTCATTGATGTGAGGTGGTACTTCATTATAGTTTTGATTTGCAGTTCCCTAATAATTAGTGATGTTGAGCATCTTTTAATATGCTTTATAGCCAACTGTAGATCTTCTTTGGAAGAATGTGCATTTAGATCTTCTGCCCATTTTTGGACTGTTTTTTTTTTGTGTGTGTGTGTGTTTTTTGATACTGTGCTCCATGACCTGTTTGCATATTTTGTAGATTAATCCCTTGTCAGTTGCTTCATTTGCAAATATTTTCTTGCATTCTGATTGTAGTCCTTTTGTTTTGTTTATGGCTTTCTTTCCTATGCAAATGCTTGCTAGGTTAAGTGTTGTTGATGCTCAGTCGTTTCGAGAACCCATGGACTGCAGCAGGACACCAGGTTTCCCTGTCCCTCATCATCTCCCAGAGCTTGCTCAAACTCATGTCCATTGAGTCAGTGATGCCATCCAAACATCTCATCCTCTGTCTTTCCCTTCTCCTCCTGCCATCAATTTTCCCAGCATCAGGGATTTTTACAATCAGTCAGCTCGCATCAGTGGTCAAAGCATTGTAGCTTCAGCGTCAGCATCCATCCTTTTAATGGATATTCAGGATTGATTTCCTTTATGATTGACTGATTTGATCTTGCAATCCAAGGGACTCTAAAGTGTCTTTTTCAACACCACAGCTCAAAAGCATCAATTCTTTAGCACTGAGCCTTTTTTATACTCCAACACTCACATCCATACGTGACTACTGGAAAAACTATAGCTTTGACTAGTCATATT
Organism: Neotragus moschatus; assembly: GCA_006410615.1. Taxonomy (NCBI): domain Eukaryota; kingdom Metazoa; phylum Chordata; class Mammalia; order Artiodactyla; family Bovidae; genus Neotragus; species Neotragus moschatus. Next base: position 391,910 of record SJYA01002610.1, on the reverse strand, counting down.
TTGCTGGCAAAGTACTGTCTCTGCTTTTTAATATGCTGTATAGGTTGGTCATAGCATTTCTTCCAAAGAGCAAACATCTTTGAATGTTATGGCTGCAGTCACCATCTGCACTGATTTTGGAGCACCCAAAATAAAGTCTGTCACTGTTTCCATTGTTTCTCCATCTATTTGCCATGAAGCGATGGGACAAGATGCCATGATCTTCAATTTTTGGATGTTGATTTTAAGCCAGCTTTTCCACTCTCCTCTTTCAACTTCATCAAAAGGCTCTTTAGTTCCTCTTCACTTTCCTCCATAAGGAAGCTGTCATCTACATACCTGAAGTCATTGATATTTCTTCCAGCAATAGTAATTCCAGCTTGTGCTTCATCCAACCCCACAGTCCACATGATGTACTCTGCATATGAGTTAAATAAGCAGGATGACAGTATACAACCTTGACATACTCCTTTCCAAATTTTGAACCAGTCCATTGTTCCATATTCAGTTCTAACTGGTGCTTCTTGACCTGCATACAAGTTTCTCAGGAGGCAGGTCAGGTGGTCTGGTATTCCCATCTCTTTCAGAATTTTCCACAGTTTGTGTGATCCACACAGTTAAAGACTTTAGCATGGTCAGTGAAGCAGAGATACATGTTCTTCTGAAATTCTATTGATTTTTCTATGATCCAACAGATATTGGCAATTTGATCTCTGGTTCCTCTGCCTTTTCTAAATCCAGCTTGAACATCTGGAAGTTCTCAGTTCACTTAATGTTGAAGGCTTGCTTGGAGAATTTTGAGCACTACTTTGCTGGCATGTGAAATGAGTGCAATTGTGAGGTAGTCTGAACTTTCTTTGGCATTGCCCTTCTTTGAGATTAGAATGAAAACAAGCTGACCTTTTCCAGTCCTGTGGCCCCTGCTGAGTTTTCCATATTTACTGGCATCTTGAGTGCAGTACTTCCACAGCATCATCTTTTAGGATTTGGGATAGCTCAGCTGAAATTCCTTCACCTCCGCTAGCTTTGTTCATAGTGATGCTTGCTAAGGCCCACTCTACTTTGCACTCTAAGATGTCTCACCCTAGATGAGTGATCACATCATTGTGGTTATCTGGGTCATTAAGATCTTTTTAGTACAATTCTTCTGTGTATTGTCACCTCTTCTTAATCTCTTCTGCTTCTGTTAGGTTCATACAATTTCTGTCCTTTATTGTGGCTATATTGGTATGAAATGTTCCCTTGCTATCACTAATTCTTTTGAAGAAATCTCTAGTCTTTCCCATTCCATTGTTTTTGTCTATTTCTTTGCATTGCTCACTTAGGAAGGCTTTCCTATCTCTCCTTGCTATTCTTTGGAAATCTGCATTCAGATGAGTATCTTTCTATTTCTTCTTTGTCTTGCACTTCTCTTTTTTCCTCAGCTATTTTTAAGCCCTCCTCAGACAGCCATTTTGCCTTTTTGCATTTCTTTTTCTTGGGGATGGTTTTGATCACTACCTCCTGTACAATGTCATGAATCTCCATCCATACTTCTTCATGCACTTTGTCTATCAGATATAATCCCTTGAATCTATTTGTCACTTCCACTGTATAGTCATAAGGGACTTGATTTAGGTCACACTTGAATGGTCTAGTGGTTTTCCCTACTTTCTTCAATTTAAGTCTGACTTTGGCAGTAAGGAGTTCATGATTTGAGCCACAGTCAGCTCCTGGTCTTGTTTTTGCTGACTGTATAGAGCTTCTCCATCTTTGACTGCAAAGAATATAATCAAGCTGATTTCAGTATTGGCCATCTGGTGATGTCCTTGTCTAGAATTGTCTCTTGTGTTGTTGAAAGAGGGTGTTAGCTATGACCATTGCATTCTCTCAGCAAAACTCTGTTAGCCTTTTCCTGCTTCATTTTGTACTCCAAGGCCAAACTTGCCTGTTATTCCAGGTATCTTTTGAGTTCCTACTTTTGCATTCCAGTCCCCTATGATGAAAAGGACATCTCTTTTTGGTGTGAGTTCTAAAGGGTCTTGTAGGCCTTCATAGAACCATTCAAATCCAGCTTCTTCAGCATTAATGGCTGGGACATAGACTTGGATTACTATGGCAATAAGTGATTTTTCTTAGAAACATCAGAGATCATTCTGTCATTTTTGAGACTGCACTCAAGGGGCTATGGAAAAANTTTAGGATTTGGGATAGCTCAGCTGAAATTCCTTCACCTCCGCTAGCTTTGTTCATAGTGATGCTTGCTAAGGCCCACTCTACTTTGCACTCTAAGATGTCTCACCCTAGATGAGTGATCACATCATTGTGGTTATCTGGGTCATTAAGATCTTTTTAGTACAATTCTTCTGTGTATTGTCACCTCTTCTTAATCTCTTCTGCTTCTGTTAGGTTCATACAATTTCTGTCCTTTATTGTGGCTATATTGGTATGAAATGTTCCCTTGCTATCACTAATTCTTTTGAAGAAATCTCTAGTCTTTCCCATTCCATTGTTTTTGTCTATTTCTTTGCATTGCTCACTTAGGAAGGCTTTCCTATCTCTCCTTGCTATTCTTTGGAAATCTGCATTCAGATGAGTATCTTTCTATTTCTTCTTTGTCTTGCACTTCTCTTTTTTCCTCAGCTATTTTTAAGCCCTCCTCAGACAGCCATTTTGCCTTTTTGCATTTCTTTTTCTTGGGGATGGTTTTGATCACTACCTCCTGTACAATGTCATGAATCTCCATCCATACTTCTTCATGCACTTTGTCTATCAGATATAATCCCTTGAATCTATTTGTCACTTCCACTGTATAGTCATAAGGGACTTGATTTAGGTCACACTTGAATGGTCTAGTGGTTTTCCCTACTTTCTTCAATTTAAGTCTGACTTTGGCAGTAAGGAGTTCATGATTTGAGCCACAGTCAGCTCCTGGTCTTGTTTTTGCTGACTGTATAGAGCTTCTCCATCTTTGACTGCAAAGAATATAATCAAGCTGATTTCAGTATTGGCCATCTGGTGATGTCCTTGTCTAGAATTGTCTCTTGTGTTGTTGAAAGAGGGTGTTAGCTATGACCATTGCATTCTCTCAGCAAAACTCTGTTAGCCTTTTCCTGCTTCATTTTGTACTCCAAGGCCAAACTTGCCTGTTATTCCAGGTATCTTTTGAGTTCCTACTTTTGCATTCCAGTCCCCTATGATGAAAAGGACATCTCTTTTTGGTGTGAGTTCTAAAGGGTCTTGTAGGCCTTCATAGAACCATTCAAATCCAGCTTCTTCAGCATTAATGGCTGGGACATAGACTTGGATTACTATGGCAATAAGTGATTTTTCTTAGAAACATCAGAGATCATTCTGTCATTTTTGAGACTGCACTCAAGGGGCTATGGAAAAAAGTGGTCATGTATGGATGTGAGAGCTGGACTGTGAAGAAAGCTGAGTGCTGAAGAATTGATGCTTTTGAACTGTGGTGTTGGAGAAGACTCTTGAGAGTTCCTTGGACTGCAAGGAGATCCAACCAATCCATTCTAAAGGAGATCATCCCTGGGTGTTCTTTGGAACGAATGATGCTAAAGCTGAAACTCCAGTACTCTGGCCACCTCATGCAAAGAGTTGACTCATTGGAAAAGACTCTGATGCTGGGAGGGATTGGGGGCAGGAGGAGAAGGGACAACAGAGGATGAGATGGCTGGATAGCATCACTGACTTGATGGACGTGAGTTTGAGTGAACTCTGGGAGTTGGTGATGGACAGGGAGGCCTGGAGTGCTGCGATTCATGGGGGTCACAAAGAGTCAGACATGACTGAGTGACTGAACTGAACTGATTGTATTTCAGATTATTTTATTGACTATGAGGGCTACTCTATTTCTTCTAAGGGATTCTTGCCCACAGTAGTAGATATAACGGTCATCTGAATTAAATTTGATCCTTCCTGTCCAGTTTAGTTCTCTGAGTCCTAAAATGTTAGTGTTTACTCTTGCCATCTCCTGTTTGACCACTTCCAATTTACATTGTTTCTTGGGCTTAGCATTCCAAGTTCCTATGCACTATTGTTGTTTACAACATCAGACTTTACTTTCAACACCAGACACATCCATAACTGGGCTTTGTTTCCACTTTGGCTCAGCCTCTTCATTTCTTCTGGAGCTATTTCTCTGCTCTTCTCCAGTAGCATATTGGGTACCTATTGACCTGGGGAGTTCATCTTTCAGTGTCATATATTTTTCACTTTTCATAGTGTAAAGACCCTACAGTGAATCAGTGCCTGGTGTGTTGAAGAAAACAGCAGAGTGAAAGAGAGAATAATAGCACATCATTGAGCACTTCCACATGGAGGTTGGCAGAGGACCAAACTCAAGACAAGCAACTCATAGCAGTTAATGAAAAATTGTTGCAAGGCTAAATGTATGTATGTCACCCAAGATCACAGATTAGAAGGATATGTGCTCATCTTCTCCTGCAGGAACACCAAAATCGCAACTAGCTGCTGGACAACCATCAACAGGAAAATGTCGGATCCCACCCATAAAGTATACTCTGCATCCAGCGGCAAAGGAGAAGCCCCAACAAGATCGTAGGAAGGGTGCAATCTGGTTTAAAATGAAATCGCAGACCTGCCAGATACTCAGAAGGTGCAAATAAAACCTGCACACCAGGACCAAATGGGTCTTGGTGCAGTGACCCAGAAATGAGCAGTGACTCCCAAAAGAGACTTTGCCAGACCTGCCTTTGAGTGTTTGAGTGTCTCCTGTGGAGGCACAGGTCACTAATGACCTGCTGCAAGGACAGGGGCCCTGATTGAGGCAGACCTGGGAGGTGCAGCATGCGACATGAGTTCTTTTGAAGGAGGTAACCATCAGCGCCACTACAGAGCAGCCGAGGAGGTGACTCACAAGCTGGACAGCAATTATACTAAAGAAGTTCTCACACTGTTGCAAAAGTTCTAGGGCCTACAACAGATTTCCCAACCTGGAAATCCAGCAAAAGCACTGAGAACCCCCAGGGAAGCAGAGTCTTGGAGGGCACAACAAACCCTTTGTGCACCAGAACCCAGGAAAAAGGAGCAGTGACACCCCCTCCCCCCAAGAGATTGAACCAGACATGCCTGCAAGTGTCTGGGAGTTTCAGGTGGAGGTGTGGGTCAACAGTGATCTGCTACAGGGTCAGGGGCACTAACTACAATAGTCCTGAGAGCTATGCTAGCATAAGTCCTTTTGAAGGAGGTCACCATTGCCCCTACCACAGTTTGGCCTCGGGCCAAACTACAGGGAAGACACACAGCCCACCCATCAGCAGAAAATTGGATTGATGATTTACTAAGCATGGCCAGTTGAGCTACTTCAAACCTTAAAAGATGATGCTGTGAAAGTGCTGCACTCAATATGCCAGAAAATTTGGAAAACTCAACAGTGGCCACAGGACTGGAAAATGTCAGTTTTCATTCCAATCCCTAAGAAAGGCAATGCCAACCAATATTCAAACTACTGCAAAATTGCACTCATCTCACATGCTAGCAAAGTAATGTTCAAAATTCTCCAAGCCAGGCTTCAACACTACATGAAAAATGAACTTCCAATTGTTCAAGCTGGATTTAGAAAAGGCAGAGGAATCAGAGATCAAATTGCCAATATCTGTAGGATCACTGAAAAAGCAAGAGAGTTCCAGAAAATCATCTACTTCTTCTTTATTGACTATGCCAAAGCCTTTGACTGTGTGAATCACAACAGACTGTGGAAAACTCTTAAAGAGATGGGAATACCAGACCACCTTATCTGCCTTCTGAGAAACCTGTATGCGGGTCAAGAAGCATCAGTTAGAACTGAACATGGAACAATAGGCTGATTCCAAATCAGGAAAGGAGTACATCAAGGCTGTATATTGTCACCTTGCTTATTTAACTTATTTGCAGAGTACATCACATGGAATGTGGGGCTGGATGAAGCACAAGCTGGTATCAAGATTGCAAGGAGAAACATCAATAACCTCAGATACACAGATGACACCACCTTCATGGCAGAAAGCAAAGAACTAAAGAGCCTCCTGATGAAAGTGAAAGAAGAGAGTGAAAAAATATGACTTAAAACTCAACATTCAGCAAACTAAGATTATGGCATCTTGTCCCATCACTTCATGGCAAATAGAAGGGGAAACAATGGAAACAGTGACAGACTTTATTTTGGGGGCTCCAAAATCACTGCAGCTATGAAATTAAAAGATACCTGCTCCTTGGAAGAACCTAGACAGCATATTAAAAAGCAGAGACTACTTTGCCAACAAAGGTCCATCTAGTGAAAGCTATGGCTTTTCCAGTAGTCATGAATGGATGTCAGAGTTGGACTATAAAGAAAGCTGAGAGCTAAGAATTGATGCTTTTGAACTGTGGTGTTGAAGAAGACTCTTGATAGTCCCTTGGACTGCAAGGAAATCAAACCAGTCAATCCTAAAGTAAATCAGTCCTGAATATTTATTGGAAGGACTGATGCTGAAGCTGAAACTCCAATACTTTGGCCACCTGATGTGAAGAGCTGACTTATTGGAAAAGACCCTGATGTTGGGAAAGATTGAAGGCAGGAATAGAAGGGTATGACAGAGGATGAGATGGTTGGATGGCATCACGAACTTGATGAACATGAGTTTGAGCAAGCTCTGGGAGTTGATGATGGACAGGAAAGCCTGGCATGCTGCAGTCCATGGGGTCACAAAGAGTTGTACATGACTGAGTGATTGAACTGAACTGAGGAGGTGGAATAAAAAAGACGTTGCTGCAATTTATGTCAGAGAGTGTTCTGCCTATGTTTTTCTCTAAGAGTTGTATAGTGTCCAGTCTTACATTTAGATCTTTAATTCTTTTTGTGTTTATTTTTTGTATGTTGTTAGAGTGTGTTCCAATTTCATTCTTTCACATGTAGCTGTTCAGTTTTCCCAGTGTCTTATTGATGAGATGGTCTTTTCTCCATTTGTCTTAGACGAGGTGACCATAGGTGCAGGGGTTTTCCTCTGGACTCTTTATCCTGTTCTGTTGATCTATGTTTCTGTTTTGTGTAGTTTTTCGTTTCGTAGTTGCGTCTGTGATCCATTTTGTGTTAGTTCTTATTGAAGATGTAAGATTTGTGTCTTGCCTGTGGATGTCCAATTGTCCCAGCATCATTTGTTCAGATCATTTATGACCCACTCTATTGCATTTGCTCCTTTGCTAATGATCTGTTGAGTATATTTATGTGACCCTATTTCTGGACTTTCTACTCTCTTCTATTGATCCATTTATGTACTTTTTAGCTAATACTGTGCTATCTTTATCACAGTAGTTTTTAGTGAGTCTTAAAGTTGGGCATGTCAGTTCTTCCAACTATTTCTTCTCCTTCAGTACCAATAGAGCTATTGTGGGTGCTTTGTTTCTCCAAATAGACTTTAGAATCATTTTGTTGATATATACAAAGTAACTTGTGATTTTGATTTCGTTGACAGTATAGATCAAGTTGGAAAGAACTGACATTATTGACTCTTTCTGTCCATGAACAAGGACTATCTCTTCATTTGTTTACTTCTTTGATTTTGTTTCTCAACATGTTGTAATTTTTCTCATATAGATCATGTACATATTATACATATATATATATATATATATACACACATATATATATATATATATACACATATATATATATATATGTATTTCACTTTGGAGGTTTCTATTTTAAATGGTAATGTATTTCAATTTTAAATTTCACTTGTTCATTCCTGGTATATAAGAATATGATTTATTTTATATTTTAAAATTAAAAGAAAAACTATGAAGGGAAAAATAATAGAAAATAAAGAAAGGTACCATCTAAGATGGGGTGATCAGACAGAACTGGGCCTACCTTCATCAGAGTGGTTATACGCTATATGTTAAGAAATATTTGGCGTACCTTCAACTTTGTCAATTCTTCAAACTTTGATGTTGGATTTGAGTTTTAGTCTTAGTCTGAAATCTCTAGGTGCTAAGTTTATTGAATGAGGTAGATAATCTAATTGTACAACTCTGGTTGGTGTCAAATAATGAAAGACTATAAAGTAAAAAATTTTTTTCTGTATCTATTGTGTGATCATATAATTTTTCTTTAATCTGCTGATGTGATTGTGTAAATGAATTAATTTTAAAAATATTAAACCTAATATAATAATAGATTCACCAATTTCAACTTGTGGTATTTGCCTCACATATTTTGATGTTTTACTTTTAAGTTCACATTAAAGGTCATTAAATCTTCCTGAAGTATTGACCTTTTATCACTTTGTAATGACCCTCTTTATCACAGGTAACTTTCTTTGCTCTGAAGTCTGCACTGCCTGAAATTAATATAGCTACTCCCACTTTATCTGATCAGAGTTTGAATCATATATCTTTATCTCTATAATATATATGTATTTTTATATTTAAGGTAAATTTCTTGTCAATTGACATACAGTTGGTCTTGTTTTTTGATATACTTTGGTAGATCAAAGTAATCTCTTTGGTAATCTCTCTTTTAATTATTTAGACCACTGATATTTAAAATGATTATTAATATAACTGGATTAATTGTTGTTATTAATCAGTTGCTATATTGTGTCCAACTTTTTGTGACCCCATGGACTGGAGCATGCCAGGCTCCTCTGTTCTCCAATATCTCCCAGAGTTTGCTTAAATTCATGTTCATTGAATTAGTGATGCTATCTAACCATCACATCCTCTGCCGGCTGCTGCTTCTTTTGCCTTCAATCTTTCTCAGCACTGGGGTCTTTTCCACTGAGTTAGCTCTTTGCATCAGGTAGCCAAAGTATTGAAGCTTTAGCTTCAACAACAGTCCTTCCAATGAATATTTGGGGTCAATTGCCTTCAGGATTGACTGGCTTGATTTCCTTGAAGTCCAAAGGACTCTCAAGAGTCTTCTCCAGCACCATGATTTGAAAGCATCAATTCTTGGGCACCCAGTCTTACTTATGGTCCAAGTAGCACATACGTACATGACTACTGGAAAAATTAAACCTACCATATTTGTCACTATTTTCTATTCTTTGCTCTTGTTCTTATTTCTGTTTTTGTCTTCCATACATTTTTTTCCTTTTATAGTTTATAATGAGCATTTTAAATAGTTCCATTTGTCTTCTTTCTTAACCTGTCAATTGTACATCGTGTGTGTGTGTGTGTTTTTCACCTTCTTTTAGTGGTTGGCTTAGAATTTGTCATAAACATTTCATGAAATACACGTCCACTTTCATATAATACTGTACTATTTTATAGGTAATACAGATGCTTCATAGTAACAAAATATTTTTAATTCCTCCCTCCTATCCATTGTATTATTGCTATCATTCATTTAATTTATGTGTTATTGTATCATTTAAAGTTTGTGTTTCCTTGTTAATTTTCTGTTTAGTTGATCTATCCATAGGTATGACTGGGGTATTAAAGTCTCCCACTATTATTGTGTTACTGTTAATTTCTCCTTTTATACTTGTTAGCATTTGTCTTACATAGTGCGGTGCTCCTATGTTGGGTGCATGTATATTTATAATTGTTATATCGTCTTCTTGGATTGATCCTTTGATCATTATGTAGTGTCTTTTATTGTTTCTTTTTACAGCCTTTGTTTTAAAGTCTATTTTATCTGATATGAGTATTGCTACTCCTGCTTTCTTTTGNTTTTGAACTCTGTGGGAGAGGGAGAAGGTGGGATGATTTGGGAGAATGGCATTGAAACAAGTATAATATCATATATGAAACAAATCGCCAGTCCAAGTTCGATGCAGGATACAGGATGCTTGGGGCTGGTGCACTGGGATGACCCAGAGAGATGGTACAGGGAGGGAGGATGGAAAGGGGTTCAGGATGGGGAACACGTGTATACCTGTGGCGGATTCTTGTTGATGTATTACAAAACCAATACAATATTGTAAAGTAATTAACCTCCAATTAAAATAAATAGATGTATATATTCTAAAAAACTTGTGTTATGCATATAAAAGCATACAAATGCATAAGAATACATAATTGTTGCCATTATTATTTTGAACACATTTTTGTTAGTTTCTCAAGGATAAGAAAATTTTACTTTCACTTATTTATTTTCTAATACTCTTCCCTCTNACCTCCAATTAAAATAAATAGATGTATATATTCTAAAAAACTTGTGTTATGCATATAAAAGCATACAAATGCATAAGAATACATAATTGTTGCCATTATTATTTTGAACACATTTTTGTTAGTTTCTCAAGGATAAGAAAATTTTACTTTCACTTATTTATTTTCTAATACTCTTCCCTCTTTCAGTTCAGTTCAGTCACTCAGTCATGTCTGACTCTTTGCAACCCCATGGACTGCAGCACACCAGGCTTCCCTGTCCATCACCAACTCCCTGAGTTTACTCAAACTCGTGTCCATTGAGTCGGTGATGCCATCCAACCATCTTATCCTCTGTCATACCTTTCTCCTCCTGCCTTCAATCTTTCCCAATATCAGGGTATTTTCAAATGAGTCAGCTCTTCGCATCAAGTGGCCAAAATATTGGAGTTTCAGCTTCAACATCAGTCTGTCCAATGAACACCCAAGACTGATCTCCTTTAGGATGGATTGATTGGATCTCCTGCAGTCCAAGGGACTCTCAAGAGTCTTCTTCAACAACACAGTTCAAAAGCATCAATTCTTTGACACTCAGCTTTCTTTATGGTCCAACTCACATCCATACATGACTATTGGAAAAACTGTAGCTTTGACTAGATGGACGTTTGTTGGCAAAGTAATGTCTCTGCTTTTTAATATGCTGTCTAGGTTAGTCATAACTTTTCTTCCAAGGAGCAGGCATCTTTTAATTTCATGGCTGCATTCACCGTCTACAGAGATTTTGGAGCCCAAGAAAAGAAATTCTGTCCCTTATTCCGTTGTTTCCCCATCTATTTGCCATGAAGTGATGGGACCGGATGCCATGATCTTAGTTTTTTGAATGTTGAGCTTTAAGCCAACTTTTTCACTCTCCTCTTTCACTTTCCTCAAGAGGCTCTTTAGTTCCTCTTCACTTTCTGCCATAAGGGTGGTGCCATCTGCCTATCTGAGGTTATTGATATTTCTCCTGGCAATCTTGATTCCAGCTTGTGCTTCTTCGAGCTCAGCATTTTTCATGATGTACTCTGCATTTAAGTTAAATAAGCAGGGTGACAATATACATCCTTGACATATGCCTTTCCTGATTTGGAACCAGTCTTTTCCATGAGGAGATCCAATTTGTAACACATTATTTTCCTTCTCTCTGTGAAATTAGGTTTAACTTTCTAGTTTGGTGGTTTTATTCTTTCAACATTTTAAGTGTTTCACTCAACTCTCTTCTTACTTGCATGAATATAGTTTGGAATTTGGATGTAATTCTTTGCTCTTTCATAGGTAGGATTCCATCCCCTGCTCTCTTTCAAGATTTTTTTCTTCATCTTTGATTTATGTAGTTAGAATATAATAGACTGAAGTGTAATTTTTTGGTATTTATCCTGTTCCATATTTTACAAGTTTCCTTCATCTGTGGTTTGCAGTTTGATATTATTTTGGAGAAAATCTGAATTGTTGTTGCTTCAAATTTTCCTTCTGTTCATCCCTGTTTCTTCTCTTTCTGGGCTTCCCATTACGCATATGTTACAACTTTTGAGGTGGTCCTACAGTTCTTTGATATTCTGTTCTGTTTTTGTTTTTTGTTTTATTTTTTTCCTTAAGTCTTTTTTTCTCTCCCCTTTTTAGTTTTGGAAATTTCCACTATCATGTCTTCAGGCTCAAAGATTCTTTCCTCAGCTGTGTCTCAGTTCAGTTTAGTTCAGTCACTCAGTCGTGTCCAACTCTTTGCGACCCCATGAATCACAGCACTCCAGGCCTCCCTGTCCATCACCAACTCCCAGAGTTCACTCAGACTCGCATTCATCGAGTCAGTGATGCCATCCAGCCATCTCATCCTCGGTCATTCCCTTCTCCTCCTGCCCCCAATTCCTCCAAGCATCAAAGTATTTTCCAATGAGTCAACTCTTCGCATGAGGTGGCCAAAGTACTGGAGTTTCAGCTTTATCATCTTTCCTTCTGAAGAAATTCCAGGGCTCTTCTCCTTCATAATGGACTGATTGGATCTCCTTGGAATCCAAGGGACTCTCAAGCGTCTTCTTGGTTACTAAAGCTATCTAAGGCATTCTTTATGTTAAATAGATTTTTTATTTCAAGTATTTTGTTTTGATTCTGTCTTAGAATTTTTTAATTTCTCTGCTCATATTACTCATGTGTTTTCACATACTTTCTACTTTTCTATTACAAATTAATAGAAAATTTGTAGCAGATTCATCAAAGCTTTAAAAAATGCCTAAACCTGATAATTCCAACATTCCTGCCATGTTTAAATCTTTTTCTTATACTTGTTTAGTCTCTTCAAACTGTTTTTTTTTTTTGTCTTTCTGTGAACCTTGTTATTTTTTGTTGAATGTTGATCATCATGTACTAGGCAAAGAAGTGAAGTGAAAATTGCTCAGTCATGTCTGACTCTTTGCCACCCCATGGACTATACAGGTCTTGGAATTCTCCAGGCCAGAATACTGGAGTGGGTAGCCTTTCCCTTCTCCAGTGGATCGTCCCAACCCAGGAATCAAATGCAAGTCTCCCATTATTGCAGGCAGATTCTTTACCAGTTGAACCACCCAGAGAAGCCCTAGTAAAGAGAACTGTGATAAATAGGCCTTGTAATGTAGTGCTAAGTGTGAAGGTAATCATCCCATTGTCCTATATTAATTTTCAGACTTTTGGTGAGCTTCTGGTCCTGGACTGTGAACATCAGTAAAACTTCTCAGGTATTTTCTTTTCTTTTGTGTGACAGATTGCTCAGAGGGGGCTAGAACTGTGTAATTCTCTTCCTCTAGAAGAAGACTAGACAGAGCTCTAGCTGGGTATTTCCCTTCCCTCTGATACACTAGGCTCTAATAAAGACCCAGCAGGTTAGCACTAATAAAATAATTTCTTTTAATGTGAAGCATTATTTTTTTTAATTGGAGGCTAATTACTTTACAATATTGTATTGGTTTTGCCATACATCAACATGCATGAAGCATTATTAAGAAGAATGGAATGATCCAGTGTATTTCAAAATGTCTCCTCTTTCCCTCCCCCTACTGGAAACACAAGGGAATTTTTCTCTGATATTCATTGTGAGTATCTGGTAGAGCAGAGAATGCAATGGCGACCTACTCCAGTGCTCTTGCCTGGCAAATCCCATGGATGGAGGGGCCTGGTAGGCTGCAGTCCATGAGGTCGTTAAGAGTCGGACATGACTGAGCAACTTCACTTTCACTTTTCACTTTCTTGCTTTGGAGAGGGAAATGGCAACCCACTCCAGTGTTCTTGCCTGGAGAATCCCAGTTAAGGTGGAGCCTGGTGGGCTGCCGTCTATGGGTCATGCAGAGTCGGACACGATTTAAGCGACACAGTAGCAGCAGCAGCAGCAGCAGCAGCAGCGTCTAGTAGAGCTCTTAGAGGTAAAATTGATAAAATTATGGTTTTCCCTATGACTGTGTCCCCTGGAGTTTTAAATTCTCAGACTTGTCCACAATAAGACTCCAGCAATTATTCAATTACAGTTTTTGGTTTTCCTATACCAGACTCATTTCTACAGATGTTTCTGGTAAATCATAATTTTTGTGTCTGCCTGTCTCTACAATCTGTAGGGCAGTCATTTGCCCTGTGACCTCACTTCTCTGATGGATCTAAGATTGTTAATTTTTCAGTTTGTTCAGATTTGTATTTGTTGTTAGAATTGGGTGACAGTTTCTAATTGTCACACTATCAAGTGTCAAACCAGAAATCAGAAGTCCAGCTATAAATTACGTTGAGGACTTTCCATAAATGTTCATACATTAAGCATAATTTAAAAGCAGTAATCATCTGTAATAATCCTAATATAATATGAAGTTAATTTTAAATTAACTTCACACATTTTATATATATATATATATATATATATATATATACACACACACATACATATATATACTTTTCATGTTTATTAATGAATAATTTCCTGACAAAGACCCTAAAATTTAAGGCACAGCTTGCAAAGCATTTATCCAAATCTTAGAATTATGGAGTGGAAACAAAAAGTTTNTATACACACACACATACGTATATATACTTTTCAGGTTTATTAATGAATAATTTCCTGACAAAGACCCTAAAATTTAAGGCACAGCTTGCAAAGCATTTATCCAAATCTTAGAATTATGGAGTGGAAACAAAAAGTTTTATCAGGAAAAATAAAGAGGAAAATATGTCTGTAAAAGTGCAATGCATATAGATGGGAACATTGTAATCCAAGATAATGATGGTATTCCTGTGATCACTGAGAAAGATCAAGTTGTAAAGAATTGGGAGGTAATAATTAATGGATCATATGTTTCAGTGTGCCAAGGACAGTCTCAGTCTATACCAATTTCCCTGCCATATTAATACTCTCCCTAACTTTATTTATACAGTAAGTTTTATTATTACCTTAGTATTAGTTGACACATGCAAAGAAAATATTTAGCATCATACCAATTTTTAAAAGGAAATGAGAAAGAAAGTAAGTGTTATTGTGTTAGGGAAACCATTGATTCTAGGCTAAAGGAGCATGTTTAGTCTCTTCAAACTAAAGGCTAAAGAAGCATGCTTTGGAGCGATTCTGCTTCATCCACCACTTCTGAGCTATAGACCAAGATCTCTAGTTGCTTCCCGGACTTTTCCACATGATGTTCTAAGCATTACCAATACTATATCCCGAGGAAACGTTTTTCTCCCCCATTTGCTTTGTTATTAGTGTTAGTATCATTATCTCTTAAGCTGTTGCCCTTTAGCACCTGAACTTTTGCTGCCCCTCATATCTTGGTGCAAAGAGATCACCATGCTCTATTTATGGCCCACTGAAAGGTCTCAAAACTGCCTTAATTTAGACCCCCTTTATTTGTCTCAAAATACAGATTAATTTCCAGCCTCCCTACATAGACAGATTCCATACTGCATAACACATGTCTAAAAGGTATGTTTTCCCATTGCATTAAATGTATTAATCTGTATTTCTGAGAACAGTGTAGAAGGTTCTTCACAATATGACTCTAAGCTTTTTTTTTTATCATATACCTCCTGGCCCTCAACTCCAGCTCCAATACAGAGAACTGGAACCATTCTCCTGCAGAAGACATTCACATCTACATGCTCATGCTTCCATGGATCTTAAATATTCCACTTTCTCCAGTTGTCAAATATTACTTCACCGCGAAACGTGACAACTTTCTCAACTACTGTAGGCTGCCCTTGTCACTTCCTTATGTGTGTCTTGATAGTACAACATTCATAACTCTACCATAGTTGCTACTTCATTGTACTGTATTTACTTTTTCAGTCATCTTTCCCGGCAGTGAGAAAATCAGCTACCCAACTGATGTGAGGTTCTTTTTGTCTTCTGCAATTGGCATAGTATCTGGCAATGAGCAGACTCTCAATTAGAGTTCTTTTTTAAAAAAATAAATTTCATTTTTATTTATTGGCTTCTCTGGTGGCTCAGACAGTAAAGTCTGCCGGCAGTCATGGAGACCGGGGTTCGATCTCTGGGTTGAGAAGAGCCCCTCGAGAAGGAAATGGCAAACCATTACAGTATGCTTGCTTGGAAAATCCCGTGGATGGAGGAGCCTGGCAGGCTACAGTCCATGGGGTCACAGAGTTGGACATGACTGAGCAGCTTCACTTCTTCTTTATTTATTGTAAATTCTAATAACTTAAAATTGAAAGGCTAAAATGGTTGTTGGAAGAATAAAGGGATGTGCATAGAACCTTTAAAAGTCTCACACTGCCCACCTCCTTTACAAAGAAAGAATAGGGGGAAGTTCTAAATCATTGATAAGCAGGAAATCAGATTCTTGTTCTTCCTTGGATGGAAGTGAGGTTACAGATAGTTTGTGTAACATGTATCTGGGAGACAACATGTATTCATTTCATGGAAGCCAAGAATATCTTTTAAAAATAGAACCTAGGTTAAATCCTGATTATTGACAGACATAATTTTCAAGTTATCCTTTTAGGTAACAGATGTAGCTTATTAAAAATTTAATGCTGTAGCAAAGAACTACTGAATGTGAACTAACCAGAAAACCTCTTAGGGTAAAATTCTAAGGTTAGCTAGAATTTGGCTCAGTGTGATTTCTCTAACCACAGAACTTTTAATATTTCTATAATGTTATATGTTAACCGAAGTGTATGCACATTTCATTGCAAATGTGAACCTCCTGACAGCTCTGGAGGGTGGGTTGTCAAGTGTTACTGTCTCAGTTGTAAAGAGGAGGAAGCTGAGTTACAAGACGGGAAATGCTCAAGACACACAGCAAGCCAGTGACAAAGATGTGTCTTCTATTACCTTTCCTTTCCTGTACTTAATGTGATTTCATTCAGAAAGAAAAACCACGTTTTTGCAAAAATGCAAAGTTAAAACTTTGCTTTTTGCCTGCACTATCTATGACAAGAAAAGGCGTTAATATCTATAAGCCAGCCTTAAGCTATAGTTGTTAAAATAAGAAAGCATTTTGGATCAGCCTCAGTTAAACTGAAAATTCAATTAAACTAACCTATTCTGGCTGATGGGGTTTTTATAATAACACCAACTTTAATAAACCCAACCTGGAATTTCCACAGTGCCTTTTCTTTTCCAGAGCTGTAAATGCCATCATGAAGATGATTCCACAAGCTACTGATGAGCCTGGAAGGGTTTGTCATAAGAGCTATTCAGAATTTGCTGGACTTGCTATTGACTTAAGTTAATTAATGAATCTGAATTGAAGAGCATTTGCTCTGTACTCAACACAAACCTTCATCTTAATGCATGTAATTCATTTGGTAGTCTAGCTATATCTTATGCTGTAAAGGCTATTTCATAAAAGGAAGTATAGAAACCTTACATGAAGCCTCATCTCCCCACTGATGTATTATAAATAGCAAGAATATCCTTGGTGTTTGTTATATAAAAGTTAGTTTGAAATGCTTTAGCTAAAAATGATATTTAGAAACCAAAATCCTTAATTTATTAAGGTTACCTTGCTCCCTAAGACACTAAATGCATATAAGCATTTTTTAAGCCCTCAACTAATTTTCCTTGCCCTCCAGTTCTGACCAATGGGGCACATTAATTACTAAAATTCATCATAAGTTAATGCCTATTAATAAATAACAAACCTACTTTGCTCCAGAGAACATAACTTATCTTTCAAGTCTTTCCAAGGGGAGGTTCTGATCCTCCCCTCAGTTGGAAACACAGACCCTTTGACTGCTATGGAAGATCCTAAAAGCACATTGTGTCCATCGACTTTCTCAATCAAGTGAACAATCCTTCACATTCATCGTGCAGGAGGGAACTCACCCCAAACTTGGCTCATGGTAGACTATGGGCACCAAGAAACCTGGCCTCCTGGGAGCCTTGAGAATTTTTCAGTGGTTTATGCTTCGCATCAATTTAATCTCCCTGCTCTAGTTTGAAGGTCAAGTTCTGAGTCAATTAAATTACTTTTGAAAAGTCACAGAAAGTGTAGGAATTTTTCTCAAGATTCAAGATACTGCTGACTATTGACTAGCTAAATGGAAAGTAAGTCGTATTAACAATAACAAATTGAGAGTTGGAGGTGGGGGTATGAGTGAGATATGCGACTGGATAATCAGGCATTCAAGCAACAATTAAAAAATAAAATAGCATGGTCATTTTACATTCTTATTTCATTCTGTCTTATGACTCTCATTAAATGTATTTTTTTTATAAAGAAATATGTGCCACGTGGAAAGCATGCATAGACATTTAAACACATAACATGCATGAAATAAAATTGAATGTAGTCCCATATGATATTTCTTAATATTGGATTCTGAGGCTTAGGAAGTGTATCTTAATGAGGAATGAGAATGTATAACACTTTTTGTTTAAACTGCTAAAATTCCAGAATTCCTTGAAGAAATGATGGCTCAAACTTTGAACAGAGCTAGAATTCTCAGCAATAGTCTTTAGCTAGACTATGCCTTGGACGTTCCCTTGATGGTGAAAATTGAAATGATCTTTTAACTGAGGGGTTTGAGATATATTTGCTGAGAGTTACTGTTGCTAGTAACAATAATATCAGAGTATGGCAAGTTTATAAAGAGGCTAACTTTTGGAAATAGAAAGACCTGAAAGTCATCCAAAATCCTTGTCTATGATCTATTTCAAGATAAGCTCGTTTAAAATTTCCTTCTGCTTTAATTATTAAGCAGAAAAGCAGGCAAAGGGAAGAAAGGGAAGGGAGAGAAAGAGAGAAAAAAAGAACCTTAAACCAGAAATTTACTCATAAATATGATTCTCTCTCTTACAGCTTCCCTGAAATATTAAAAACCAATTAAAAGTGAAGAAAATTCTTTTCCTTGGAGTACAGTTAATAGGCCCAATTTTTATCCTGCTAGTTTAAATTTATTATTTTACTTTAATTCAAAGGACTTTTCTATATTTCCAAGAAATATTGATTTAAAAACAAAGAAGTTTTTTGAATTTATTTATTTTACTTGGTGGCTAATTACTTTACAAAATTGTTTTGGTTTTTGCCGTACATCACCATGCATCAGCTGTGGATCTACATGTGTCCCCCATCCTGAACCCCTTTCCCACCTCTCTTCCCGTCCCATCCATCTGAATTGTCCCAGAGCACTGGCTTTGAGTGCCCTGCTTCACGCATCCAACTTGCACTGGTCATCTATCTCACATATAGTAATATACATGTCCCAATGCTATTCTCTCAAATCATCCCTCCTATGCCTGAAGTTTTATCATTATCATCATCATTTTGTAACTGGTGACATGGATTAGTTAATACTGCATATGAAGACATCATTCTGAAATTTCTCATTAATCTACTTTAGGCCAGTTTATTACTATAAACTCACATATGGGGTGATACTGTGTTTCCAGCATTCAGAGTAAGCTGTGGTTTCGGCTGGCCCTTGCTCTGAACTTGCACAATAGGACATTCTCATGGTCTCTTTGCTGTGATAAATCTCTTCTCTTTTCCTCACCCTCACCTTGAAAATAAATATTTTATTTAATTATGAAGCTATTTATGTATTTATGATATTAGTATTTATATTTATACATACACATATACACACCTGTGGCACTAGTGATAAAGAGTCCACCTGCCAATGCAGGAGAAGCAAGAGGTGTGGTTCGATCCAGGGGTTAGGAAAATCTCCTGGAGTAGGAAATGGCAACCCACTTCACTATTCTTGCCTGGAGAATTACATGTACAGAGAAGCTTGGAGGGCTATAGTACATAGGGTAGCAAAGAGTCATACGTGACTGAGCCCAGCACAGATAAACACAGATACATACCTGTGTATAACAATAAATAAAATGCATTTAATAGGTAACAGATATCAATGTGGGATAAAATTCAAAAGATGAAAAAACTATTTATTGAAAAATTAGTCTCTTTCTCTCCTTAACCTCTAGGCATCAAAGGTTTCTAGATTCAAGCACTGTCACCATTTATTCAGTAATTTTTGAGGGACTTTCAATGCATTTGCAAGCATTAATTGTCTGTGGGTATATTTGCTGTGTGAGCGTATTTTATGCTGGCAAGCACTTTACAGTTTTCAGTAATATGTTTGTGTACATATGTTTGCTTAACCATAAAAGTCTATTTCAGAGAGTTCCTTACAAGAATCTAGAGATTTGTCTCATCCTTTTCAAAGTTGGCGTAGCATTTCATTGTATAAGAAGTTCTTTTTGTTTTACAGAACTCATTTATCTCGTTTAATTATCTGTACCTTAAATTCAACCTTTAAAAATTAATATCATATTTTTATCTGAAATTATAAAAATCAGTTCCCCAAACTTCCTAATGAACTGAGAATTATAGTTTTCTTCTTAGACCTAAACTTAATTACTTATTGCTTATTACTGATGAATATCCCTCATGCTGTAGAACACACTATTGATTATCTACTTTGTGACCATCTTCCTTTTCCTAAATCTCATTATAGAAGCAGAAAGTTATAACTACTCCTCCTTCATCTTCCCTTGGTGAGAAGGATTGTTATGTGGCACAGTTCTTATACATGAATGTCCACCAGGGGTGTTGAGGGAGAGTATGTTTCCAAAAAGATGGGGTGGCGTCCATGAGGGAGCCCCATGTTGGTCATCTTCCATTGGAACATGGCTGTGTAAGGCTAAAATGATTGGAGCTGCCTTGAATTATTGACATGATGAGGTTATGGACAGCATGGCTGAGGGTGAATAAGTAAAAGGGGAAAAGATGTATTTGAGCCACAATCCCCCAGTCCATTAATCTCCAGATTTCTTTCTATGTGTGAAAAATAGCTTTTATCTTTATATGCTGTGCTTAGTCACTCAGTCATGACTGACCCTTTGTGATCATATGGACTGTAGCCCACAAGGCTCCTCTGTCATGGGAATTTTCCAGACAAGAATACTGGAGTGGGTTGCCATGCCCTCCTCCAGGGGGTCTTCCCAACCCAGGAATAGAGCCCCATCTCCCACATTGTGGGCAGAATCTTTACCATCTGAGCCACCAGGGAAGCCCAGAAATACCAGAGTGGGTAGCCTATCCTTTCTTCAGGGTAAGCTTTACATGAGTTTTGGTTAAATGTTTTGTCACTCAAAGCCAAAGACATTAGAACTCACAGAGACTCCACAGTATTGCCAGATACCAAGCATCTAAAAGCAAGTAGATACCCTCTGTGCCCCGTGTATAAGACAGACGTTATCTCTTTTTGTATCTGTATGGCTGGTAGTGTAACTAAGGCCATCTTGGCCCCTGACAGTTCTTCTTGTTCTTCACCTGACCTTACCTGAAAGTGTACTGTGCAGTGAAATAATTCTCTATTATCAAGGGCTATGTAGTTAATAGATTTGTTAATAATCATTAAGACCAGGCAGAGGAACCAGAGATCAAATTGCCAACATCCACTCCAGAAAAACATCTATTTCTGCTTTATTGACTATGCCAACGCCTTTGACTGTGTGGATCACAATAAACTGTGGAAAATTCTGAGAGAGATGGGAATACCAGACCACCTGACCTGCCTTGAGCAACCTGTATGCAGGTCAGGAAGCAACAGTTAGAACTGGACATGGAAAAATAGACTGGTTCCAAATAGGAAAAGGAGTACATCAAGGCTGTATATTAACTTCTATGCAGAGTACATCATAAGAAACGCTGGGCTGGAGGAAACACAAGCTGGAATCAAGACTGCCGGGAGAAATATCAATAACCTCAGATATGCAGATGTCACCACCCTTATGGCAGAAAGTGAAGAACTAAAGAGCCTTGATGAAAATAAAAGAGGAGAGTGAAAAAGTTGGCTTAAAACTCAACATTCAGAAAACTAACATCATGGCATCCAGTCCCATCACTTCATGGCAAATAAATGGGGAAACAGAGGAAACAGTGGCTGATTTTATTTTTCTTGGCTGTAAAATCACTGCAGATGGTGATTGCAGCCATGAAATTAAAATACATTTACTCCTTGGAAGAAAAGTTATGACCAATCTAGATAGCATATTAAAAAGCAGAGACATTACTTTGCCAACAAAGGTCCATCTAGTCAAGGCTATGGTTTTTCCAGTGATCATGTATGGATGTGAGAGTTGGACTATAAAGAAAGCTGAGCACAAAATAATTGCTTCTTTTGAACTGTGGTGTTGGAGAAGACTCTTGAGAGTCCCTTGGACTGCAAGGAGATCCAACCAGTCCATTCTAAAGGAGATCAGTCCTGGGTGTTCATTGGAAGGACTGATGTTGAAGCTGAAACTCCAACACTTTGACCACCTCATGTGAAGAGTTGACTCATTGGAAAAGACCTTGATGCTGGGAAAGATTGAGGGCAGGAGAAGGGGATGACAGAGGATGAGATGGTTGGATGGCATCACCGACTCAATGGACATGGGTTTGGGTGGACTGCAGGAGTTGGTGATGGAAAGGGAGGCCTGGCATGCTGCGGTTCATGGGGTCGCAAAGAGTCGGACAAGATTGAGTGATTGAACTGAAGACCAGGTAGCCTTTATTTTCTGTTAGTCTCCAAACAATGACAAAAACTTTCCGTGATATATTCTTGACACCCATGATACTAGTAATCCATTCATAAATCATATCTTACACATGTCCGAAAACCTACCTCCATACCCTAGGTTAACTATAATATTGTCCCACTGGCTCCTCCAGGGTATGGACTGCAGCTGTGAATGCTTCCAGATCACTGCCCACTCAATCTCAATCCCATCCTGTGAATAAATCACTGTATAATAAACTGACCCATTCACTATATGGAGCTGCCTGCCTTGTTTTTTTAGTGTTAAGATGCCTTCTCTATTTGACGGGCACTTTCCATTTCCTCTATCCTCAGTTCTAAAACAGTATCAATGTTCTCAGTTTTTGTTTGTTGACTGACACAGATCTTCACCAGAATCTACACTAAAAATATATTTTTTTGATCATCTTAGATTGTGACCACTGTCAAGCTGTATATATTTTCAGACTGTGATATACTGGAGATACTGGTCAGTAGTAGTCTTGTCTGGAAAATCCCATGGATGGAGGAACCTGGAAGGCTGCAGTCCATGGGGTCACTGAGGGTCAGACACGACTGAGCAACTTCACTTTCACTTTCATGCATTGGAGAAGGAAATGGCAACCCATTCCAGTGTTCTTGCCTGGAGAATCCCAGGGACAGGGGAGCCTGGTGGTCTGCTGTCTATGGGGTCGCACAGAGTCGGGCACGACTGCAGTGACTTAGCAGCAGCAGCAGCAGCAGTACATGGCATCTGGTCCCATCACTTGATAACAAATAAGTGGGGGGAAAATGGAAACAGTGACAGATTTTATTTTCTTGGTCTCCAAAGTCACTGCAGATGGTGACTGCAGCCATGAAATTGAAAGACACTTGCAACTTGGAAGAAAAACTGTGACAAACCTAAACAGCACATTAAAAAGCAAAGACTTTACTTTGCTAACAAAGGTCTGTATATCAAAGCTATGGTTTTTCCCGTGGTCATGGGCAGATGTGAGAGTTGCACCATAAAGAAGGCTGAGCACTGAAAAATTGATGCTTTTGAATTGTGGTGCTAGAAAATACTCTTGAGAGTCCCTTGGGCAGCAAAGAGATCAAACCAGTCATTGCTAAAGGAAAACAACCCTGAATATTCATTGGAAGGATTGATGCTGAAGTTCCAGTACTTTGGCCACCTGAAGCAAAGAGCTGACTCACTGGTAAAGATGATGGGAAAGACTGAAGGCAGGAAGAGAAGGGAATGACAGAGGATAAGATGGTTGGATAGCATCACAGACTCAGTGGACATAAGTTTGAGCAAACTCCAGGAGATGGCAAAGGACAGAGAAGCCTGGTGTGTTGCAGTCCATGGGGTTGCAAAGATTAGCGCATGACTTAGTTACTAACAGCAAGCAATAGTACAAATTACTTTTTCATAATGGATTTTAAAATTCATAAATATATTTTTGGAAGAGTATACTATATTACTGCATAAACTATCACTTTTCAGTTCAGTTCAATTGCTCAGTCATGTCTGACTCTTGAATGAATCGCAGCACGCCAGGCCTTCCTGTCCATCACTAACTCCTGGAGTTCACTCAAACTCTCATCCATTGAGTTGGTGATGCCATCCAGCCATCTCATCCTCTGTCGTCCCTTTCTCCTCCTGCCCCCAATCTCTCCCAGCATCAGAGTCTTTTCCAATGAGTCAACTCTTTGCATGAGGTGGCCAAAGTACTGGAGCTTCAGCTTTAGCATCATTCCTTCCAACTATCACTTTTACATAATCTTTATTTCCTGATTTCATTTAGAAATGAAATGAATGTTGAAAAACAAATTAATAATGTATGATTTCTTTAAAATTGTGTTTTTAATGCTAGTGCATTAGTCAGTGAAATATAAAATGCATTTATTTTAAGATTTTGGAGAAATAACACTCATGATAAGTTAATAAGATCATTTGATTTATATAAAGAAAAAATTGAATGCATTTTATACAATTTTTTTCTCAAGAAACAGAATGAAGATAGAAAAATGTGATTTCATTTATATAAAAGTATATATCCTCCTGAAGACTCAATGTGATTTCATTTATATAAAAGAGGACTGAGAGGTCCTGAAGACTCAGAGGTCCTAGATACTCAGTGGTGGGGTGCACCAAAAGTTTTGGTTAAATGCTCTCTCACATAATAATTTAAAACAGGGAATTGCTAATATGACAAACTTCAAGGGAAGTTTTTGGGGTAAAGGATTCAAATCTAAGCAACAAAAATTAGAAAGGGACATAGAGTGCACAACTCATGACTTTACTAACAGCAGACGATTTTAGCAGATAGGAAACTTATGTTCAGAAATCAACTTGTAAAAAAGAAATGTTCTCATTGACAGTTCTTCAGACCCTAACCGTATACTGTTGCCTCAAATTTCTTCACTTGAGGAAATGAAACAAAGCAAGCCACAAGAAGCTTGGTACCAAATCATATATAAAAAAAGTCAAAATGCATAGATATTTCCCAAGATCCGTTTCATTAAATATATATATATATATATATATATATATATATAAAGGTAACAATCTTTTCACGTTAGTAAGTGGTCAGGAGGAAAAGTAAATTAGAGAAGAGTTGTGGGATTAAAGTACCATGGAAGATTTCTAAAGGAAAGAATTAGACTAACACATTCACTTTTTTTTTACTTCATAGTCATGAGCTTATAAATTCCATTTAGAAAAAAATGTTAATTATATGGCACTACAGTTAAAATAACTACTAAATTTTAGAATCATAAATATTTTTGCTACTACAGTTGGACAGTGGAAAAGAATTGATACTTTTCCCTGACATTCTTCCAAGTTATTCTGCATGATCTGTTTTATAATGCATTTATGACAGTGTAATCTCATCTCTACTATGTAAATTGGGTTGGATTCCTCTTTTCTTCTTTCATCTGCAGCACGTTTGACTGGGGTAGGCTGAATAAATGTTTCGGTGAAGGGTAATTTGGTTACCCTCCAGCCCTTGAATGTCTGGTATTGCACGATCAAGGAATCAGTGTCACATTAAGGCAATTCTTATAATATAATCAAAGTTCTCATGTTGTGCTTGGCTTTAGATGAAACAAACTAATGAAATGTATTGACTCTCCTCACGCACTTCTGAAGTGAAATGACTAAGCAGTGTTGAGACGACATGAAATACATCGACATTGATTGTGAAGTCGGTGTTTCCCAGTCACATTGGTGGCTGATTAAAGTGTCACATTGACAATCTAGCCTCTTTTGAACAGGAAATTAATATCAGTTTGATGGCAAAAAGAATCTTCTTCCACAAGGAAACTCGCTTCTTCGCTATTCCTTCTTGGAAAAAAAAAAGGTCACATCTTTTGCACTAGCACAGCCTTGAGTTTTCTTGTTATGAGAGAATAATCACAGGTGTCATCACTGTAATTATTTTAAAAAGATTGGATGCCTACGTCATTTGGTTATGCCTACATCATTTGCACACTAACTTTGGTTAATCATTTGCCTACGTCATTTGCACACTAACTTTGGTTATGAATAACTCAAACACAAGGGGATAATAAAGAAAGAGAAATTTTTGAACCTTTCATTAACTCATTTGAATGGACGTTTGGTTTAAACATTAAAAGGTTACATTATTACCAATATTAAATAAATATTTAACATCCTTAATTTCCTATACATAAAATAAGAAATATATGGCATATTTCTGAAATTCTAGCTATTTGTTATTATGCCCACATAGTAGATTCTACAGGCAGTACATTTTTGTTTGTAGAAGTTACCATATGCCACTGTTCTAGGATTCAAACTGGAAAAGAACCTACAAGATAAAGGATCAAAGTGTGAACATGCTTGGTTTGTCAACTGCATTACATCCTGTTACCCTTTTTCATGGAGGAAGGAGATTATTCCTCTAAGTTTCAGGTTTTCCAGTGCTTCATTAATTTCCCTCCCAATCTTGCTTAACAATTCACTCAACAGATAATACAGTTTGGACACCCTTTAGCTTAACACATGAGCAAGCGCTGCTTGTGTAGAAAAAATTTCGCTAGGTTTCCTTTAGTAGAGAAGGTGTGAGAGCTAGGAGTTGGATTAAAAATAAAGATGAGGAAAAGGGTGGATATGTGACTGGGGCTGTCTTTTTAAAGCTCAGTCATGATAAGATTAAAGGTAATCCTATGCAGATCTGAGTCCATCTTGCTGAATGTAGAGCCTTGTGTCAGCATTGTTCTTATGTTATTTACCATTCTCCTTATGCCAGCTCTCACTTCCAGTGAGTTCCCCTCACTTCTGTCCTACAAAGCTGAGTAGCAATTTCTGTCCAAAGCTGGGCAGTAATTTCCATCCATCTTTGGGCTATTTTTCTCCTCCCCCCTTTCCTGATTGATACCTTTGGTTACAATTTGATAGTCTTCAGTCACAGTGAATGCAAGAGCAAGAGACTAGGAATTGAGATTTTAGTCCCACCCCAGCCCGAACTACATCACCACCAGGTAAAATGGTTCCCTGCCTTCAGTAGCTTTTGTCTGGCATCGTCTGCTTTTCTTCTTAATTATCTGCTCTAATTTGCCAATACATTTTGCTAATAACAAGCGCCTGCTCTACTTCTAAATTTACCTGGTGATCTGAGCCAGAAAGCCCCTGTTTCCATCTGTAAGCAACTTAAATATAATATATATATATTTAAATATAAGCAACTTAAATATTATATATTAAATATATAGTAATTATATATAATTACTATATATTATAAATATATATATATATATATATCAGTTTCAGAGAAGGCAATGGCACCCCACTCCAGTACTCTTGCCTGGAAAATCCCATGGATGGAGGAGCCTGGTAGGCTGCAGTCCATGGGGTCGCTAAGAGTTGGACATGACTGAGCAACTTCACTTTCACTTTTCACTTTCATGCATTGGAGGAGGAAATGGCAACCCACTCCAGTGTTCTTGCTTGGAGAATCCCAGGGATGGGGGAGCCTGGTGGGCTGCCGTCTATGGGGTCACAAAGAGTTGGTCACGACTGAAGCGACTTAGCAGCATATATCAGTTTACAAAATTTACAAATTAACAACTTACCTAATTAAGACACACAGTTTTCTGCTATGCAGAGAAAAATGACTGCACTGATGGCCTTGCCTAGACTCATGTGCTTTTGTTTATTTAAGATAGACAATCATCAAAATGATTGCAACACAGGTGGAATTGGAAGAAGGAAAGGGTACTGGACTCTTAAAAAATAAACATCTGGACCTAGAAGAAGGATCTCTTCTCACTATTTCATGCAAAATCAGATAGGAGGTTTATAGGATACAATACAAGATCAGGGAATCTCACAGATAATGCTCGTTTATTTTTTTTCCTGCTGTGTGTGTTGTGTGTGTCAGTTGCTCAGTCCTATCTGACTGTTTGCCGCCCCCATGGACTGTGGTCTGCCAGGCTCCTCTGTCCTTGAGATTCTCCAGGCAAGAATACTGGAGTGGGTTGCCATGTTCTCCTCCAGGGGATCTTCCCAACCCAGAGACTGAACTTGGGTCTCCTGCATTGGAGGCAGATTCTTTACTGTCTGAGCCACCAGGGAAGCCCCCCGCCCGCTTCTTTTTCTGCTGCTAAAGTGAAATAAAGAAAAGAAAGCATTCTTACAGGTTTTCTATTAAATCATTGGCATTACAACTGTAAAATGTAATTTCTATCTGGAATTATTATTTTTCTAGAGTTGGATATGAATGAGAGGGGAAGACTCACAGCTTCTTAAAGGAAAGTTTTCAATGACCATTTCTTAAAAGGCACAATTATTGCTTTCACTGTAGCACAAGGTTATTCTGTGGTCGGGGCAATATTTGTGAAATATGCACTTTTACATGTAATGTCAAACCCCGGGATTGGCATTAGTCTTAGATCCAGGTGGATGAATTATATAGTTTCTTGCTATTTCCATCCACACGAGCCTTTACTTATTACAGTGTCCAAGTTTCATGGTAGGGCATGAAACATCACCCAATAGCTGTAAGCAATGCTCAGATCAACTCATCTTTTGTACTTCTCTTTAATGGAGTCTGGATGATGAATTCACATCTATATATCAGAAACTTTGTCTTCTGCTCTACATTGCTAATGTCAGAAAATTGCCTCTATATAATTCATCAAAGTGTTTCTATAGACTCACTCCTTTATTATCTCTTTTCTTGTAAATTGTGTAATTCCTCTTCATTCCTCGTCAGGGAAGACCTTTAATCTTGCCTGGCTGCATTCTGCCTATCTTTTTACATTAAAGGGCTTGAACAGGGACTACTGGAGGCAATGGGAGTGGCAGCAAGCAGTGATTCAGATAGACTTATGGGAGTGACTTACAAATGGCTCAATAGAAAACATTCTTCCAATAGATCATAGACCCAAAACGTGATTTCAATTTGTTTGCTAAAATTAAGATATCATCCCTATTTACACTTTATTTTTTCTTCAGCATCTTTATCCTATTGTACTGACTTATCTTTCTGGCTTCACTCTCACACACATAATTTAATTGTTTGTTTTGTTTAATAAAAGAGACTAAAGGGAGTGAAACTCTGACCATGTAGTCAGTGCCTTTCCATCCCAGTGTTGTGATGGGACTCTGGAAAAAGACAGACATGCTTATATAATTCACATCATTTGATATTTCAATGCTGATTTCACTTTTCCCCTTGTAGTTTGCTCCAGTAATGCTTCCTTAGAGACTCAGAAAGTCAAGAATCGGCCTGCAATGCAGGAGGCCTGGGTTTGATTCCTGGGTCAGGACGATTCCCTGGAAAAAGAAATGGCAACCCACTCCAGTATTCTTGCCTGGAGAATCCCATGGACAGAGGAGACTGGCGGGCCACAGTCCATAAGGTCACAAAGAGTTGGACACGACTGAGCAGCTAACGCCTCCTCAAGAGCAGACACGTCATTGAAAAATGTATTATGAACACTGACTTCATACTGAGAAACACATTGAAAAGATAAAATCAGTGTTCTATCAATATCTTCCAGTGAATAAAAACACATACACTTTAAGTATGACTTTAAAACCCCAACAACAATCCCAAAGTGTAGGTTAGCCATACCATGAGAAATTTTACTTCTTCATCTGGCAGACTCACTGCGCATAAGAAGGAACGATCACTAGGTTATGTATGTCCTCAAATTCAACAGGTATAAAGATCTCCTGACAGTGGTACAATGAATTACTTTTCGCTTTGAAGAGTAATGAAATAATTTGTCCAAAGAACAACAGAAAAATACAAGACTATAATAGAGATCGTTTTTATTTAAGACTCATCTAACTTCCTGATACATATTACCTGTCCGATAAATGGCTTTGGGATTGAGAGGGTATTTGCACAAGTTATTTGGTTTCTGTGAGTTTTCCTTTTCTCATTTGTAAGTTCAGTATACAGTGAGGGTTAGGATCTTAAGCCGTGGACCCTTACCCTTGACAGTTCTAATCCTAACTGTGGCACGTCTCTAAAATACAAGGATATTGGGGAGAGGATTTTCCAGTATTTTTTTTCCTGATGTGGGCCTGGCCTAGAGCTGCTCTTAAGAGATTTTTGCATGAGATTTATACGGTGAGAGTGAAGGAACATCCAAAACATGTGACTAAGTGCAGGAGGCCACTGCAGGACCAGGCACTGTCTGGAGTCTACTGTTGACCTCAGGCTGTGGGGTAACATTCGGGCCGCTTCAGCTTCCTGGAGCAGGCATTTTTCCCCTATGGAAAAGAGGAAGAGTGCATCCTGCCTTGTCAGGTTCAGTTGCAGTGAGTGATAGAAACAGGGTCCACCTTGCTTTCCTGGGTTCTGCTTTGTTCTTGCAGGTTCCAGATTCCTCTTGCTTCACATCTGGCTTTTCCCCAGTCTTCCAGTCTTCTGCCCTGATGATTTTTAGTGATTTCAGAACCGCCACGAACAGATACAAAGTATTCCTTAGATCTCTTTACCAGCCTCTCTTCTTAATTTCTTATTAGTGACTTCTCTCTTATCCTCCAACTATACAAATTCTTTCAGAACTTTATACTTTCCCAGCTCCTTCCAAAATTGTATAATTTCTAATTTCTCTAATAAATCCCATTCTCCAAATGTCTCATGATAATTTTACTCTCCTGGTATTAGAAGATGTTGCAGTATAGTCTTTCCAAATGGCTTTGAAAGTCTAGAAATGATTCTATGTTTTGATGCAATTTAAAGAAATCAAAGATAAAGTTTTCTAGTACTAAAAGAACCTCTGATTGTTCATACCTTGAAGTGATGAAATTCTTAAATTATCACCTATACATACCTAAAAGTAAGTGATTTGTAGAAGGCACAATCTGGTGTTATAAATTAGCTGCTGCTGTTGTATCTTTCCTTTAAAAGTAGTAGGGTACACAATGGAGTATTACTCAGCCATTAAAAATAATACATTTGAATCCATTCTAATAAGGTGGATGAAACTGGAGCCTATTATACAGAGTGAAGTAAGCCAGAAAGAAAAACACCAATGCAGTATACTTACACATATATGTAGGATTTCGAAAGATGGTAACAATAACCCTGTATCCAAGATAACAAAAGAGACACAGAGGTATAGAACAGTCTTTTGAACTCTGTGGGAGAGGGAGAGGGTGGGAATGGTTTGGGAGAATGGCATTGAAACATGTATAATATCATATAAGAAACAAATTTCCAGTCCAGGTTTGATGCAGGATATAGGATTCTTGGGGCTGGTGCCCTGGGATGATCCAGAGGGATGGTACAGGGAGGGAGGAGGGAGAGGGGTTCAGGATGGGGAACACGTGTGCACCCATGGTGGATTCATGTTGATGTATGGCAAAACCAATACAATATTGTAAAGTAATTAGCCTCCAATTAAAATAAACAAATTTAAATTTAAAAAAATTAGTAGAGTAAGGGTTTGTTTGAGCACTTAAGTACAGTAGAGAGCTTGAGGATTCACAAAAACCAGATTCCTTAAAAGAAAGCTAGGTCTCTTTCCCTGGGTTGCTGAATTACACTTCAAATGGAATTAATAACCAAGCAGTCTTTAAGTTCTCTTTAGGCCATTGGTTGGGCTTCCCTGGTGACTCAGATGGTAAAGAATCTGCCTGCAATGCAGATGTGATCCCTGCAATGTGATCCCTGGGTCAGGAAGATCCCCTGGAGAAGGGAGTGGCTACCCACTCCAGTGTTCTTGCCTGGAGAATTCCATGGACAGAGGAGCCTGGTGGGCTACAGTCCATGGGATCGTAAAGAGTCAGATAGGACTAAGTTTCACTTTGAATCTCTAAACTCTGAAAAATATTTTGTCTCACTATAAGCAATTATTTTCTCCTGCCTAAGATCATTCCCCTCTTTCTTGAAGAAATTGTAGGGCCCTCTTCTGTGGCAAATAACTTACAGAGAATTACTGAACTTCTCAGGGCCTAACCCAGTCACCTCTTGTAGCCTCTAGTCCTATAACCAGACCAGGTTTGGAATATACTAAGGGAACAAATAAATTGCCTGGTTTTCCAATTTATAGCACCAGACACTGGGGTATGTATATGGAAATGGAGCCTAAGGATGTTGGGTAAGAATGAAAGGAAAATAGTATTGGATGGAGTCAAATTGGTAGATGTGATTACAGTAAGCATAGTGGTTGGGAGTGACTGGAAGTTGGTTCCTTGACTGGTTAAAATGTGGAATCATAGGCTACACTGAATGAAGCTGAAATACTAGTTAGTATGTGAGATTGGTCTGCGAGAACTGCTTAGTCAGCTCCTAACTATGTCTTCCAAAAGAGGTCAGAGAATACTCCCCTTATAAAGCTTGAGAATTACTTTTGTGAGCAGAACCTGATTATCCTAAAGAATTCTGTGGTGATTATTCCCTACAGGACAAAAGTAAGAGTAGCAAATAGTGCCATCAAACTGAGTTCTCTGAATTCAATCAAAATGATGGAAACATGAGGTTAGAGGTATCAAGTGGGAGCGCTTAATCACAGAGACAGGGTTGGTGTGGTAACCAGAAGGAAAGTCAAACCAGAGTAGTAATCAAAAGGATTTGACCCACAGAGATCTTTGGCACTGGCTAATTAATCACAGTGTCCTTCTAAATTAAACGGGTGTGCATCCCACCACTGTATCACCTTATGTGTTTGAGCCGAAAATCTCTGTTTCTAGTGAAAACGTATATTAATGAATCAACACACTACAGACATGAGTCCTCAACAAATTCCCAGACTTGAGCCAGTCCCAGGGTAAACTTGTATAAATGTGGGGAGGAGAGAATCAAGCCAATTTTAGGAACAGTCTTACTATACCACCAAAATTTTATACCATAATTTATTCTGCCTGCCTCCTCCAAAGGGACCGGCAGCTATTTATCAGAGTAATATGAACCAAGAAAGAAGAAATTACCCACCTTTCTCTGAATCAACACTGATTGCTGAATTAACCATTGTGATTTACCAACCAGAAGGGGTGCTTATTTTTTTTTAATTTTATTTTTAATTGGAGGCTAATTACAATATTGTGGTGGTTTCTGCCATACATCAACATGAATCAGTCACTGGCAGGCATGTGTCCTCTCCCTCTCAAACCTCTCTCCTGTCTCCTTTCCCATCCCACTCCTCTAAGTTGTCACAGATCACCAGCTTTGGGTTCCCAGCATCATACAGCAAATCCCCACTGGCTATATATTTACATATGGTAATCCATATGTTTCAATACTACACTCTCAAGGCATCCCACTCTCTCTGTCCCCCACGGTGACCAAAAGCCTCTTCCCTATTTCTGCATCTCCCTTGCTTCCCTGCAAAGAGGATCATCAATATCATCTCTCTAGATTCCGTATATACATGTTAATATACAATATTTTCTTTTCTACTTCTGCCTTACTTCATAATAAGTAAGTATAATAGGCTCTGGGTTCATCCACCTCATTAGGGCTCACTCAAATGTGTTCCTTTTTATGGCTGAAGAGTATTCCCTTGTGTAAATGTACCACAACTTCTTTAGAGAATGGGAGCATATTGCGATTAGGTGATCAGTGGAATTTTGGCTCATGTCCATGTAGCAGAGAGCTCAATAGATACTTCAGTTTACCCTGTGGTTATTTCCATAGACATCCTTAGTAACTGGCAAAATTCTTATGTTGGGTCTCTGATTTGTGAAGTGAATGTAATTATGATAGAAAGGGCCACGTAGACGGCAGTAGAGCTGCCTTTACCTACTAAAGTAGCAACCATAAACAAACAAACATGTTTCTGGAGTGATTTCAGAGATTACTTGATCATATCAAGAGCCTGAAATGTGGAAGGTGCTGAAAAAAAAAGCAAAAACAGGAAGTACATTCTTTAATCACTCTTTTCAACTTACACATTTGATCTGTGCTGAGATACTGCCTCAGTTCAGGGCTATATCAGCTCTTCAGTTCTTTGTTCTAGTCTAATCATCAGGCATCTTGACCATCCCTCCATTCCATAGGATGTTATACCACCCTGTTACACAGATATGCTGATTAGAGTTGATGACTAGGAAGTCACAAATATCTAGACAATTTGGTGTGACATAGGAATGCCAAAATCCCACAAGAATTCAAGAGCCTGAGAGATCAGTGAACCATGTAGGATTCTACTGTTTGAGACTTGTTGAACTACTATTTCCAAGCTAAAGAACAAGTGCTTGCATCCGGCTAGTTACTTGGTAAGTAGTTAAGAATAGTATACCAAAATGAGATATGCGTTTCTTCCTAAATTAAAAATAGTCTACTATGTAGGGACAATACAGAAAATAAATTCAGGAATGAGTTGGGCCCCCTGCCTTGAGAGTGCAGTCTTAACCACTGGACCACCAGGAAAGTCCCCTCCTTTAAGTCTTGTTCATTTACTCTTCACGCAGAGCAGTTTTCATCACATCCTGGATCTGTTGCAGACCTTCTCTTTTCCTGGGCTCCACTCAGAATCTTTTGGGTCACTTGGCAAGCACAACAAAATGAGATTCAAAAGGTCTGCTATGCGTTGTCCCTACATAATAGACTTTTATTTTAAAATTTTGGAAGAGACGCATATCTCATTTTGGTGTGCTATTCTGAAGTACTTACCAAATGACTCAAAGGAGTCTGAGTTAGACAAGGCTGTGGTCCATGTGATCAGTCTGACTAGTTATCTGTGATTGTGGTTTTCATTCTGTCTGCCCTCTGACATAAGGATAAGAGGCTTCTGGGAGCTTCCTGATGGGGGAAACTGGGTCTTGTTCCGATGGACGGGGCCGTGCTCAATACATCTTTAATCCAATTTTCTATTGATGGGTGGGGCTGTGTTCCCTCCCTGTTGTTTGACCTGAGAGCAAACTGAAGGTAGAGAAGATAATGGTGACCTCCTTCAGAAGGTCTGTGTACACACTGCCACCCTCAGTGACCCCGACCCTGCAGCAGCCACCTCTGACCCACGCCTCTGCAGAGACTCCTGGACACTCATAGGCAAGTCTGGGTCAGTCTCTTGTGGGGTCACTGCTGTTTTCTCCTGGTGCACACAAGGCTTTGCTTGCGCCCTCCAAGAGTCTGTTTCCCCAGTCCTGTGTAAGTTCTGTAATCAAATCCCACTGGCCTCCGAAGTCAAATTCCATGGGGGTTCTCAGTCCCTTTGCCAGATCCCCAGGTCGGGAAATCTGTTGTGGGTCCTAGAACTAAGATATAATCCTAAATAACTAATTATTTAACTACTTATTGATTAACTATTATTTAATTATTTATTGGTTAACTCTTATGTAACTATTCCTAAATAACTAATGCTCATGGCTTCAGTTATAAATGATTTGAAACATTTCAACCATCATTGTTATTAAAATGAGTATAGGAACTTCCCTGGAGTTTCCCTGGTTAAGACCCTGCTTCCTTTGCAGGGGGCACAGGTTTGATCCCTGGTCCTGAAACTAAATTCCCACATGCTGTGAAATGCAGATGAAAAGTAAAAAGAAACAAACAGTATGATTCTTATTTTTAACCCAAAACTATGTGAATAATTTAAGCCCATTAAAGAGCTACTAGTATTAATGTAATGCATAAACACAGAGAGCAAAATGTATCATTATCCTAGATTTGTAGTGAAATACAGACAGAATGATTCTTGCCTTGATACCTTCCTTAGATGAGTTCCATTCACCTCAGTGGATTCAGCTACAGCTCAGATGCAAGTGGCCCCAACATATATGTTCAGGCTCATGAAAAATTTTCAGTGATGTCCCCTGACAGATGAATTCCAGGGACTTACGGTCTGTGCTGAAAGAGGTAGACTCTTCATAGAGAGCCACAGTTGGAAAACAAGGCACCATAGATATGTGCGCCTACACGTGAAGAGCTGGCAGGAGCTGTCTTCCCTGAGATGCACAGTGCAGTTCTCCTGGCCTACGAAGTACTGGTGTTAGGTGCTCTGCCTAGGGTAAGGTTCCCAAGTCCTCTTTTGGCATACAGTTGCCCTTCAGCAACTTAGTGTAAGGAATACTATGTTTCTGTTTTTCCTGTAAGGCTTCACAGGTGGCACCAGTGGTAAAGAAGTTGCCTGCCAGTTCAGGAGACATAAGAGACATGGGCACAATCCCTGGGTCAGGAAGGTCCCCTGGAGGAGGGCATGGCAACCCACTCCAGTATCCTTGCCTGGAGAATTCCATGGACAGGTGAGCCTGGTTGGCTATAGGCCATAGGCCTCAAACAGTCAGATCTGACTGAAGTGACTTAGCATGCACTTTGCCTGTAGAAAAATAAGATTTTTTTTTTCTTGCAATGAACTATATAGGTTTTATGTTAGGGAAATTGAATAAATAATCTTGTTTAGGCTTCAGAGACAAAGCAGAGCAGGCCTCTGACCCTGCTTCTAACCTGCCTGGGCACTGCCCTGACCTGGAGTGACTGCCTGCCGTGAGTGCAAGACTGGCAGCATCATAGATAAGATGGGGGAGGAATCTTGAGATCGTTGTGCCCCTGGAAGGGGCCTGACTAGCCAAGACACAGGCTTAGAAGCATTCCAAGTTTTATGTGAGGAAACCAATGGCATTAACATGAAACCAGGCTTGCAATTTGGGCACAGACTGATGATACTGTCAGTCTGCTTCCATCCTGGGATTATAACTCTGGATCCCTGATAGCTCAGTTGGTAAAGAATCCACCAGCAATGGAGGAGACCCTAGTTCAATTCCTGGGTAGGGAAGATCCCCTGGAGAAGGGATGGAATACCCATTCCAATATTCTTGGGCTTCCCTTGTGATTCAGCTGGTAAAGAATCTGCCTGCAATGCGGGAGACTTGGGTTCAATCTCTGGGTTGGGAAGATCCCCTGGAGAAGGGAATGGCTACCCACTCCAGTATTCTGGCCTGGAGAATCCCATGGACTCCGTAGTCCATGGGGTCACAAGAGTCGGACACGTCTGAGTGACTTTCACTTTGGGATTATAAGTTCCCCCCACCCTGCAATCTTTGAAGTGTCACCCACCAAGTGGACTCGCTGCCTAGATTCTTTCCCAACTGGGACTCCAGATGTGCTCTGTCATGGGACTTCCCAGTGNTCCGTAGTCCATGGGGTCACAAGAGTCGGACACGTCTGAGTGACTTTCACTTTGGGATTATAAGTTCCCCCCACCCTGCAATCTTTGAAGTGTCACCCACCAAGTGGACTCGCTGCCTAGATTCTTTCCCAACTGGGACTCCAGATGTGCTCTGTCATGGGACTTCCCAGTGCTGTTTGAGTCTGGATTTTGGTCAAAACTCAATTTGATGGTGTATTTTCTGCTCTTTCTCTTTCTCTTTTCTTTTAATGTAAGTATGCTGAAAGTAAGCTAGATAATTCTCTAATAAATATTCGTATTATTTATTTGTATATAGCAAGTGGCTTATTTTGTTAACAAATCCCTTGAACTGAGACAAAAATGAAAACCTCTGGCAAAACATTTTCTCATTCTATTCCCTGGTTTGTTTCTGGTTTGTGGCACTAATATTTCTCAACCGCAAAGCAAATATGTCATTAAAAAAAAAAATAAAAAAAAACAGGTAAGGATAAATATACTCTGGTTTCATGCACAAAATACTTAAAAGTTAAAAAGAAATACATAAAAAGTATAAGAGCTTTTCAATCAATTTGATTAAAAAAATGTAAGTTAATTAAAAGAAGACTCTATCTTTCCCTAGAAGGCGACTCTGATCTCTATTATTAATGCATACCAGCATTCTGTAGCTAGGCATAATGATATCTTGTAACATCAGGAGCAGTTTCATCTGGAGCCTAATTTGTTATAAAATCTTTTCTAGTATTCTTGAAGTGTGGCCTCCGCCCCCACCTCCCTCCTGCTTCTGGGCTAGTTTTGAACTCTGAGAGAATGTCTTCCTTTTTACTTTCACCCGAGAATTAATTTGCAAGATTGTTTTCAGCTTTCAAGTAGTTTTCCAACTTTCCAAAAAATCACTTATAGGATTTTCACTTTGCTTTCATTTTTTGGCTTTATGTTCTTTTAATAGACACTATTGTCAAAATATCATACATGTTATCATCTCTGCTGTAAGTACAGTCTTATTAGAGAAAGGAGATTAATGGATGTCACATTTTAATTCAAATATTGGAGTTGAGAAAGATTAAAATATTCCCAAAATAAGAGGATGAAGTTTAATCAAGTCATTTATTCCTGTATTCATTCATATGAATGAGTATATACTGAGCATTCTCTATATTTGATACTGGGAAGATGTAGATGTTTAAGACAGTTTAAGACACTTCTTGCAACCAAAGGGATTATGATATTTAATACCTAGTACTTGTTGCCTTAGATACTGCAAAGATAAAAGGAGAATTAAGGTACAGTACCTGCTTTTCAAAGGATTATGATTTCTTACAAATGTGTAAAACAGAGCCCAACACTGAACATTGCTCTAGCTTGTGTGTGTAACAGATGTCTGATGTGAAAATCCACATGGGCCAATGGGTTTGAAGGAGACTTTGGGAAGGAGATAGTACTTGAGTTGGATCAAGATGGATGGGCTGAATTTATGGTGTATTCATGCTGTATAATATTGTACAGATGGGTAAAACAATGTATTAGATGAATAAGTATACACAATATACTATTGAGTAAGAAAGAGAAAGTTTTTAGCAAGGGAAATTTTTTAAAAATATGTTTTTCATTATTTGTAAAATTTAAGTCAAAGTCTCTAAAAAAGGAAAGGAGAGAATGATGGGTTTAATTTGGACAGGTGGTAAGTAAGGGAGAGTATGGCAGAAAGAAAAGTTTTCAAGTGCCATATAATATTCAGGAACATGGAAAAGACTGGCCTACCCACAACTGTCATATACAGAGTAACCATCTCAGGAGAGAAATACGACAATGTGGGAAGAGATTTACACTTCTGCCTTATAATCCGCAAATCAAGAGCCAAATCAATAGCAATATCTTCTCTTGAGTTAGACGAAATCCAGCAGTCGTACAGGACAGGCTGGGAATGCCTGTAGCCTGGAAGTTTCCTTCCCTCTTTTGTGAAGAAAATTCTGAAGAAAATGGTCAGCTACCCAGAAGAAATCAATCCTTGAGAGAGAGGGGGCTGTACCTATGGTCGCACATAAGAAATTATGCAGAGACTAAACAGCAGTGAGCAGATATAATATTCAAAGTTATTGGCAGAGAAATTATTCACCTTCTCCAGTATAAAACAGGAGAGAGAGAAGAAAACTCAGAGTTTGATTTAATACCCAAATAGAAGTCAAGGTGAGGAAAAGAGAAGAAAGCTAGATAACCAAAACCAATTTAGATAAGTGGGAGGAAAAGTGTGTAAAATGGGGATCAAGTGAGAGTCAAAGAAAGAAGGCTTGCAGGTGCTGCCTCTTCAGTGGCTGAGCTGTTAGAAGGGCGGGGAGGACGGGGCAAACCAAGCCTCCTCCCCTGTCGTTCTCTTAGCCACTGAATCTTCCGATGGAAGATCTAGTAAGAAAGGTGGAAATTAAATACCTTGAATCATTAACTTTCCGGGTACTGGTTCATTGGTAACATGACCCAGTATTCTTGAACTTGGCCAGTCCTCAGTTGTTCTCCTCTCAAGAAGTGGGAAAGGGGGATTGATGAACTGTAAAGATCATTTGGCCAACAACCTCTTGCTTAAAGCTCACAATACAGAGACACTGAACTTTGTGTGGGTTGCTTCCTAAAGTAGGTGTCTAAGTTTGAAAACTGTGTGTGACCAAAGTGATTCCTTGTGTGGCTTAGAGTATACACTGAAAAAATGAAAATGTTAGTCGGCCAGTCACATCTGACTCTTTGCGACCCCATGGACTATAGCCCACCAGGTTCCTCTGTCCATGACATTTTCCAGGCAAGAATGCACTAAGATGCTGTTAAAAATAAATCATAAAACACAATGATTTTCTCAAGGAACAGATTTGGGGACAGGTAGAACAGGACAGCCTGGCAGCTCTGCTACAAGAGTTCACTCAGGGATATGCCTTTTTTTTCCATCACTTCACTGATAAGAAACCTGTCTCATGGCTGCACTGATCTGCAAGGGATGACCAGAAATATAGCCTCGAGCTGACTGGCCTTTGCCACCCTATAGAGATAGACAACTCAATGAAAGTCTATGTTCTTAGGTTCTGTTTCTATGGAAGAAGAGGGGATGACGTTTGAGAGAAAATCAAGTTTCTCTCCCTGTCTGCCTTTCATAGCCAACCAAATCATGCATTACTCTCTCAAAACTTACTCAACTCGAATGGAAAAACTCAGGGTCTCATCCACCTACTGTAACCAGTTCAAAGTCTGTGTCTGTGCATTATATGAATTCCTCTTTCATCAAGCCCAGCTCTGGCTCCTTGCAGTCTAGCAGCTTAGAAACTTCTCAGCAAGTTATCGGCCTTCCCTCAATCCCATGGCAATGATATACCTCAACTCAATTCCCATTGAGGAAAAGGAGAAATGGCAAGCACACAGAAGTCAGTGATTCACTGTAGTTACCAAATCCTTCCAGGCAGGCATGGCAAATACTCTCAACCTGTCAGCAAAGTTCTTTCTCTCTGGGAGGGGCTCTCTTGTCAATTATGCTCCAGGCCTTCTGACTTCACAATCTGACAGAGTCTTCTTTTTCATTACCTTTGGGATGCAACAGAAGCTGATGAGGGAGCATATTCAGCTCTTGGAAGTGCATAGTTTTGTAATGGTTTGGGCTTCCCAGGTGGTGCTAGTGGTAAAGAACCAGCCTGTCAATGCAGGAGACGTAAGATCCTCTGGAGGAAGGAAATGGCAACCCCCTCCAGTATTCTTGCCTGGAGAATCCTATGGACAGAGGGGCCTGGTTGGGC
The DNA here is from genome assembly GCA_006410615.1 of Neotragus moschatus. NCBI lineage: Eukaryota > Metazoa > Chordata > Mammalia > Artiodactyla > Bovidae > Neotragus > Neotragus moschatus. The sequence goes on along the minus strand of SJYA01002610.1, from coordinate 351,546 downwards.
TACTGTCCATGGCATCACAAAGAGTCGGACACAACTGAAGTGACTGAGCATGCCCACGGGGATATAGGACAAGCATTGCTTCAATGAGTGAAAAATCACAGGCATTTGTCAACTTGGCTTCGAGTCTCTTTAGCAATACAGCTTCCTCAGCTGTAGTAGACAGTTTATTTGCTTCTATCAGTACCACGTGCAACAAACTAGACTTGAAACTCTCTTCTAGACAAATCTGAAGACTCTGCAATCAGTCTTATTTTCTGACCCCTGTGCTTGGTTTCTCTCTCTCTCTCTCCTTCATTTTTGTGGTGATTCCTTTGGTTCATTGAAGCAGCAAGCTTGGGGGAAAAGACACCATCATATTGTCTTTATCTGGACAATATGATGGATTTCTATTTTCTGGTTGACAAATTGTAATGAGAAGTGCTGGAGGAAGGTCTGGAATCTTGTCACTTGCTGTTTTGGCTGCAGCAGCAGTAAAGCTATTCCACCCTAAAGCTCCCCAATATCTGGATATCCATTTGGTTTAAATTTAAGGAATATCTTTGCCCCCAGAGCTCAGTTTCATTCCACTTTGCCTGCTCCTGGGCTTGTTCTTCTCAAGATTTTCCTCTTATAAGATTTTGCAAGAAGCAGCAGGGAGCATCCAACACATAAACTCAGTCCTCGGTTTTCAAACAAGTGTTTTTGGAGTAAGTCTTGAAAAACTAACAGTCTTTCTTGAAAGTTATAACTTGCTTGCTGTGGTATCTGTGTTTTTTGCCACCCACCACCAAACCATTAAGAAAAAAACAAATGTTTTAAAGTTTTTTTATGGCAGTGCACAACTTACTTGTTACCATTTCTCTATTAGTTAAATCATGGCTAAGGTGCTGTAAAAAAAAAGATACAAAAGATGTAGTGGCTCCAACAAGATACAGTTTATTTTCTCCTCTCAATATAGAACATTTATATGATACATAAAGAGCGAGAGCGAGAGCAAGAGCGAGAGCGAGAGAGAGAGAGAGAGAGGGAGAGATAATGTAAGATAATATACATGGTAAAATTCAGTACACAGTAGCGTGTATCATCCATTGTATTTTTACTTATTTATTTTATTAAAGAGAAAGAGAAAGGGTGGATACAAACAAAATAACAGAGTTATCTATTATAGAATTTACAGGAAGTTAAATGAAGGTATGATACATCTTTTCTAGACCACTCTTCTTCTAGGCAAATAAAGTATAAATTGTCCTCTATATGCCTAAGGATAACTTATTTGTTGCCAAATTTTATTCTTTTTTCTTGATTCTTACCCTAGTTTTGATGTCAAAAATATGCGCTGACATCTGATGTCATGAAACACCTTTGGGCCATAGTTTGCTTCCTAAAAATAATAATTGGAACCATTATGTCTCTGAAATCTCTACCAACTAGAAATCCTGCATTTCACTGTCATGGACATCAGAGCTAGCTCTTGTCTCCTGTGACCCTGCATGGTGTTCTTGCCTATAGAACCTGTGGATCTGCTATGGAGCATCTCTTCTCCCAACAGGAGCCTGCACTTTGCTGCCACATTTTCTCTTTTTGGGGATTCTCAGATGCCTTCCTTTAACAGTCTTTACCAGAAAATGATGAAAAGCTAAAAGTGAGCAATATCTTTTAAATTTCTCTTGCAATGAACTTAAATTTCCTAAACAGATTGCTGAGTGGCTTCTGAAAAGTTTGTAAGACCTTATTGATATGCTATGCACAAACTCTGTGCTATACATATTTGCTCAGTTTCGTGTCGGACTCTTTGTGACCTCAAGGACTGTAGCCCAGATTGCCGGGAGAAATATCAATAACCTCCGATAGGCAGATGACACCACCCTTATGGCAGAAAGTGAAGAGGAACTAAAGAGCCTCTTGATGAAAGTGANTGATTTTGGTGTTGACCATCTGGTGATGTCCATGTGTAGAGTCTTCTCTTGTGTTGTTGGAAGAAGGTGTTTGCTATGACCAGTGCATTCTCCTGGCAAAACTCTATTAGCCTTTGCCCTGCTTCATTCCATACTCCAAGGCCAAATTTGCCTGTTACTCCAGATGTTTTTTGACTTCCTACTTTTGTCTTCCAGTCCCCTGTAATGAAAAGGACATCTTTTTTGGGTGTTAGTTCTAAAAGATCTTGTAGGGATGAGGGGCGACCTCGTCCAAGGTAAAGAGCAGCCGCTGTGCTTTGCTGGAGCAGCTGTGAAGAGCTAACTCACGTCCAAGGTAAGAGAAACCCAAGTAAGATGGTTGCAAGAGGCATCAGAGGTCAGACACACTGAAACCATACTCACAGAGAACTAGCCAATCTGATCACACTGACCACAGCCTTGCTTAACTCAAAGAAACTAAACCATGATGTTGGGGGTCACCCAAGATGGACGGGTCATGGTGGAGAGGTCTGACAGAATGTGGTCCACTGGGGAAGGGAATGGGAAACCACTTCAATATTCTTGCCTTGAGAACCCCATGAACAGTATGAAAAGGGAAAATGATAAGATACTGAAAGAGGAACTCCCCAGGTCNAAAGAAACTAAACCATGATGTTGGGGGTCACCCAAGATGGACGGGTCATGGTGGAGAGGTCTGACAGAATGTGGTCCACTGGGGAAGGGAATGGGAAACCACTTCAATATTCTTGCCTTGAGAACCCCATGAACAGTATGAAAAGGGAAAATGATAAGATACTGAAAGAGGAACTCCCCAGGTCTGTAACTGCCCAATATTCTACTAGAGATCAATGGAGAAATGACTACAGAAAGAATGAAGGGGTGGAGCCAAAGCAAAACCAATACCCAGTTGTGGATGTGACTGGTGATAGGAGCAAGGTCCAATGCTGTAAAGAGCAATGCTGCATAGGAACCTGGAATATTAGGTCCATGAATCAAGGCAAATTGGAAGTGGTCAAATAGGAGATGGCAAGAGTGAAAGGTGACATTCTAGGAATCAGAGAACTAAAATGGACTGGAATGGGTGAATTTAACTCAGATAACCATTATATCTACTACTGTGGGCAGGAATCTCTTAGAAGAAATGGAGTAGCCATCATGGTCAACAAAAGAGTCCGAATGCGGTTCTTGGATGCAATCTCAAAAACAACAGATTGATCTATGTTCGTTTTCAAGGCAATCCATTCAATATCACAGTAATCCAAGCCTTTGTCCCAACCAGTAGTGCTGAAGAAGCTGGTCCCATCACTTCATGGCAAATAGATGGGGAAGCAATGGAAACAGTGACAGACTATTTTGGGGGGTCTCCAAAATCACTGCAGATGGTTACTGTAACCATGAAATTAAAAGGCACTTGCTCCTTGGAAGAAAAGCTATGACCAACCTAAATAGCATATTAAAAAGCAGACATTAATTTGCCAACAAAGGTCCATCTAGTCAAAGCTTTGGTTTTTCCAGTAGTCATGTATGGATGTGAGAGTTGGGCTATAAATAAATCTGAGTGCTGAAGAATTGATGCTTTTGAACTATGGTGTTGGATAAGATTCTTGAGAGTCCCTTGGACTGCAAGGAGATCCAACCATTTCATCCTAAAGGAAATCAGTCCTGAATATTCATTGGAAGGACTGATTTTGAAGCTGAAACTGCAATACTTTGCTTGCCAGATGCGAAGAACTGACTCACTGGAAAAGACCAAAGATGCTGGGAAAGATTGAGGCAGGAGGAGGAGGGGACAACAGAGGATGAGATGGTTGGAAGGCATCACTGACTCAATGGACATGAGCTTGAGCAAGCTCCAGGAGTTGGTGATGGACAGGGAAGCCTGGCGTACTGCAGTCCATGGGGTCGCAAAGAGTTGGACAGAACTGAGTGACTGAACTGAACTGAACAAAACCAGTGTTACCCTTGTCATCCTGACAGCATGGAAGGCTTCTAAGTGTACTTGATCGTTGCTGCCCTGAGTCTTTGCTGATGCTCAGTCACCTTCTCTATATTTTGATTTCCAGATACACTCTTCTCTCCTTTCTACTTACCAGATGCTACCCATCCCCAAATTCTGTTTCATCACAACCTATATTAATTATTTTTTTTCTTGAGTAAACGAAAGAAGCATTGTCAGGGATTCAGTGCACTTTGTGTTGCATTGTTCAGCCTGCCATTGTTGTACGGGAATGCTTATTACGTGAATTAATGCTGCTACCTTCCTCATTACGTGATTTATAATTCATTGTAAAATGTATTGAACTTGTTTCTGATGAAGCAACTGATTGTGTTATAGGCCATAAGATTTTCATCCTAAAATGAAAGCTAGGCTTTATCATAACTTTCAAAGGGTTCTAATGCTTTTATGCATTGAAGATAATTACCCTGCGTTCTTTCGTACTGATCTGAACCATCAGCATGTCAAGATCAGAGTCACAAGAATTCCATACCAATGCTTTACTTTAATTAATTTGTTTTTCCCCCTATATCATGGTGATATTTGAAATACTTTTCAAGTAAATTTTTATGTTCCTCCAATGGAGAGGTGAATCAAGAGAATCTGAAGGTCACAGAGATGCATTATCTTTATTTTGCCTATTTGCATTCATTAATCTATCTGGTCTTTCATCGGCTAGGCTGGAGAGTTCTCAGCAGTTAGTGTTGCAATGGGAGCTATTCATGTCAGTCGACTGGTTCAAGTCTAGGAGAGGTCCAGAGAATAGTTTGTGAGACTTGAAATCNCAAGAGAATCTGAAGGTCACAGAGATGCATTATCTTTATTTTGCCTATTTGCATTCATTAATCTATCTGGTCTTTCATCGGCTAGGCTGGAGAGTTCTCAGCAGTTAGTGTTGCAATGGGAGCTATTCATGTCAGTCGACTGGTTCAAGTCTAGGAGAGGTCCAGAGAATAGTTTGTGAGACTTGAAATCATAAGTCTTTACTTAGAATTTATTGGCTATGCATTAGTGCCTTTCTCTTGGAGGAAAAAAAAAAAAAAAAGAAACACATATGTTCATGTTCAGATAAAAGCTGCTGCTGCTGCTGCTGCTAAGTCACTTCAGTCATGTCCATCTCTGTGTGACCCCATAGACAGCAGCCCACCAGGCTGCCCTGTCCCTGGGATTCTCCAGGCAAGAACACTGGAGTGGGTTGCCATTTCCTTCTCCAATGCATGAAAGTGAAAAGTGAAAGTGAAGTCACTCAGCCATGTCAGACTCTTCGCTACCCCATGGACAGCAGCCTACCAGGCTCCTCCATCCATGGGAGTTTCCAGGCTAGATCACCATTATCCATCCTATGGGAATCTACCTCCTGAACTACAAATCAAAATGCTGACAAAGTTTTCTGTGCCACTGCTGAGTGTAAAAGGATATATGTGAAGCCCAGGTAACAAAATGAAATGATGGAATTTCAGAATAGTATGGTGACTAAGAGAGTTATGTCTTAATTCCACCGTCCATGGGATTTTCCAGGCAAGAGTACTGGAGTGGGGTGCCATTGCCTTCTCCAAATTGGAATCAGAACTACCCTGAAAAACCCAAAGCATACAGCCCACATAGGTGATTCATTTTAGTGCAGAAATGGTGACCTCCGATATTTGCATTATCAAGATCTTTAGTTTCTTGATAAGAAGTCGGTATCATATTTTGGATCCAGTGTTACAGTGTGTCGTCCTGGGAACACACAGGCAGGGCTGACATTCAGCAGTGTGCCCCAGTATGGCCAAAGCAATGATTTAGCTACCATCTATTCTATCAGTGCCCATTCCTTACTAGATGGTAAATATTTTGTAATATCGTTTCTCTCTCTTTCTTTCCTTATCACAAAGATATTTTATTTTATTTTAGAGCACCTATTTTCACAAAAGGGAATGGAATATATTGTAGAAGGGAGATAAGACTGTGTATTTTTGCATACTGACACAATGTATTTCTTCTATATTTTATAGGAACGTGATAAAATACACACCCACATACGTATATATATGCATGTATACATACATTAACATGTGTATACATGTATGTATGTTATGTGCCTCTGTTTACTCTCCAGAGCATATGTATGTATATACATTGTATGCCTATGTACATGTTGATGTAAACGTACATATTATGTATCACCTCTCTATAAAATATAGAAGAAACACATTGAGTAGCTGTGTAAAAATATATGGCATTATCTCCCATCTGCAGTGTATAGTGTTTGATTCCCTCTAGGGAAACTGTGCTCTAAAATAAACCATTCACCTTTGTTTTTATAAGTGTGCACCAATAACAAAAACATAAAGCTGGAAGCTCAATCACACTTCAAGATGTCATTCTGCGCAATTTAAATCCCCTCTGCCACAGCTGTGACTTACGGAGTTTCCCAGTCGTTTACTGAGAATTCTGGATCTTGTACTAAGATGTGGATGGGGACAGAGAGTGGAGAGTTATGGGCAGGGATTAGGAAGAAGAAATGAATTGGAAGCAAGTGGTGGCAGCTTTGAAGTGCCAGTGTGGGTGCCATGAAAGAAACCATTAGCCTTAGGAGGAAGGCAAGAAGAGCTATCAGCTTTAGGATCAGACAAAGCTGGGTCTCAGCTCACCAGTTCATGAACCTCCTTGATCTTTATACTGTCCCCATAACACTGCTTCACAATGTTACCATATTGTTTTTCTAATAAGCAGTTTCCCTGCTCTCAACTAGAAACAGACAATACCAGGGTTCTTGTTAAACCCTTAGCACATCCTCTCCTCAACCTGTTCTACAATTTGTAGACCAAATAAAAGCCATTAGATGAGACCGTCCTCAAAACCCACAATCTTCTTGTAGCCATTCTCCCCCTCTCCTATTGTGATGGAAGAGCTGCGTCTTCTTTTGGGGGCTGAGCTTCTCAAATAGGCTCTAGTTCTAGCCCCTTCTGACTCCCCAGGGATCTTCTCCAGGGACGCTGGAATAATGCTCTTTTATCCACTGATATTTACCATAGATCCCAACAGAACAGCACTGATAGGATACACACTGAGGAATCTTACCACTAGGTGACAAAATGCTTGGCTGGCTATTGACCGATCTGTTTCAAAGAGCTTAAATCAGTTATATCACCAACAGACATGAGTTCCTTTTTTTCACAGTCTTGCCAAAAGTTAACATTTTCAAACTTCTTAATGTTTTCCAATCTGATGGGAGTAAAGATAGATCTTATTGGGTTTTAATTTTATTTCCCTAGTTATCACAGGGATTGAGAATATTTCATATATTGTCCATTCATATGTCTTTCTCTATGAATTACTTGCCCACATATTTTGCCCAATTTCATATAAGATTTTTTTCTTTCTTCTTTAGAATATTATTTTCCCAGAGATCCATCCAAAAGGAAATAGTTCAAAAGATGCATTTTCATTGAATAAAAGAAAATATATAATATCAACTTGGACTTGACCACTGGATATTTCTATTCTTTGAAAGGATAATAACAAAACTAACGTTCATCACTGGACATAAGAGTATTTGGGATCTCATTAAATGACAAGTTGGGCATTGAGAAGGCTTTTCTTTCAGCATAATAGCACTAGAGGGGTGGCCTTTCTCATGGTGGTCTTCTAGTCTGAAGAGCAGCCTGATATAACAATGGAGAGAGCCTTGCTGTGTCCAGGGAAGATACTCTGAAGGGCCTGAATCCATTACTTATTTTTATTTCTCTCACTGATTACAGAATGAGGCTGCTATCCAGACCCTTACTGGCTCTTCCAAACACATGTGTGCAGGTGGCCTACAATCTCAAATGCTCCCCTATAAATAAAATTTGTTAGGGGATTAAGTGATCACCTGTCCGTCTTGAAAAGAGCAGATTGGACCCCTAAGCCTGACCACTGGAAGATCTGAGGGATGGCCTTGGCATCTGCTTGTTCATGGAAGCTGTCTATTCTAGATCTGTCTTTGTACCTCTAGAGATTTCTGACTTTTTTTTTTTTTTTTTTACAAAAAAACACAGTCCATACGCAATGCAATGTATTAGATTATATAGGGGATAATAAAGCGTTCAGATTTTCCTCTCTTACCAGATAGAAAACAGATGTGTTTCTGAAGCAGCTCAGAAAGTGAAGGTGTAAGGAAGGAAAAACTGCATTTTGCAGCCAAGAAAATGAAAGAACTATATTTTCAGGCTAGGGTCATGATGTGAATACGAGCTCACCTCCACACCTGGGTAAGGCCATTTGTCAACTTAAAAAGGGGAAAAAGTGAATGGTCCATTTGAGTTTCCGTTATCTGTATGTAATATTTGTGCTCACACTGAGATGAACCTATGAATTAATGATAATAATAATAAAGCAAAAGTTCTTCAATAGATTGAAGTCGCATCTTACTGAGTGCCTCTGAGATCAGTGTCCTCTTCTGTGGATATTATAGATCACATTACAGTGGGAAATTGAATTAATTTATTTGAGTTGCAATCTCCTGCTGTGAAATATGGGAATGCTGACATTCTGTTTGAGCCCAAGTACTAAAGTTAGGACTGAGGTAAGAAAAAGTACAGTCTTAAACTATCATTTTTGCAATAAAAAATCACAAAGACTCAGTGTGGTTTTTGCATTTCCCATGGTTATACAGTTGATAAGTGAATTCAGATTCAACCTAGACCTTAAGCCTAGTAATATTTCTGTTATTATACTTTACTTCCCCTCTTGGTACAGTGAAGTTTCACGATCCACTGAGGCAGGGATATGAAAGTGTTTTTTTTTTTTTTTTAAATAACTAAACCTGCAGTCAGTTATGTGACTTACAGTACAAATTCTTAAAGAGAGAGAGGAAGGGGAAGGTGAGAAAAAGGGAGTATTCAGCCTAAGTCAATCAATTAAAAATAAATTGCAAGTCAAATTATTATGGGAGGTGCCCATGGTCCAGAGAAGGTCTTCCCAAATTCAGCAATTTTGACATTCTGAGTTCAGTAAATCTTCTGGTGGGGTGCCTGGTGCATTGCTTCTATTAGGTCCATACAATTTCTGTCCTTTATTGACCCCATCTTTGCATGAAATATTCCCTTGGGATCTCTGATTTTCTTGAAGACATCTCTAGTCTTTCCCATTCTATTATTTTCCTCTATTTCTTTGCACTGATCCCTGAGGAAGGCTTTCTTATCTCTCCTTGTTATTCTTTGGAATTCTGCATTCAGATGGGTATGTCTTTTCTTTCCTTCTTTGCCTTTAGTGTCTCTTCTTTTCTCAGCTATTTGTAAGGCCTCCTCAGACAGCCATTTTGCCTTTTTGCATTTCTTTTTCTTGGGGATGGTCTTGATCACTGCCTCCTATACAATGTCACAAACCTCTGTCCATCATTCTTTAGACACTATCAGATCTAATCTCTTGATTCTATTTGTCACTTCCACTGTATAATTGTAAGGGATTTGATTTAGGTCATATCTAAATGGTCTAGTGGTTTTCCCTGCTTGCTTCAATTTTAGTCCAATTTTTGCAATAATTTGACTTTTATATAGAATTTTGTATAGAAGAACTATACAAAAATGATCTACTGACCCAGATAACCATGATGGTGTGATCACTCACTTAGAGCCAAACATCCTGGAAAGCAAAGTCAACTGGGTCCTTTGAAGAATCATTATGAACAAAGCTAGTGAAGGTGATGGAATTCCAACAGAGATAACTCAGATCCTAAAAGATGATGCTGTGAAAGTGCTGCACTCAATATGTCATCAAATTTGGAAAACTCAGTAACGGCCACAAGATGGGAAAAGGTCAGTTTTCATTACAACCCCAAAGAAAGGCAGTTCCAAAGAATGTTCGAATTACTGCACAACTGCACTAATCTCATACACTAGCAAGTTCAGTTCAGTAGTTCCATTGTGTCCAACTCTTTGTGAGCCCATGAACTGCAGTATGCCAGGCTTCCTTGTCCATCACAAACTCCTGAAGCTTACTCAAACTCATGTCCACAGAGTCAGTGATGCCATCCAACCATCTCATCCTCTGTTGTTCCCTTCTCCTCCTGCCTTTAATCTTTCCCAGCATCTGGGTCTTTTCAAGTGAGACAGTTCTTTGCATCAGGTGGCCAAAGTATTGGAGTTTCAGCTTCAGCATCAGTCCTTCCAATGAATATTAAGGACCAATCTCCTTTAGGGTGGACTGGTTGGATCTCCTCGCAGTCCAAGAGACTCTCAAGAGTCTTCTCCAATACCATAGTTCCAAAGCATAAGTTCTTCAGCGCTCAGCTTCCTTTATAGTCCAACTCTCACATCCATACATGACTACTGGAAAAACTAAAGCTTTGACTAGATGGGCCTTTGTTGGCAAAGTAATGTCTGCTTTTTAATACGCTGTCTAGGTTGGTCATAGCTTTTCTTCCAAGGAGCAAGCATCTTTTAATTTCATGGTTTCAGTCACCATCTGCAGTGATTTTGGAGCCCCCCCAAATAAAGTCTGTCACTATTTCCATTGCTTCCCCATCTATTTGCCATGAAGTGATGGGACTGGATGCCATGATCTTAGTTTTCTGAACTTTGAGTTATAAGCCAACATTTTTACTCTCTTTCACTTTCATCAAGAGGCTCTTTAGTTCTTCACTTTCTGTCATAAAGATGGTGTCATCTGCATATCTGAGATTATTGATGTTTCTCCTGGCAATCTTGATTCCAGCTTGTGCTTTATCCTGCCCGGCATTTCTCATGATGTATTCTGCATAGAAGTTAAATAAGCAGGGTGACAATATAAAGCCTTGACATACTCCTTTCCCAATTTGGAACCAGTCTGTTGTTCCATGTTCAGTTCTAACTGTTGCTCTTGACTTGCGTATAGATTTCTCAGAAGGCAGGTCAGGTGGTCTGGTATTCCCATCTCTTTAAGAATTTTCCAATTTGGTGTTATCCACACAGTCAAAGACTTTGATGTTGTCAATAAACAGAAGTAGATCTTTTCCTGGAACTATCTTGCTTTTTCGATGATCCATCAGATGTTGGCAATTTGATCTCTGGTTCCTCCTCCTTTTCTAAATCCAATTTGAACATCTAGAAGTTCACAGTTCATGTACTGTTGAAGCCTGACTTGGAGAATTTTGAGCATTACTTTGCTAGCATATGAAGTGAGTGCAATTGTGCGGTAGTTAGAACATTCTTTGGCATTGCCTTTCTTTGGGATTGAAATGAAAACTGACATTTTCCAGTCCTGTGGCCGCTGCTGAGTTATCCAAATTTGCTGGCATATTGAGTGTACCACTTTCACAGCATCATCTTTTAGGATTTGAATTATCTCAGCCTGAATTCCATCACCTCCACTAGCTTTGTTTATAGTGATGCTTCCTAAAGCCAATTTGACTTCACATTCCAGAATGTCTGCTTCCAGGTGATTGAACACACCATCATGGTTATCTGGTTCATGAAGATCTTTTTTGTGTAGTTTTTCTGTGTATTCTTGCCACCTCTTCTTAACATCTTCTGCTTCTGTTAGGTCCATACCATTTCTGTCCTTTATTGAGCCCATCTTTGCATGAAATATTCCCTTGATATCTCTAATTTCCTTGAAGAGATCTCTAGTTTTTCCATTCTATTGTTTTCCTTTATTTCTTTGCATTAATCCCTGAGGAAGACTTTCTTTTCTATCCTTGCTATTCTTTGGAACTCTGCATTCAAATGGGTATATCTTTCCTTTTCACCTTTGCCTTTTGTGTCTTTTCTTTTCTCAGCTTTTTGTAAGGCTTCATCAGACAACCATTTTGCCTTTTTGTATTTTTTTTTCTTGGGGATGGTCTTGATCACTACCTCCTGTTCAATGTCACAAACCTCTGTCCATAGTTCTTCCATTCACTTTATCTGATCTAATCCCTTGAATCTATTTGTCACTTCCACTGGAGCAAAATTCAGACTTAAATTGAAGAAAGTAGGGAAAACCACTAGACCATTCAGATATGACCTAAATCAAATCCCTTACACTAGCAAAGTAACACTCAAAATTCTTCAAACGAGGCTTCAACAGTATGTGAATCAATAATTTCCAGATGTACAAGCTGGATTTAGAAGAGGCAGAGCAACCAGAGATCAAATTGCCTCATTGAAAAAGCAAGAGAGTTCCAGAAAAACTTCCACTATTGCTTTATTGACTACACTAAGGCTTTTGACTGTGTGGATCACATCAAACTGTGGAAAATTCTTCAAGATATGGGATTGCCAAACCACCTTACCTGCCTCCTGAGAAATCTGTATGCAGTTCAAGAAGCAATAGTTAGAACTGGACATGGAACAACAGACTGTTTTCCAAAATGGGAAAGAAGTACGTCAAGGCTGTATATTGTCACCCTGCTTATTTAACTTATATGCAGGGTACATCATGAGAAATGCCAGGCTGGATGAAGCACAAGCTGGAATGAAGATTGTCAAGAGAAATATGAGTAAACTCAGATATGCAGATGATACCACCCTTATAGCAGAAAGCGAAGAAGACTAAAGAGGCTCTTGATGAAAGAGAGGAGAGTGAAAAAGTTGGCTTAAAACTCAACATTCAAAAAATTAAGATCACAGCATCCAGTCCCATCACTTCATGGCAAATAGATGGAAACAGTGGCAGACTTTTTTTTCATGGGCTCCAAAATCACTGCATTTGGTCACTACAGCCATGAAATTAAAAGATGCTTGCTCCTTGGATGAAAACTATGACTAAACTAGACAGCATATTAAAAAGCAGAGACATTACTTTGCCAGCAAAGGTCCATCTAGTCAAAGCTACAGTTTTTCCAGTGGTCACATATGTGAGAGTTGGACCTTAAAGAAAGCTGAGCAGTGAAGAATTGATGCTTTTGAACTGTGGAGTCAGAGAAGACTGTGAGAGTCCCTTGGACTGCAAGGAGATCCAACCAGTCCATCCTAAAGGAAATCAGCCCTAGTATTCACTGGAAGGACTGGTGCTGAAAATGAAACGCTAATACTTTGGCCATCCGATGCGAAAAGCTGTCTCACTGGAAAAGACCCCGGTGCTGGGAAAGATTGAAGGCAGGAGGAAAAGGGGACGACAGAGGAGATGGTTTGATGGCATCACCGACCTGATGGACACGAATTTGAGCAAGTTCCAGGAGTTGTGATATTCAGGGAAGCCTTGTGTGCTGCAGTGTGTGAGGTAACAAAGAATTGGACATGAATGAGAGACTGAACTGAGCTGAATTTGTGCATTGCAGGATGTTTAGCGGCATTCCTTGCCTCTACCCACTAGCTTCTAGTAGCAACCCCCACCCTTTCCCAGTTATGACAGGGTGACCAAAAAAGTCTCCACACATTGTGAATCTCCACCACCACAACAGTCAGTTGAGAATTACTGGGATACAGTGATACAGTGATGCAGTGATACAGTTTGTGGACACTTTTTCTCTAAAGTGTATGTACAGGGTAGGCTAGAAAGGTAGGTTAAGACCTGTGGTAAAATATGGCTCTACTAAAGACAGAATCTGGGGAATTTAGTATTGAACATATTATGGAAGGCTTTATGTCGGACACCAAAGAGCTTTGTCTGTGTTTTCATCTTTAGCTTTTTATTTCACGTTGTTGTTCTTTAGCTACTATGTCCTGTCTAACTCTTTGTGACCCCATGGTCTGCAGCATGTCAGGCTGTCCTGTCCTTCCCTATCTCCTGAAGCTTGCTCAGACTCACATCCATCAAATTAGTGATGTTATCTGACCATTTCATCCTCTAAACTCCCTTCTCCTTTTGCCTCAATCTTTCCCAGCATCAAGGTCTTTCCAGTGAGTCAGCTCTTTATGTCAGGTGGCCAAAGTATTGGAGTTTCAGCTTCAGCATCAGTCCTTCCCATGAATATTCAGGACTGATTTCCTTTAGGATTACTGGGCAGCAAAGTGATGTCTCCGCTTTTTAATATGCTGTTTAGATTTGTCAGAGCTTTCCTTCCCAGGAGGAAGCATTTTTAATTGCATGGCTGCAGTCCTCATCTGCAGTGATTATGCAGCCCGAGAAAATAAAATCTGTCACTATTGCTACCTTTTCCCCTTTTATTTGTTATATAATGATGGAACCAGATGCCAAGATCATATTTTTTTGAATGCTGAGTTTTAAGCCAGCTTTTTCATTCTCCTCTTTGCTTATCTTAGCTCCTCTTTACTTTCTATCATTAGAGCGGTATCATCTGCATGAGATTGTTCATATTTCTCCTGGAAGTCTTGTTTCCAGCTTTTGCTTCATCCAGCCTGGCATTTCACATGATGTACTCTGCTTAGAAGTTAAATAAACAGGGTGACAACACACAGTATCATTATACTCCTTTCCCAATTTTGAGCCAGTCCATTGTTCCATGTCTAATTCTAACCGTTGCTTCTTGACCACATTCAGGTTTCTCAGGTAGGTAAAGTCTAGAATTACCATCTGTTAAAGAACTTTCCAGTTTGTTGTGATCCACACAATCAAATGTTTTAGCATAGTCAATGAGCGGAAGTAGATGTTTTTCTGGAATTCCCTTGCCTTCTCTATGATCCAAGGAATGTTGGCAGTAAGATCTCTTGTTTCTCTGCCTTTTCTAAATCCAGTTTGTAAATCTGAAAGTTCTCAGTTCAGGTACTGCTGAAGCCAAGCCTTTGAGCTCAGATGATAAAGAGTCTCCCTGCAGTGTGGGAGACCTAGGTTCTATCCCTGGGTTGGGAAGATCACCTGGAGAAGGAAACAGCAACCCACACAAGTATTGCCAGTATTCTTGCCTGGAAAAATCCCATGGATGGAGGAGCCAAGCAGGCTACAGGGGCTCATAAAGAGTCAGACACAACTGAGTGACTTCCCTTTCACTTTACTGGAGAATGAAATGAGTGTAATTGTACAGTAGTTTGAATATTCTTTGGAATTGCTCTTCTTTGAAATGGAAATGAAAACCGATATTTTCCAATCCAGTGGCCACTGCTGAGATTTCCAAATTTCCTGGTGTATTGAGTGCAGCACTTTAACAGCATCATGTTTTAAGATTTGAAATAGCTCAGCTGGAATTCCATCACCTCCACTACCTTTGTTGGTGGTAATACTTCCTAAGACCCGCTTGAGTTCACATTCCAGGATGTCTGGCTCTAGGTGAGTGATCACACAATCATGGTTATCCGGGTCATTAAGAACCTTTTCAGTATAGTTCTTCTGTGTAATCATGTATGAACAATAATTAACTAACTAATTAGATGAATTGACCATATGTGTGTGGGTTTATTTCTGGGCTCTCTACTCAATTCTATTGTAGTATAGTATGAAGTCTGGGAAAATAATACCCCCAGTTTTATTCTTTTTCCTCAGGATTGCTTTGTAATTCTGGTTTTTGTTGTGATTCTGTATAAAATTGGTAATTATTTTATTATTGTTTTGTGAAGAATATCATGAATATTTTGATAGGGATTGTAATAAATCTACAGATTGCTTTGGGTAGTAAAGACATTTTAAGAATGTTAATTCTTTCAATCCAAGAATATCTTCCTATTTCTTTGAATCACCTTGAAATTCCTTTATCAATATTTTATGGGTTTCAGAGTTTAGGATTTTTCCTTCCTGGTTTAGATTTTTTCTGGGTGTTTTAGATTTTTCTTTTTCCTAATGTAATTGTAAATAGAATGGTTTCTTTAACTTCTCTTTCTGATACGTCATTATCATCTTAATGAAAAACAATAGATTTTTATATTAATCTTGTATTTTGCAACTTTACTGAATTCATTGATTTGTTCTAATAGTTTTTTGGTGGAGAACTCTGGGTTTTCTATATACAATATCCTGTTCTCTGCAAACAGTGACAATTTTACTTCTTTTCCAAACTGGATGCTATTTCTTTCTTTTTCTTGTCTGATTGCTGTGAATAAGATTTCCAATACCATGATATATAGAAAGTGGTAAGAGTGGGAAGCCTTGTCTTGTTTCTCATTTTAGAGGAAAAGTTTTCAGGTTTTCACCGTTAAATATCGTGGTAGCTGTGGGTTTGTAATACGTGGTCATTATTATGTTTAGCTCTGTCCCCTTTATACCAACTTTGGTGAGAATTTTATCATAAAGGTATATTGAATTATGTCAACTGCATTTTATGTATTTATTGAGAGGATCGTGTAATTTTATTCTTTTTGTTAATGGGGTGTATCACTTTGATTGACTTGCATATGTTGAACCATTATTGCACTCTTGTAATAAATCCCTCCTGTCCAAGATGTATGAGCCTTTTCATACCTTGTTGAAATCAGTTCATTAATATTTTGTTCAAGAGTTTTGCACCTGTAGTCATCAGAGATCTTGGCCTGGCATTTTTTTTTTGCAATATCTTTTTCTGGTGTAGGTAGTGGTGGTCCTATAGAATAAATGTTGGAGTATCCCCTCCTCTTCAAATATTTTTAATATTTTGAGAAGGCTAGGCAAAAGCTCTTCTTGATACTTTTGCTGAAATTGTCCCGTGAATCCATCCTTTTTTGTTGTTGTTGTTGTTAATTCAGTTTCATTGGTAGTGATTCATCTGTTCCAATTATCTATTTCTTGCTGATCCAATCTGGGAAGATTGTATGCTTCTATCCATTTCTTCCGCATTGTCCACTTTGTTGGTATATAACTGGTTTATTCTGTTATAATATTTTATATCTCTAGATATTGGTTGTTATTTTTCCTTTTTCATTTTCTATTTTATTTGTGCCCTCTCTCTTTTCTTTCTGAATTAGCCTTGCTGAAAGCTTATCAATTTCATTCATTTTTTAAAAAGATGACTCTTGATTTTATTGGCCTTTTATATATTTTTGTGTGTTTATTTCCTCTCTTAACTTTATTATTTCCTTCCTTCTGTTGACTTTGATCCTTGTTCTTTTTCTAATTCTTTTAAATTGTGGTCTAGGTTGTTTGCTTGAGATTTTTCTAATTTCTTGAGGTAGGTTTCTATCTTTATATGCTTTCCTCTTAGAAATGCTTTTGCAGTATCCTATAGATTATGGAAAGTTGCATTTTATTTTCATTTGTGTCATGGTATTTTTATATTTTCTTTTTGATTTCTTCATTGACACATCGGTTTCCTAGTAGCATGTTGTTTACTCTCAATGGTTTTGTTTTCCCATTCTTCTTTATGTAATTATTTTTTAGTTTTATACTGTTTTAGTTGGGGAAAAATGTTTGAGGTAATTTCTTTCCTCTTAAATTTGTTGAGGATTGTTTTGTGCCTTAGTATGCGATCTATGTGCACTTTAAGAGAACACGCATTCTGCTAGTTTTGGTTAGAATGTCATGTGAATATCTAGTAAGTTCAACTACTTTAATATGTCATTTAAAACCACCATTTCCTTATTGATTATGTATCTGGATGATCTGTCCTTTACTGTAAGGAAGGTGTTAAAATCCCCTACTATTATTATATTATTGGTAATTTCTCCCTTTTTGCATTTTAATATTTGCTTTATATACTTAGCTGGTTCTGCATGAGGTATATATTCTGCTGCTGCTGCTAAGTCGCTTTAGTCATGTCCGACTCTGTGCGACCCCATAGACGGCAGCCCACCAGGCTCCCCTGTCCCTGGGATTCTCCAGGCAAGAACACTGGAGTGGGTTGCCGTTTCCTTCTCCAATGCATGAAAGTGGAAAGTGAAAAGTGAAAGTGAAGTTGCTCAGTCGTGCCCGACTCTTTGCGACCCCATGGACTGCAGCTGACCAGGCTCCTCTGTCCATGGGATTTTCCAGGCAAGATATGCTAATGGACATTATATCTTTTTGTGCGTGTGTACGCAGTTGCTCAGGCGTGTCCAACTCTTTGTCTCCCTGTTGTCTGTAGCCAGCCAGGTGCATCTGTCCATCAGATTCTCCAGGTAAGAACACTGGAGTGGATTTCCATTTCCTTCTCCAGGGGACCTTTCTGACACAGGGATCAAACCTGCGTTTCCTGCATTGGCAGGTGATTCTTTATCACTGCACCACCTGGGAAGCCCCTATATCTTCTTGATCCCTTTATCATTATACACAACCTTCTCTGTCACTGCTATATAGTCTATTTATTTTAAAGTTTAATCTTTATGAGTATTGCTACCCCCACTTTATTGTTGTTTATATTTGCATAAAATGTAGTTTTACACATTCTTACTTTCTCTCTATGCATGTCTTTGGATCTGAACCAAATGTCTTATAAAGCAGTGTATATATGAGTCTTGTTCTTTTATCCAATTGTCACCTTACGTCTTTTAATTGAAGCATTAAATACAGTAATATTTAAAAGTTTATGTACTTATTGCCTTTTTGTTACTTGTTTTCTGGTTTTTCTGTAGTTTTGCTCTGTCCATTTTTTTTCTTTTCTTTTCATCTTTTCACTTGTGGTTTGATGGTTTTATTTAGCAGTATGTCTTTGTTCCTTTCTTTCCTAGTTTTTGCATATCTATTGTAGGTTTTTGATTTATGTTTACCAGACAGTCATTTACATTCCAACACATTTTGAAGAATCTACCTTTTTACCCTCATTCACATTTTGTGTTCTTTGATGTCATGTTTGACATTCTCATGTTTGTCCCTTAATTATTTATTGTTACTATAGTTTATTTTTATAATTTTGTCCTTTAATCTTTATATTAACTTATGTAAGTGATTGACCCACAGCCTTTACTATATATTTGTCTTTGTGTATGTGTGTTAGTCACTCAGTTGTGACCGATTTTTTGTGACCCCATGGACATACTCGCCTTTACTAGTGGGATTTTTCCTTTTTATAAAGTCTTACTTCTTGTCGTATTATTATCTTTTCCTCTTAGAAAATACTCTTTAAGACTTCATTTAAGGTCCACTTAGCACTGATGAGCACTTTTAGTTCTTACTTGTCTGAGATGTTTATCTTTCCTTTAAGTTTGAATGGCAACCTTGCTGAGTAGAATATCCCAGGTTATAGGTTTTTCTATTTCAGCACTTTTAAATATATCATGCCACTCCCTTCTGGTTCTGAAAGAAAAATCAGCTGATAGTCTTATGGGAGTGCCCTTGTGTGTGACTGTTTTTTTTTTTTTTTTTCTTGCTGCCTTTAAAATACTCTCATTGTCTTTAACTTTTGCTATTTTAATATAATATGCCTCTGTGTGGGTCTTTTATTGGTTAAGCTTGTTGGACTCTCTTTCATCCCCATATCTGGATTTATGTTTCCTTCTTCAGGTTCTGGATGTGATCAGCCATGATTTCATCAAATCTATTTCTGACCATTCTCTCTCTCTCTCTTTTCTCTGGAACCCCTATAATTTGAATGTTAGTATGGAAATCCTTGGTGACTCAGTGATAAAGAATCCACCTGCCAATGCAGGAGATGTAGGTTTGATCCCCAAGTTAGGAAGATCCTCTGGAGAAGGAAATGGCAACCCACTCCAGTATTCTTGCCTGGTAAATTCCATGGACAAAGGAGCCTTGCAGGCTAAAATCCTTGGGATCACAAAGAGTCAAACACAACTTAGTGACTAAACAGCAATGCTAGACGTGTGTCAGAGGTCCCTAAACTGCTCTCATTTTTAAAGTTTGCTTTTCCTTTTGCTTTCCTGGTTGCTTTCCATTATTCTATCTTCCAGGTCACTATGCATTCTTCTGTATCACCTAGTTACCTGTTAATTCTTTCTAGTGATTATTTTATTTCAGTTATTTCACTCTTCAGTGCTGACTTGCTGTTTTTAGTTTTCAATTTCTTGATAAAATCCTGTTTTCATATATTCTTATCTCAATTTCAGATACCATTCTTATTACTAATGCTTTGAGCTCTTCATCTGGAAACTCATCTCTACTCCATTCATTGTTTTTCAAGTGTTTTTCTTGCTCGTGGTTGGAAAGAAATTCCTCTTTCTTCTCATCTCTTTAGCTTCCTCTCTCTCTATGAAGTTAAATGAAATAGTTGTTTTGACAATGCTCGAAGAATTTTCCTTGTATGGGGGTATCCCTAGGCAGTGTCCCTACGCGTTCCTGGGCTGGCTTTGGTTGGGGACCTGAATCTGACACGTACACTGGTTACATCTCCCCCAGGATTTGCTGGCATCTAGCACATTGGGAAGAAGTGAAGCTGAAGATACAGGGGCTAGACTCAGAGCCGAGTGTGAGCTGGGGCTTCTCCCAGGCTCAGCGGTCATCACTGCTGTAATTTGGGTGTGCTCGGTCCCAAGGTGCTGGATCCGAAGCCCTTAGATGTGGTTCCAAGCTGATTTCATTGCCTATATGATTGTGCTCTCTACCCCGCGGCAATGGCTGCCCCAGAGGGGATCAATGCTAGAGCAAGTAGAGACACGGTGGGCACCTTGTGTGGGCTGGAGCATATGCCAGGATGGTCCTAGAAAAAGAGAGTTCCAGACAGCTCCTCATGTGTCATGTCTGTGAGTGCAGCGGTGGGAACCTTTAGATGTAAGATGTGGTGGCTGGTCTGAGCAGCCTCTATCCCCGCTAAGAGTGCACTCTCCTCAGCAACAGCAGCCTTCCCCTTCGCGGGGAGCTCTTCTAGAACTAGAGGGGCAGGGATGCCCACTGGGATGTTCATGGGAAACTGGCCAAGGCCCGGGGCAACGTTGTCTACTCCCTCCACCTTCGGAAGAGGAGTAGGAAGCCTGCGGACACCCTCTTCACAAGCAGAGTTCAGGCTTCTTACAGCTCTACTCTAAGTCCCACTGGTTTTCAAACCAATTAGGGGCACTCATAGTCCTGTGGTCAGACCCCAGGATTGTGGTGCCTCATTGATGGCTTGAACCTCTCCCTCCCCAGGGAGGATCTCCAAGCCTATGATATCCCCTTCCTCTTCTGTGCCCCCTGCTAGGGGAGCCTAGGTCCCAGCTTGATTGCTTCTCTCCCTCTCTTACCCTCCTTGGCATGGATCTTTCTTTACAGCCTTGGGTGTAGATGTACTTTTCTGCCGGTCTTCTATTTGTTTTCAGTGAGGATTGCTGCACATGTACGTGTTTTTTGATGTGTTCATAGGGGGAGGTGAGCTCCATGTTTTCTTCCTCTGCCATCTTAATCTCCTCCTTCCTCCACTTCCTTTTACTAGACAAGAACCTGATCCCTGGGAAACAGGAAAGACTCATCCCCCCAGGTCAGCCCCTTCTGCGCCCAGTTTTGTTGAGGTGCAGTGGTGAGATGCAGTCTTACCAGAGGAAGCCCCCACTTGGATAATTTGCCTTTTTTTTTTCTTTTCCCCAAAAAGCTAAAGACACAGTTGGATTACAATTCACGTTGCTTTATGTAACAGGATTCTGCTTTGTTTGTCCAAGTTGGCAAAGTTTCTCTGTGAGGACTGGGGAATCTCTGCAGCTTCAGCAGGAGGCCTGCTGTCAGAGGGAGGGTGGTAGGCACAAGCCGCTGGTCGTCAGCCTGTGAGAATGCCTTCAGGTGGCCACTGCGTCCTAAACACAGCCCTGGGAGAGCTGACATCTCCTGGAAGGGCTGCCAAAATATTCCCACACAAATATGTGGGAGTTTTTATTAAGTAGCTTACAGTTCCTGCTTCAGCAAATTCAGCCCACCGCTGAGAAGATACCCATCATGCCTTTAAAGGGATGCAAAAAGGTTAGCCAAAGAAAAGAATGTTTTGGGGATTCTTCATTCCAGGGGAGAAGTCAACCTCTTCTGCAACCCCTATCTCAACCAGGAAACAAAGCTGGGAGAAACAGGTAGTGTGAATCTCTGTGAGTGTGTGTGTGAATCCACATTCAACATATAATGCTGTTTTTTAACAGTACTAATTTCCTTGATTTAAGAAGGAAAATCTAAATCGAATTAGCTTGTCAACATGAAAGCATTACTGGTTATAATTTATTTCAGAATTTCAAAAGTATTTGGGATAAGGAGTCATCCTTGGCCAATAATTTTCAATATTTTGTACCTAGTTAATGACCTTTTACATATGGACTTGAGCAGAGTCCATGCGTACAATATATTTCCAGTGTCCCAATGGGTCAGGCCTAATTGATATCATTAGAGCTCCAGTCCTTTCTCATATGCCCTTGGAGATGTCTGTGTTACCAAGAAAGCTGCTTTTGATTTATTTTGCTTTTCTTCTTCATTCTTTACCTCTTTTCTTTCTTCCTTTCTCAAGTTCTGCTCAAAGGGCAAACTTGTGAAGGTTAAAAACCCACAATCCAACTGCAGGGTTGGAACATTCTGGCTTGCAAATCTGTTTCTAAAGTCGGGACATCTAACGAGATGCCCTTGGCATGTCTAACGGGTAGTGAGGGATTTTTTTTTTTTTTTTTAAGGGAGCTGTATATGTGTAAGACACACTAAAACATTTCAGTCATTTCTCAGATGTTTCTTGTTCCTGTTGGAAGAAAAGTATCTTCTGGCTCCAGCTGCAAAACTTGAGGTCTCTAAATGATCTTATAAAACTTTTCTCTTTTAAAGTTCAAATTCTATGTCCCTTAGCTCTGATATAAGTTTTCATCCTCAGTCAAACTCATAATGAAACTTTTATAGTGATTGGTAAAATCTTTAGGTTTGACTTATTTTTATTCAAGCTAAAACAATCTGGTAAGTATGTTCAAATTGATTGTGGTAAGTAAACTTATGTGTTTTAGATTATTTTCAAATTTCTCCATCTGTCAAGAAGAGGGATTCTGAAAGCCATCAGCCAGAGATCATGAATTTCAGTGGATTCTGGCCGTAACCAATGTTCAATCATGCCATTTAATAGTACAGAGTCAATTAGTGTATTTATTTCTAACAAATAGGTTGCATTGAAATATTAAATGCATCATTTTGAGGTTTGATTAAAGTAGATATGTGAAAAATATGCCATTCATTAGAATGTTATCCTTGAGATATTTTGGGGGTACTTCTTATCTTTATAGAATTCAAGATAGATTACAGGACACTTTCACAAGCTTTTACTTATTTGATGCTCAATCTATGTAACATATGCAGAGAATTCCCCTGTTAAATAAATAAATGGAGACTGATAATTAAAGAGGCCAAGTAGTTTCCCTAGCTCCACACAGTTGAGCAAGAATAGAGACTAATCCTCATTCCACATTAGCAGTCTGTTTTTTGGAGGTATACCAAACTCATACTGTGGCTTGCAAAACTGCAGTTTGTACAGGTCAGCTGCCCAGTCAAGGCTCTGTGTATATAATTTCATGTTCTGCTAAATCAAACTACTATGATAAGTTTTATTTGTGTGTTTCTTTCTTTCTTTTTTTTTTCTAGGTCTTCTCTGAAGTATTCTTAATATATTAATATGTGTGTTATGGGGGGAAATAACTTTTTTTTTACATTTCCTAGTTAGCAAACAGTGCTCTTTACTGTAGGACTCCTCAAGGCCTTTAAGATGCTAATAAACGTTGCCAATATTCCAAAGGCATGCAGACTATCAAGAGTTTGTCTAAGTTAAATAATCTTGGGAGGTAAGTTATTTGCCCAAGATCACGTGATCAGCTTAATCGGTGATTCCACTATGCCGACCTCTGGGTTCTCCGTTCAGAATCTATGCCATGCCATATTGACTCTGATTTCTCTAGCAGTCATCTGTCTGTTCACTTTGGTCAAAATATTGTTTGCAAGTCAGGCAATCATAGAAAGAAGATGGCATTGAAAAGGAATTGAGATGCTGTAAAGAAATAGAGTTGCTTCCCAGCTTCCGTACCAGTTGGTAATTGAATGTGAGAGCCTTCTGAAGAGAGAGGGCTTAAGAACATATCTTCAGCTTGATAGCAACTTCTTCAAATGCAGGGGATTAAGTGTTCTCCAAATCAGTAGCAATGGCCAGCTCTAGTTTTTCACAAACACATCATTATTCCATATAAAATAACATAATCTACAAGGTTAAAACAGAAATAGACAAGCATACAACAATATCCTGTTCTCAAAGGGAAAAATTTTCTTTTACAACAGGTATTTTAGAGAATATTTGTACCAAAGTCTTATAAATTGGCAGAGTCTGACCATTTATACATTTCAAGAAGAGAAAGTAAATGAGAGAAATATCTGACACAGCAAGTGATCACAGGGGAAAAAAATGTTACCTTCAAACTCGCTATCCCTGACACTTCGGGGTTCCTTGGCTGAAGACCCTAGTCCACTTTATGCATATTAGAAAAAGATACATCTCCTGGGCTGAAACAGCCTTATAGATAAGGCATCTCTTCTTCCAGGAGAGCCCAACCCTCTTTAGGGCTGAGAGCTTGGTGAGCTGAACTCAGGCTGGATTCTAGCCCCACCTCCTCCTTAGCTGGGTGCCAAAGTGCAGTGAACTGCCTGGACAGAGGCACAGGGAGCACTTAAAGGACCCATTCCTCCTCTTTCTTCTGCTGCTTTCAAACTACGTGTCATGCTCAGGCAGCGAACATAGCACAATTAAATTAGGGACCATTACCACTCAATACATTTTTATGGGCAAGGAGTGTTCCATAGACCCCCCACCCACCTTGGGTACAGATCATATAGCTATAAATTTCTCTGGGAGCTTCCAATTTCTTTGCAATGATGCTACATTCCTCCTCTACCCCATCGATCCTGTTCTCTGGAATTCTCTTTCTTGTTCATCAGCCTTCCCTCTCTCCAAGCTCGCTTTTGGCATAGGCACTCTGACCCTCATAACCTTGCACATATGTAAGGTTCAAAGAACTCCCTTACCACAATCAACAATAAATCAATCAATCCCAGAGGCAGCACTGAATTACCACCGTTTTCTTCCCACCATCATTCTCCCTCGCCTTTATCCTTCCTCTCAAAGTGTAAAGAATCTTGATATTGTTGGGAAAACAGATGAATGGGTTCAGTTAGCAGAGATATAATACTTGAGGTATTTCTTTGGGAGATCTGAGGGCTAAAGTGCAAAGGAGCCCCTCTTTTAGGTCGAGGAGTGGCACATGAGCTATTTGCTTTAAAAGGTATTGTGAGAATTAATCAAAATGAAACACAGGTTTACATTCTCTTGGGGAGAGGTTAGATCCAAAATGAGGTCGACCTGAGACTAAATCTTCGCTTGGTTGCAGGCTGCATGGGAATGGACCAGATGCTTCATCTTGCCGCTGTTTCCCAAACTGAAAAATGGGATCGAGAGCGCCCCCCACTGGCTTTGTTGTGGAACGAAACTCTCGCGGGAGGATGCTGGCTTCCTGGCCTGGCTCGCTCTCTCCCCTCTAGCTTCTCTCTGGCATTTCCTTTGTTTTGACCTTCCCTCTTGCCAGTGGCATCTCTCATCTTCATCTGCCTTCTCTTCTCTCTGTTCTCCCACCTTCCCAAAAGAAGGTGTTATCTTTTTTTGACCTTGTTCTTTACAGGATTTTCTTTTGCAGGATGATGTCACAGCCTTTCCCCTCCTGTGAATAGAACCATTTTGATCAAGACAAAACCACCATGGGATCCCAGGAAAGGTCACCTGGAGCTGCCTTGTGTGGAACCAGCCCCACAAAGAGACCGCCCTTCATGAAGAACTTTTGAATTGAAAAGAACATTTCTATTCATCACGGCATCTTTCCCACATAACAAGGGGGAAGTTGAAAGGCTCACACCTGAACTCGACGAACATCACACTCTACATATTTTGCTTCAGTGTAACCCTAGAACAGTGAACTATTCCTCGAAAAAGGCTTTCATGGCCATTTCAAGAGAAATGCCTTGCAACTGATTAAGAAACTGACCCAGACATAAAGCAAGGGATGAGCTTTCTTGGGTGATTTTCCCCTTAGGGTTACTGTCCCTGGGTCAGTGAGAAGCCATTTATGTTTAATAACGTTATACTGATTAAGAGAAAATAACATTCTGCCCCATCCACCCCCATCTCCCATTCAGTCCTCCTTAGGACCAATTCAGACCTTGCAGGTGAACAAATTTAGTCCTTTTTCATAGCATTAAAAGGTTTTCCTTTTCTTGCAATTAAAAATGTGTATACCATAGATTGAATATCTGGACTTCATTATACAGATCTGTGAGAGGAATGAGACTGCGTCAACGTTGAACTGGAAGGGAATACTATTTTTCATTCTTGTTTCTACCTCCGTCCTAGTTTATTTTCTCTTTCTGCCCTAGACTCGTCTTTCATCTTGGCCCCACCAGATACTCTGAATTGTGGTAAGCCCATCTGACAAAGCCCTGGCAAAGCACAGCTGCCTTTCCAAGAATTAATATCTTCTTATGAGTTTCTATGTCAATTCAGAGTTAAATTGGTAAATCCCAGCATTTTTACTCAAAAGCTGTTGACTTAAGTGTATTTATAGAGCGATCATTAAAACTATCCCCTGTTAGATGGTCACACGTACATACGCACACTTAGACACCTCAACAACCCATGCCGACCTGTCGGTGCGAGTCCTCGATACATTAAAAGGGCTCTACACAAAGAAATAATGACTGTCAGAATTATAATAATTAGTATCTGTTAAAGGAAAGGAAAAAAAGACACTGCTACCTTGTAACAACTTACTGAAATCAGCATTTCCAATTTTCCAAGACTCCCTGCTGAGAAAAAGTCCCACCCTAGATTGATAAGGTGTGGTTGTCATGTGACTCTTGTCAGCCCAGTGATATTGACAAATGGCTTTTAGATTTTCTATAAGAGGGAAACAATCTTCTCTGGGATTCCTAAAGGGAGATGAGCTATAAAGTAGACTATCCCAGATTTTAATAATTCACTTCCTAGGTTTGAGGTCTGTATCTCCTCTTCTAGTTTAATCTGGTTGTTTGATTCTGTTTTTGAATTCAGAGTAAAATGCAGTCATCTGTCAGGATTAAGCCATGTTCTTTCTCTTTCTGTGTAGATGTCCATTTCAGCCCATCCCTGAAGACGCTGCAAGCTGTAATTCTTTAATATGTTTACTGTGATGTAGGTATCCTACTTTCATTTTTCACTTACAGAAAACAGTATTCAGTATTCTCTACATTTGCAAATGTAGAGAGTGATTTAACAGAGAAGCCAGGCTTGATTCCCTAGTCTCTACCTCTGTTCTCCCTTTTGGTTCACAGTGAGGTTTTATAAAATAAAAAATGTATTAGTATATTTAATAGATAGTGAACACAGTCACAGAATCCTAACCGCACAATTTAAATTGACAGCAGTGGGGTTTCTTTATATACAAGAGTCAAGGAAGATTATCAAATTGGACCCAGGGTAAGTTCAGGGCATTAACATTCAGAAACACTTTGATATTTGCAACAGAAATGGACTAAGGACCTCTTAGTTTACCACATAAACTCATCTCTCTTTTCTCTTGATTTCAGAATAAGGAGCTCAATGTCTTTGCTTCATCTTGCAGGGTTTATTAGCTGGCTAATGGACCATCTTTGCATGGTTTCATTTTTCTCATATTTCATTCAATGCACAAGATTTCTGTATTGCCAGTTGCTCTCCGGAGAACATCAGTTTCTGAGGTTTTTCCTTCAAAAACACAGAAGTATTTATGTTTCTCCTCTGTTTGCCAGAAACTGCATAACTTTCAGTCCCCTAGTCACTGATTACGCCTAGTCCACTAAAACAGACCCTGCACCTGGCATCTATTCTTCCTGTATTCTCAGCTAAGTGTCAAGGGCCAGTGGGACACTGTGTACCTGAAGCCACAGGCCTCCGCGGTCCACACTGACGGCTTCCTCTGTCTTGCTGAAGCACAGGGCATCCCTTCCCCCATTTGAATGGAAACCTTCACCTGAAAGTCTTCTCACTGTCTCTTCAGAGCTTCACTGACATCAGAATTCCATATTCCATGGAATGTGTATTTGAAGCAATCGATGGGAGAGACAGAGCGGTTTTCTCTCTATTTTATAATCCTCCATGATAATTAAGTTCATCATGATTTCACACACAGGAATCTAGAATATTCTGAGAAGTTCTCAAAAAATGCTTTTAAATGAAAATGTCAAGATCAGTGAGAACCAGTGTGTGTGTGTGTGTGTGTGTGTGTGAGAGAGAGAGAGAGAGAGAGAGAGAGAGAGAGANCCAACTCTCACATCCATACACGACCACTGGAAAAACCACAGCCTTGACTAGACGGACCTTAGTCAGCAAAGTAATGTCTCTGCTTTTGAATATACTATCTAGGTTGCTCATAACTTTTCTTCCAAGGAGTAAGCGTCTTTTAATTTCATGGCTGCATTCACCATCTGCAATGACTTTGGAGTTAGTTTCCTGGTTGCAAGCCAATGAGTAATATGTCACCCAAATTCAGGTAAACGCAATTTTGTCAGAGATCAAAAAAGAATGTATAGCTATTTCTTGGGAAATGACTCCTTGCCCTCTCAAGGCAGATAGGAATAAGGCCAAAGTTGGGAAAAAATGGAGTATATAAAGCTCCAGTTTGAAAGGCACTGAATAGTAGAAAGATTACTGAGTTAGGTACCTGAGTTAGAAATTCTGATCTGTTCCTCTCATGGAGCAGATTCATGTATTCAATGAGTAAGAGAAGAAAAGTCTCTCTCTTTCTCTCTCTCTCTCTATACATGTGTGTATATATATAAATATTATATAAAATTATATATTATTTGAATAATTGTATAAAATAGAGTGATTTATAAATATTAAAATATTAGCTATTATCATAGAACTTTTGGAAACTTGAATGCCTATCATGAAAGCTACTAAGTCAGCTGGGGTTTTCTTCACTACATATTGATAAGCAAGCAAACAAAACACAAGACGCTGGAAACTAGTAGCTAACAGCTGGGCTGTGTGTCAGTAATAATTAAACAAGGTCACTATGAGACTGTGATGCAATTTGATAAAGCAAGGTCACTCTAATTATGCCTGAATATATGGCAAAGTCAAGGATATCATACAGCCACAAAAATAATCAAATATCTTCCTCTATTGGTTAATATCAGTGACAAGGAAAGAAACACAGCTTCATTTCTCCCATCTCCTAAGGAAACCCATTAAAATATTCAATGGCCTAATGACCCTGTTTCAAGAGAGCATGCAAGATCAAGACCCTCACTTTCCTAAGCCCTTTCCAATATCCAGCAGAAGCATAGACCTTATAACAAGCCTATCTCAACACCCCCTCACTAAGAATGTGCTTCTCTGTGCTGCAAAGAGTTAGTATAACTTGGACTACAGGTATATTCCCTGTGCCTTTGGCTGAGACATTAAAAAAATACACAGTATATATAACTTCTTAAACAAAATAAGACTCATGCTTAAAGCTATTTTTTTTTAAATTTTCATTTTATCAGTCTTTGTAAAGATGCTTTTTATAGTATCCTATCATACATATGTTATTCACTTTGAAAATATATAACATGTAAGTATTATACAAAATTGTTATGCTTGCAAATTTATAAAGTATGCTATGAAATTTTCTACTTTTTTTCCCCAACTTTATTGAGACATATAGACATATAACTTAGTTAAAGTGTACAATGGAGTGATCTGATACATCTACAATTGTCCCTTGGTATTCTCAGGGGACTGGTTTAAGGACCCACTAAAGACACCAAAATTCAAGGAAACTCCATCCCTTATATGAGCCACCTTGGTGGCTCAGACAGTAAAGAATCTGCCTGCAATGCAGGAGACTTGGGTTGATCCCTGACTTGGGAAGATCCCCTAGAGAAGTATTCCCCTGCTCCAATATTCTTGCCTGGAGAATTCCATGGACAGAGGAGTCTAGCGGGCTCCAGTCCATGGGGCCGCAAAGAGCCCTTATATAAAATGACACATTATTTGCATATAACTTAAAAACATTCCCCCTTATACTCTAAATCATCTCTAGATTGAATATAATAATGAAAAAAGCTAAATGCTATGTAAATAGTTGCAAATACAAATGCAAAGCTAGGTAAATAGTTGCCTATGTGTGGCAAATTCAAATTTTGCTCTTTGAACCTTTCTGGAATTATTTTTGATTTATATATGTGGAAGAGTCAGACACGAGTGAGCGACTGAACTGAACTGAACTGATGTATCTATTCTGGGAAATGATTACCACAATAAGGTTAGTTAACCTCCATTTCCTATATTACTATCATTTATATGTGTGTGATGATAATATTTAAGATCTACCCTTTTAAAAACTTTCAGTATATAATGCAGTACTATTAATTATAGTCCTCAAGCTGTGCATTTAGATCCAGAATTTACTTATCGCTGGAAACTTGTACACTTTGACCAATGTCTCTCCAGTTCCCCCACCCTCCCACCTCCTTCCTGACAACCATCAATCTGCTCTATTTCTATGAGTTTTTATTTTTTTTAAGATTCCAGAAGTAAGTGGAAACATGCGGTATCANGCAGTACTATTAATTATAGTCCTCAAGCTGTGCATTTAGATCCAGAATTTACTTATCGCTGGAAACTTGTACACTTTGACCAATGTCTCTCCAGTTCCCCCACCCTCCCACCTCCTTCCTGACAACCATCAATCTGCTCTATTTCTATGAGTTTTTATTTTTTTTAAGATTCCAGAAGTAAGTGGAAACATGCGGTATCACAAAATTTTCTTAATATAGTTTTATTCATGCAACAACTCTGTAAGGTAAATATATATATATATATATATATCTACACAAGTAGTTTTCTCATTTAAAAATGAGAAAATTAAAATGTAGCTAAAAAAATTATAGCATATCAGCAACTGATAAGGATTGGACTTCATTCAATGTAATTTAGTGTTGTTGATGCCATTCAAATGTTTCTCCTTACTTTAAAATTCTTCAGGATCTAGCTTGCCTTTTTGTACACAATATGTATTAACATCTTTGCTATATTATTATAGCTTTATTGGTGGCTCATAAATCTGGTGGTTCATAAACCTGATCATTCCTTTGCAAAGGTTTAAAATCTCAAGTGTGACAATATGATTGGTTGCATTATGTGAGCAGTGTAGAGGTTAAGATAATAGACTTGGGTGTCTAACAGCTCAGGTTAGAATGCTGGTTCCACTAAGGCTTGACTGGCCTTGGATATATTTTAAAACATATTTGTGCCTTAATTCCTCATATATAAAAATAGAATTAGTGGCATTTTTTCACAAGATTGCTGCTATATTAATTAATTTTAAAATATACATCTGTTTAATATAGTAAAATTTCCCATTTGGGGCAGAAAATTCTATTTCAGAAGTCATTGTAAATTGTCTCATAGCTATTCACCAGTTCAGTCTAGTGGTTCAAACATTATTCCTGAAATTCTGCATCCCACGTGTATCACATTTACTGAGTGACTCAGCTGCCTCTTAGGTTCATATCTCTATCCAAAGAAGGAACATAAATGTCCACTTGCCACAGGGCAAGAGTCACATTATTTCTGAGACTTTAGATCCTGTAACAGTGAAGTGAGTGAAAATATTAGTCACTCAGTAGTGTCCAACTCTTTGCAATCCCACGGGCTAGAATCTGCAAAGTTCCTGTCCTTGGGATTTTACAGGCAAGAATACGAGAGTGGGTAGCCATTCTCCTCCAGAAGATCTGAACTCAGAGATCAAACCCAAGTCTCCTACATTGCAAGCAAAATCTTAATCGTCTCAGCCACCAGAGAAGCCCCAGCTCCTCTATACGTGCTGAATGAAACTGTCTAAATAAAGGAGTCCAAGATGAGTCCCAGCATTCCTCCACTGTGGGCGCAGTACTGGGATGCACTCACAAATTAAGATAAATAGAGAAAAATAAATGACAACAAATCATTTTTCAGGCTCAAGTAGTGTTCTAGTGCTTGCTGGAGGAATATATTGGTACAAACATCAGGCTTACTGCTGATTTCAACATTTATTTTCTTAATTAATGAACTTTAAACATATTAGAATTATGTCACACAATGCAGGCCCTATTTTCAATGTCACATGAAAAGAACTATTTGAGGAATATGAATCTTAGGAAATAATAACACTTATGTATTAAGTTAGTCCTAAAAGCTAATCCTCACCTTGAGGTATGGTCGTTAAATATAGTTCAGAGAAGTAAAGAAAGTTTAGTGTTATTTTTGTAGTACTCTATATAATTGACCTCCATTTATATGAAGCGAGGGAGTCAGTTTTTTTTAAAATGTGTGTTACTACCTGTAAAACATCCTATGTGAGATTTTGAAATAAAATATTAAAGGGAAAATCAAGGAAAAATGTAAAAATAGGTTCATTTAAAGGATGATGACAAATTGCACAATCATGATGGTACGTTTCATTTATTTATGTTACCAAACAGATTTTGTCTCTGACTCCCAAAGCCTACAATACCTTCAGTTCCAGCCTCCATGTCCAGGGCAGGTACACACTGCACAAGCAAAGACCAGTTCCGATGGAGGGTGAGCGTACATACATTGTAGGTGCTAGTGTTGTATTTTGATGGTCATAATGTGCACGGTCTAGATATATATATTTATATACATGTTTGTGTGTATGCATATATATATATATATATATATATAACGTATTTTTAGGTTGTATATATAATGTGAGCTTTATAAATTTGAAAATTGAAACAATGACTTGGCCAATGTCATGTACCTAGAAAGTCATAGGACTTGACATTTCAATGCTCAGAAACAGGAATTACTTACTGTAAATACAGCATTATTTCCAATAATCTTGGAAAAGTTGATTGCATTATTCATGTAAATAAAATAATTTTATTATTAAAATAACCAATTAAATAGTTTATTAAGTTTCCATTGAGACTATTAAATAAAATAGCCACGGTGTTCATCCAAAGCTTTTTTTTTTTCCCCCTTTTGCATTGTCTGACAGAAATGAAAAGATTTCCCTTACTCTATTCCCTTCTGCCTTGAATAGAGCAAAGCCTTTTGCCTGGAAAGCAGTTTGTCTAAGAAAGCAGTCTTCTGAGGCCAAAAACTTTGCCAAAGGCCCTGAAAGAGTGAGGCCTCTTTATTTTAAATTAAAGACATTGCTATTATAAATGCAATACTACAAGCCTTCAATTTAACCATTAGAGCTTTCCCTCATTTTACTCAAAGGAAATAATTTCTGTGAACAAAGTACTTTAGTGAATCCTTGTTTATTTGAAGACTATTTTTCAAGACTATAGACTCTGAAAAGAAACCAGTTTATAAACAGTAAATATTTTTAAAACTATGAAATACAAGAATCATGAGAAATGAAGGAGGCTGGTGACCTACATGTCCTACCTCACTGGGGAACATGGGGCTCATCACCATGCAAGGATGACAGGCGTGTGGATGTGCCAAGGAACCTGAGGATTGCGGGGCCACCAGAAGTCAAGAGAAAGGGTGGAACAGACTCTCCTCAAAGCCTTCAGGAGGAACCAACCTGCCCATACCTTGATCCTGAACTTCTAGCCTCCTAAGCTGGGAGAGAATACATTTCTGTTGCTTTAGGTCACCACGTTTGTGGTACTTTTGTGCAGTGGCCCTGGGAATCTGAGGTACTAAATAAGCTCACTTAAGGCATCAATTTTTTTCCCTTATTCTTTGTGGGAAAAATCTTTAAAACTGAAAATATCAATGGTCTTCAATTTCTTATTTGTCTCTAATAACTAAAATCTAATAGATTATATTACTGTTCTTGATTCTATATAATAATGTCTTTTATTAAATATGGCTGAAGTATAATTTGTACACTTAGACAAGCCACATTTCCATTTTCTAAGTCTTGATGTCACTTAAGAATTATGAAATTATCAGGAAATCAATTAAAGCACAGGTTTTACAAATTTGAAATAATTCATAGAGCAATGGAATTTAATACAAAATCTCCAATATTCCATACTTAACACTCTATCTTAAAGACAGGTAGCCAACTCAGCTGAGGGGATTTCTGTACAGTGTAGCTGTGATATTGGGGGACTCAGGAGACTCTAGAACTCTGATATGGGAATGGAAATATGTGCTCCCCAATTTTAGCCATGAGAACCTGAATAAGTTAATTAACCTCTCTATGCCTCAATTCCCATTTTCATAAATATGGAGATAATAGCTGTCTCATTGGACGATGTGGTTTAAATGAGTAAGAACATGTAAATCACTTAAGGACAGTGTCCAGCATGGATTAAGCTTTGATATTTAATACTATTGGAGTGATGATATAATTTACTTTCAACTGTAAAAGTGGATGAAACTGCTTTAATAAACCTGGATGATATAAGCTAAATGTCTGTGGTAAACTGAAACAACAGTTCAGTTCAGTCACTCAGTCATGTCAGACTCTTTGTGACCCCATGAATCGCAGCACGCCAGGCCTCCCTGTCCATCACCAACTCCCGGAGNTGGCATTGCCTTTCTTAAGGACTGGAATGAAAACACATTTTCCAGTCCTGTGGCCATTGCTGAGTTTTCCAAATTTGTTGACATATTGAGTGCAGCACTTTCACAGCATCATCTTTTAGGATTTGAAATAGCTCAACTGGAATTCCATCACCTCCACTAGCTTTGTTTACAGTGATGCTTCCTAAGGCCCATTTGACTTTCAGTACTTGGATGCAATCTCAAAACCGCAGAATAATCTCTGTTTGTTTCCAAGGCAAACCATTCAATATCACGATAATCCTAGTCTATGCCCCAACCAGTAACACTGCAGAAGCTGATGTTGAATGGCTCTATGAAGACTTACAAGACTTTCCAAAACTAACACCCCCAAAAGATGTCCTTTTCATTATAGGGACTGGAATGCAAAAGTAGGAGATCTAGAAACACCTGGAGTAACAGGCAAATTTGGNAGGCAAACCATTCAATATCACGATAATCCTAGTCTATGCCCCAACCAGTAACACTGCAGAAGCTGATGTTGAATGGCTCTATGAAGACTTACAAGACTTTCCAAAACTAACACCCCCAAAAGATGTCCTTTTCATTATAGGGACTGGAATGCAAAAGTAGGAGATCTAGAAACACCTGGAGTAACAGGCAAATTTGGCCTTAGAGTACAGCATGAAGCAGGGCAAAGACTAATAGAGTTTTGCCAAGAGAACACACTGATCATAGCAAACACCCTCTTCCAACAACATAAGAGAAGACTCTACACATGGACATCACCAGATGGTCAACACCAGAATCAGAATGATTATATTCTTTGCAGCCAAAGATGGAGAAACTCTATACAGTCAACAAAAACAAGACCGGAGGCTGACTGGGACTTAGATCATGAACTCCTTATTGCCAAATTCAGACTTAAATTGAAGAAAGTGGGAAAAACCACTAGACTATTCAGGTATGACCTAAATCAAATCCCTTATGATTATACAGTGGAAGTGAGAAATAGATTTAAGGAACTAGATCTGATGGACAGACTGCCTGATGAACTATGGATGGAGGTTCATGACATTATACAGGAGACAGGGATCAAGACTATCACCAAGGAAACGAAATGCAAAAAAGCAAAATGGCTTTCTGAGGAGGCCTTACAAATAGCTGTGAAAAGAAGAGAAGTGAACAGCAAAAAGAAAAGGAAAAATATATCCGTTTGAATGCAGCATTCCAAAGAATAGCAAGGAGAGATAAGAAAGCCTTCCTCAACAATCAGTGCAAACAAATAGAGGAAAACAACAGAATGGGAAAGACTAGAGATCTCTTCAAGAAAATTAGAGATACCAAGGGAACATTCCATGCAAAGATGGGCTCAATAAGGGACATAAATGGTATGGACCTAACAGAAGCAGGAGATATTAAGAAGAGGTGGCCAGAATACACAAAAGAACTGTACAGAAAAAGCTCTTCACAACCCAGAATGGCCAAGGTGTACCTTTTTCATCCAGTCAGCTGGGGACAGAGTTATGATGAGGATACAAATGTCTTGGATTTTTAGTCCTTTAAACCTAACTGTCTTAACCAGAACCATTAGAGGGTTTTCAGGAAGAGTCATAATGAGTTCACAGTAACTCATTTCAAGTGTGGTATGTGGCAATATGTGGGACACCAGGGAACTGATTCTCTTGAAATTTCCTCCTTGCAAATTCAATCCTGGTTAAATTTTTGAGATGGTAATAGTACCGTTCTCAAAGTCTCAGTAGAAAGAAATGCTTATAATCAAGGATACATTGCCTTTTTTCTAGGTCTGTGGACTGTATTTGTGAAGTTCTCCCCCAAAAGGGCTCATTTTGTTCAAAGAAAGAGATCATTTTTAACATTTTCTGATATCAGTTGATCTCTCATTTTCAACCAGTGCTGTTTATTGTTCATACTTGATATTACCCAGTATCAGAAATTTTCAGTAGACAGCAAAAAAAAAAAAAAAAATTAACACACACTAAAAAAAAATAATCTGTCAAACTGTCAAAATGGGCATGAATCATTCCTAAAGCATTAGCTAGGGTGAGACAAGGGCCAAAAGAAATTGAATTAAAAAGGGAAGGAGGGGTCCTTAAATATCCACACTTAGGTTAAGAAAAAGACATATAGGAAAGGGAGGGGAAGCCTGTTGTATTCATGATCTACAGATGGTCCAGCTAGGCAAGAAGAGAGTATTACTATTAAGCTTTCTTAGATACAGTCACAGACAGTTAAGTGGAATAGTAGAATAATCCACTGGACAGATAAACAATAAAAGACACTCTGGAAACCCTGTTATTGTGCAAGATTCTCTTAAGAACCCTGGTGATAATTTGTCAAAATTGCTCTTAAAACAGTTATATAACTGGCTGCCCATAACTGGACATACTGGGCTTCCCTGGTTTAGCAGTTAAGAATCCACCTGCCTATGTAAGAGACATAAGTTTGATCCTTGGGCCGGAAAGATCCCCTGGAGAAGGAAATGGCAACCCACGCCAGTATTCTTACCTGAGAAATCCCATAGACAGAGGAGCCCAGCAGGCTACAGTCCATGGGGCTACAAATGAGTCAGACATGACTTAGTAGCTAAACAACAGCAATGAGAACAAGTGGACGTACTAGGAGCTAAAAACTCGCATCTCTGCCCAGAGCATAAGCACCGAAAGTTGGGAGACCTGAGAATTTTTATCATCATGTGTCTTAGACCACTGAGTTTATATCTAAGCATGTGAAAAATCAATAAATATAAAGTAAAACTTAAATCTCTCTCCTAGGCAAGGGATCTGGTGGTGGCATCTCTCAGGGCCATTTTTAATAGGAAATGAGAAAGCAAAATTCTTTTCGTGAACTAGACACAGAGCCAGTGGAGTGTGCTGAAATAAGCTGAATATGGCTGACCTTTGAGTTGGACTCCAAGTGTTATACCCCAGCAGATGTCAAAAATGTCCTTGAAATAAAAAGCTGACTGGGAAATATCAGCAAGAAAGAGTTGATGTTAGAGATCGAGAAGAAGGAAACGGATAAGCCAAGGTGGAAGGGGGAAGACGTGGTCTTCAGCACCTGCCTGGACAGCCTCTGTTGTTTCTGGTGCAGTTTGAAAAGAAACAAAAGCAAAAATTTGATCCAAATGAAATGGGGCATTCTTTTTGTGTAACAGAATCATTTAACTCAACACTGCCTTTCAAACTTACATTCAGTGAAAAGATTCCATACAGCTCTTGAATAGCTCAGTTTGACCTGTGTTGAGCACTAGATTCTAGTGTGTTACGTCTTGCTTCTTACTGCTTCTGAATGTCTGGACAGAGAATGACATTAGCTGAGATGCTGGGACTGGAATTAACATCTTATTAAGGTATCTATAGAGTCTGTGACATAAAAAAGAACATCAGACTTTCTTTCTTTTTTTTTTTCTTTTCCCCAATCAGTGCTGCTGACAGATAGAAGGATTTTGTCCAGTCAGCTTGTGACGAGAATGTATTTTCTGAAATGAAGTCAAAGAAAAAATTTGCTCTTCTGTTTCCTTTTTCTGAGGAGGGTACATGTACTGTGGTTATTTGACAGATCAATAGAATGCCAAATGTTGGACAGTTCAAAAGGTATTGTGAACCTACTAGGAATGCTTGTTTTTGGTGAAATCTGTTTTTGATGCTATTTGAATAGTTATGAATTTCAAGGATAAAAATAATTAGTATGTACTGAGATTGTACTGTGGCTCATGACCTATCTCATTAAGGATTTGACATTGATAATGTCATTCTATCATCATAGCAACTCTATCAGTTGATTCTTATCCTCAATTTATAAATTTTCTAAATTTATTTAAGTAGTAAGTACAATACTGTGATGCTTTCTTCTACCGGATGTCGTGAATTGCTTCTCATTTTATCTATAGACTTTAAAAGCTAAATGTTTATAGAAAGATTGAGCAGAAAGTCCAGAGACTTCTTACGCACTCCCTCCCCATCAACACAGTTTCCCCTGTTACTATTTCATGCCTTGTGAGTGAGTGAAAGTCACTCAGGTATGTCTGACTCTTTGTGACCCCATGGACTATACAGTCTATGGAATTCTCCAGGCCAGAATACCGGAGTGGGTAGCCTTTCCCTTCTCCAGGGGATCTTCCCAACCCAGAGATCGAACCCAAGTCTCCTGCATTGCAGGCAGATTCTTGACCAGCTGAGCCACCACGGAGCCCTTAGAGTGGGACATTTGTTGCAACTGATGCATTGATGCTTAAACATTATTGTGTTTATCCAAGTTTGCATTAGGGCTCACTCTGTCTTGTACATAGTTCTTTGGGTTTTCACAAATGTATAGTGACATGTAGCCACTATTACAGTTTCATATAGAATATTTTCTCTGCCCTAAATACAGCCTGTACTAAACATGTTCATTCCTCCCTTCCTCCCCTATAGCAGCCAGCAACCACTAATCTCTACCGTCTCCATAGTTTTGCCTTTTCTAGAATTTCATATAGTTGGAATCATTCAGTGTGTAGTCTTTTTCAGTCTGTTATCTTGCACTTAGTAAAATACATTTAACATTCTCCATGTCTTCTCGTGGCTGGATAACACATTTCTCCTCAGTGCTAAATAATAGCCCATCGAATGGATGTAATGAAGATTATGTATGCATCACCAATTGAAAGATATCTTTGTTGCTTCCAGGTTTTTCATCTATTTAATTCTGACTGGCATTATCACATTTTTAGCATATCATCTTGAATCATGTGTACCTGTGAATACATACATACACATGACCTTCCCTGTGCCTCAGTGGTAAAGAATCTGCTTGCAATGCAGGAGACCTCCTGCAATACAGCAGACCCAGTATCAGCCCCTGGGTTGGGAAGATACCCTGGAGAAGGAAATGGCAACCTACTCTAGTATTCTCACCTGGGAAAT
Organism: Neotragus moschatus; assembly: GCA_006410615.1. NCBI lineage: Eukaryota > Metazoa > Chordata > Mammalia > Artiodactyla > Bovidae > Neotragus > Neotragus moschatus. The sequence goes on along the minus strand of SJYA01002610.1, from coordinate 312,648 downwards.
CCCGTGGAGCCTGGCATGGCTACAGTCCATGGGGTCACAAGAATTGGACATGACTTAGCAAGTAGCAAGCCACCACCACCATATATAACCATTGTAATATTCTATTAAGCAATCTATTAAGTAAGCAATTTCCAAATCCATAGTTTGATTTTCAGCACTTAAGATTTTCAGCTTAAGATATAAGGAATTGAATTGACATGTGCAAAAAAATTGACAGCCAAATAAAAGTACACAATTAATTCTTACATTTTCAAAATAATTCAAATTAAAGGTGAAAACTTATATTAAAAAATGCTTAGTCGTAAAAATACTATAAATGAAATTTTTTTAGTCATAAAAATCATATAGAAGAAAAAGGCATCTATTTTTCAAGGTAAACTGGAAAATAATGTAAATTTAGTTTGACAAATTAGAGAAAATATGAGGAAATTTGAAGAGGAAGGAAAGGATGTTATATAAACATGAAATAATTTGTGTTTATAATGTCAGAGTAATTATGACAGTCATATTTCTTTGTGTAGAGCATCTTTGATCTATTGAAGACTTAGACAACTCACAAACAATACCTTTCTAGACATAGAGGAACGGATGTCATTTTTCTAATTAAAAATAAACCTATGCATGGGGGAATATGTAGTTTATTCTCGAGAAAAAATATCTTGAAGATTGATGCTGATTTTTATGGGGATCAAAAGTGAAACCAAATAAACAAAACAAAGGAAAAACACATAGAGACAAAACAAGGGAGGACACAAATCTAATGTTTTCTACACAAAACGTCTGGCCATGTTCCCCTTGGTGTTCACCACTTTCTAACATAGAAATAACTAGTTTCCAATGTTTCTGCAAATAAGAAAAGAGTATATAGATGCATATACCCCAAATATAGTCAGAGAAATAAGTATAGTAAACCAAATCCAAAGTATACTCAGAGTATGTTCGCCACATTCAAATGAAACCACAGTGATTATTTGAAGATATGGGTCAAACCAAGCTCACACACAATTAGATTAAAATTGTGAAGTGAAGTCATCTTTTTGCATCCTCTCTTCCTTTACTGGAAACATAGTGTTCTCGGCTTTCCTTATCACTATATTCCTTGTGCCTAGATGAGAGCTTGACATGGAATAGGAGCTCACTCAATAATTAATTAACTGATTGTTTCTAAGCTTGTACATTTCTAAGAATCATGGGGACGGAGCAGAGAGGCAGTGAGTACTATGCCTACCAGACACTCAGCAGCCTGTCCTAATTGTTGCCTTCGAATTAGGAATGCCATATAGCTTCAGAGAGTATTGGTTTGCAAAGTTATTGGTAAATATTCAATCTGTCCACGCTATCTCCAATGTGAACAAAAAAGGCACAGTCTGTCTAAGCTGGTGAAAAAAAGATCCCAAATTATAGACTAATGGATATTGTCCTTGTTGCTTACTGCTTTCCAAATGCAGATCTTGGCTAAAGCTCATGTGTACATATGATAATCATATGCCCACACATAAATGACATCCAATTTCTAGCATAAGCACTCACATAGCGGCATCTGTCATTAGAGGAGAGGGCTTCAGGGGAGGGAGGAAACAATGTGGCTCTGTTGGGGAGGATGGGGACCTTTGACCCAGGGTCCTATGGCTGTGTTATCATGCTCTCCCCATTTCTCTCTCTTATACTCACTGTCTCTGGGGATCAAGACCAATTCACAGAGTGGTACTGGCTTTAGGAAAAAAAAAAAATCAATGACCTATTCTCTTGGTCAGAGTAGGAAGTGTTGTGATGGCAGTCACCGCAGCAGGAGATGGAGAGGAAAATGAAATAAAAGGATGCCATATCAAGGGATGGGATATAATTATGCTTGCGGAAAAGTACGCTCAATAAGCAGATTGCTGGGGAGTGACAGAGGCTAGCTTTTCATAAACATGAAATTGGAATTGGGTTAAAAAATTAGGACACTGACGCTCTTTCTCTGAGTCAGGAAAGTATGATAATAGAGGTGATTTCCATCTCCGCTGCTACCTGCCATTTGTCAGGCACCTAATTACACTTGGTTAGAGGGGGGCTGCAGCCAAAGCTCTTCATTGTGCAAAACCTGGAGGAGGCTTCTGTGCGACTCATCTGCTTTGTTTTCATTTTGTTTTTTGAAGTCAAACTGTTTCCAGGGAACTGAGGAAGGAAATGAGGAAGCGAGGAAGGAAGACAGGCCGGCAAGCAGGAAGAATGGAGGCAGGCAGGACAGGAAGAAGGAAAGACTGGTGCCTTTAGGTGTTTGTGTGTCTGCGTGCTCAGCTGTGTCTGACTCTTTGAGACACCTCTAGACTTCACCCCTTGACTCCCCTGTCCATGGGATTCTCCAGGCAAGATACTGGGGGGTGTTGCCATGCCCTCCTCCAGGGGACCTTCCCGACCCAGCGATCATATCTGCATCTCTCCTGCATTGGCAAGCGGGCTCTTTACCACTGAGTCAGGTCCCTTTCAATTTTTCGTACCAACAGCTTTGGGAAATCACTTATGGACCAAGTGATAGGAAAGAAGGAAGGACAAGAAGGAGAAAGAAGAAAGCCAGGCTGCTCACGTCTGGGAGGAAGCATGCATCTGGCTCAGCGCAAGCTTTGGGAACTCGGCCACTCCCCTTTAGTCATTACAGAAAGAGACCTGCCAAGATGAGAAATTACCACAGGAGGGCTGGATATTAGGATTAATTGTCTTGAACCAGAGCAGTGGAGCAGGGATACAAGGCATATCCAGGTGGAGATAATGACACCAATGAGCAGTCCTTACTTTTTTTTTTTTTTTTTGCCTAAAGAAAAGAAGAAATTTAAGCAATGATACCATCTTCACCAGGTTTCCCTGTGTGGCTTAGATGGTAAGGAGTCAACCTACAGTGCCGGAGACCTGGGTTTGATCCCTGGATCGGTAAGATCCAGGGTTGGAGAAGGGAATGACAACCCACTCCAGTATTCTGGCCTGGAGAATTCCATGGACAGAGGAGCCTGGTGGGCTACATACAGACCATGGGGTTGCAGAGTTGAACACAACTGAATGACAACTACTCTCACTAAGGGCATATCAACATTTAAGTAAATACAAGGGGAAACACGGCTTTATCTTATTCTAGGGGCACTCTATAGAGCTATCACTATCTTCTCAGTGCTTAGTATAGTATCTATTATATAATAAACTCACAGCCAGTATTTTCATTAATATGCTGTTGATTAAATCATCAGTGCCTTCACTCAACTCCCTTACGATCGCCCAAAATTACATTATAATGATTGAGTGAAGAGAAAGATGGCACGACCTTAGAATCATCGGTGTACTTTGGTGAAGTAGAGCCCTGGCAAAAAGGAACCCATGTTTTGTCAAAAGACAACCCTGATTAGTATCAACTCCCAAAGGCAGGTAAGCATTTCCGGTAGAGACCGTTCACAAGAGAAATTTGGCTAGCATCTGGGATTGGAACCCAAGAGGAAGGAGCTACCAAAATCTGGGCAGCAACCAAAGTTGATGGGTTTCAGTTGCTGAAAAGAAACGAGTCTGGGAGGAGAAAGGAAGATGGCATCTTAGTGAACAGCATGTGACAAGGAGGATCCTACATCGCCCCCTGGAGGAGGTGAAGGTCAAGGCAGGATCAAGCTTGCAGTTTAAATCACTCCATAAAGTTAAGATCAGCTGATTGATTTGACGGTTTTAGGAAGTATTTGTAAATTGCAGCTCTGACTTTCAAGGAAAGTTTGCCTTCAATTCATTGAGAGAGGTAAGTTAGAAATGGAATCACTTGGAAACAATTGGTAGAGCTTGCCAGATATTTATGTCGTCATCAATGAGTAGACTGTCAGAAAGCAAGGACTACACAGAGTATATTCAACTTTCCCCAAACCTTTGTTTCCTAACGCAAAGATGAAGCGGGAAGGATGTTGGGAAAAGTGATTTGTTCATATCCTCAAAGTCTGTGTCCTGGATCTTAACTAAAATCACTGTCTCTTTAAACAGGCAGGGTGGGCTTTGACTGTGTCCAACAGGGAGCAGAGGCCTCGTCTAATTTGGAAGAGTGCAGGCATCCTTGTCAAAGCCAAGAGGAGCTCCAATCAGATTCTCCGTCAGAGCCTGACCCCATCAATCAGAGTGGCCTGTGGTCACAGTTTTCTGGGAAATGTTGAAAATTATCATCTACAGTAAATCTGCTGCCTGAAATGTCTTTATATTGTCTATATTTTATTAAAAAAAATAGTTGTGCATCTTTTATCCCTTTTGTGTCTTTAAACTTTGCTGTAACAATATGTAGTTGTATACTCGCCCGACTGACAATGACTGGAAATCCCTACAAAGAACAAAGATTTTTTTCAGTTTTTCTTTATTTTGAATAAAAATGCTTGGGATAAATCAACATTGTGTTATTATCAAAAGACCCCACATACAGTCTTTTGAGATATTGGCAGACGTGAGACATGATCCTGGCCTTAAGGGCCTCTTGGTATTTCTAAATAAAGAGACATGTTCCTAAAATCACTGCTAGGGTATGAGGAGAGAGATTGTAAGGAGGAGAGGAAACTCTGAGACACAGGATGCATGGACAGAGGTATGGAGAATAGAGAGACATGGTCCATTTATATATGAAGAGGTGGCCTGATGTGGTTACACCCAGGATGAGCAGAAAGCAAAATATGACACTGAAAAAGCAGATTGGAACCAGACTGTGTGAGTATAAACTGGCTTGGGGATGGAAGAGAGAGTACTAAGTGACAAAAGCACCTTGGGAAAACTAGAGAATGAGGATATGATAATGGTCTTGAGGTTGTTATCTCATTATACTTGGTAGAACTCTATTTCTTGGTGTGAAAACAGTCATCATTTTAAGTTATGTAATGCTTTATGCATTAAGATAGATTCTTAGGAGAAGACAGCTCCTTAGCTATCAAATAATTTAATCCACTTTACTATTATTCCAGCTACATGCATGCATGCTCAGTCGCTCAGACATGTGACTCTTTACAACCCTGTGGATTGCAGCCCAGCGGCTCCTCTGTCCATGGAATTTTCCAGGCAAGAATACTGGCGTGGGTTGCAATTTTCTACTCCAGAGAACCTCCCAAACCCAGGGATTGAACCTGCGTCTCCTGCATTGGCAGCAGACTCTTTACCACTGCACCACCTCGGAAGTCCATTCGAGTCACACTATAGAGAGGATAATGCCCTGACCAGCTACTTAGCCAGCTTGCATTAGAACAGATGTATCTCATAGCGCACCTAGTTCAGTGGTTGGAATTTCACTTCTCTCTTCTGTTGAACTAAATCTGCCTGAGTAGTTCTGCCATCCAGTCTTGCTCTCTGGGATCACACAGAGAGTTCTAAATTTCCCACACATTACAGATCTGCAGCTATTTCACAAAACTGCCTGTCTCCGTGATGTATTCTCATCTCCATGCTGCTGTTCACGATGCGTGATTTAGATTTCCTACTCTCTTCTTGTGCATTTACTCACCCATCAAAGCCCCTTTCCTTAAAGAATGGGCCCTAAAATGAAGGGAAAAAATCTAGTTGTGACCTATGGAAGACAGTAGAAGGTAACTAACACTCCCCATTCCCTGTTCTATATTTCTGTAAAAATTCAACAGCTATAAATTATTGAGCAGACACCCCAGGATAGGCATAAATCAGTCATTTGTAAGAATGATTATCTCTGTTTTAACAATGAGGAAACTGAATGTCAGAGAGGCCATATAACTGGCCTAAATGCAACCACATAGCAAGTGATGGAGTAAAATTTAAATCTAAGTAAGTCTCGCTACAAAGTCTGCTTCTTTTCATCATGCCGTGCTAGCTTTCCTTTACTTACCAAGCTCAATCAGCAGGTCTCCGGACAATGAATATGGATACATCTAACAGTATATATTTCAAAGACCAGTGTAATCAGTTTCTCAGTCTAGTTTATCTAACTTCAATTTGAATTCATAAGTAATCCTTGGATGTAAGCAGTCATGGCAAAAAAAAAAAATATATATATATATATATATATATATATAGTAATGGCTTGTAGGACATGGTAATGTCAAGAGATGGAGAAGGAAATAGCAACATACTCCAATATTCTTGCCTTGGAAATCCCATGGACAGAGGAGCTTGGCAGGATGTAGTCCATGGGTCGCAAAGTGCTGGACATGACTCAGAGATTTAACAAAAACAACAGTGTCAAGAAGAGCATTGAGCTTAAACATTGAGTTGGGAGGTTGGTTATAAGAGGAAATTGGGCAGGTATGTTATGGCCAGTTAAGCAATTAAAATATTTTTATTTCCAAAAATATGTTAAAAATTTATATGCAACAGTTTTATTAGGCTATTTTCCTTTTGCTACAAATATGGTCCCAAGTAGTACCTGGTGTCCTTTGACAAGGCCAGCATGATTCACAATAGACTTATAGATCCTTCAGTTCAGTGCAGTTCAGTTCATTCGCTCAGCATGTCTGACTCTTTGCGACCCCATGGGCTGCAGCATACGAGGCCTCCCTGTCCATCACCAACTCCTGGAGCTTGCTCAAACTCATGTCCATTGAGTCGGTGATGCCATTCAACCATCTCATCCTCTGTCATCCCCTTGTCCTCCCGCCTTCAATCTTTCCCAGCACAGGGTCTTTTCCAGTGAGTCAGTTCTTCGCATCAGGTGGCCATATATTGGACTTTCAGCTTCATCATTAGTCCTTCCAATGAATATTCAGGACTGAGTTCCTTTAAGATAGACTGGTTTGATCTTGCAGTCCAAGTGACTCTCAAGAGTCTTCTCCAACACCACAGGTCAAAAGCATCAATTCTTCAGCTCTCAGCTTTCTTTATGGTCCAACTCACATCCATACATGACTACTGGAAACACCATAGCCTTGACTAGATGGACTTTTGCTAGTTGTGGATCCTTCAGCATCTTGTAATTTGTCCTTGAAAATTTAACCTCAGATGGCACCTCCATTATTCAATGGTGATACAAGATAAACCTATTTCTTAATATACAAAGAAAAAAATTAAATAGAATATTATTTTACCATTGGTATAACGGAGCAGAGGCATCTTCAGTTTTGAGCAAATGATGTGAAAATTTTATGGAACATCTTTGTTTAAGGAATTTTGCAGGACATCCTTTGACCTGTGACCTATCCAAATTGTTAGGCTAATGGGTTGTGCTACAGTGAATTCTAGTCAACCAGTGAGCCTTTTTCATATCTACTTGACTCACAAGGATGAATAAAAACTTGAAAATTTGGGGTTTTGTTTCAACTTATATTTGCAATTTCAGAAAATACTATTTTTCATACCCTCCGTATTATACAATTTGTTTTGATAGTCTATATTTTGATGAATATCTGTGGAAAAAATAATTGTTTCCACTGACTTATCTTGACCTAAAAATGCAAACATAATTGATTATAGCAGGAGAAAATTAAGTTCTTAGATGGCGTGAGCCTGTGTTGTGTCTGGATTCCAATATTCCTGCCAACAACTGCCAAAGATACAAAGCTCAATTTCAAATAAAATTTAAAAAAAAAATGAAGATATTATGAAATTATTTCAACTATGAAAAGTAACATCTGAAAAATATGGTGAGTCTTTAGGCCAAGTCATTATAGGGAAACTTTAAGAGTTAGAATTTTGCTAACTTGAGAATGCCTCTTTTACTTAATTTTCTGCCTGTATATTAAAAAAAAATACAATTCTAAGATAGGCTTCTTTACAAATGTTTACAAATGTTTTTAATTTTTTTTTCACTGCTTTGGGTCTTTGCACGCAGGTTCCTCTTGTTGTGTTGTGTGGGTACTCTTCATTGCGGTGTGAGGGCTTCTCATTGCAGCGGCTTCTCTTGCTGTGAGCATGGACTCTAGGGCGTGAGAGCTTCAGCAGTTGTGACACAAGGGCTTAGTAGTTGCAGCTCACAGGCTTAGTTGCTCTGTGGCAACATGTGGAATCCTCCCTTACCAGGTATTGAACCTGTATTCCCTGCATTGGCAGGCAGATTCTTAACCACTAAGCCACCTGCTAAGTCGCTTCAGTCGTGTCCGACTCTGTGCGACCCGAGAGATGGCAGCCCACCAGGCTCCCCCATCCCTGGGATTCTCCAGGCAAGAACACTGGAGTGGGTTGCCATTTCCTTCTCCAATGCATGAAAGTGAAAAGTCAAAGTGAAGTTGCTCAGTCGTGTCTGACTCCCAGCGACCCCATGGACTGCAGCCTACCAGGCTCCTCTGTTCATGGGATTTGCCAGGCAAGTATACTGGAGAGGGGTGCCATTGCCTTCTCCTAAAAACCCTTATATCTTATCATAATTCAAAAAATGAAAGACATCCCAATGCCCCCTCAACCCCCCCACCTCATCCCCAGTCCAAGTGGCTGTATTTAGGGGAAAACTGGCCCTGGGGACGTCCAAAGATAGGCTTTTTTGTTATTTTACATTTTAAATATAAATGTTTAATTTCAATAAAAGGAAGCATTTAATAATAAAAGGGTGTTTAATGTGGTAGTATTTATTTGCTGCTTTTAATTGATGGTGTATTGATAATTTATAGCATTTTTATGCTGTGAAAATTCAATGGCTTAAGTGAGAAAACAGAAGCGCTGACTCCATTGTGAATGAGATATTTTTGCAAATTGTGAGGTCCTTTGGATTTTTTTTCTCCTTATGCATTTAAAGCGGATCCAAATATTAATATTTACCCTTGTAACAGGTGTGTTTTTGCATTTCTGACAGTTACTGACTGTGACTAGAAAGAAAAACACCAATACAGTATACTAATGCATATATATGGAATTTAGAAAGATGGTAACGATAACTCTGTATGTGAGACAGCAAAAGAGACACAGATATATAGAACAGTGTTTTGGACTCTGTGGGAGAGGGCGAGGGTGGGATGATTTGGGAGAATGGCATTGAAACATGTATAATACCATATATGAAATGAATCGCCAGTCCAGGTTCAATACATGCTCCTGGATGCTTGGGGCTGGTGCACTGAGACGACCCAGAGGGATGGTGTGGGGAGGGAGAAGGGGAGGGGTTCAGGATGGGGAACACGTGTATACCTGTGGCGGATTCATGTTGATGTATGGCAAAACCAATACAATATTGTAAAGTAATCAACCTCCAGTTAAAATAAATAAATTTATATTAAAAAAAAGAAAGTATGAGCCAGGTTCCCACTGTACACTCAAATTATAATAATGTTGAAATGTGAAAATTAAAAAAAAAGAAAGAAAGAGTGATGAGATGCGTGCTCCTGGCGAGAAGACCTTAAAGGAGATGTGATGGGTGGTCCACTGCCGCTGGATACTCCCGACTTTCGGGAAAATGAGCTGTTTGTTCTAATTCAGGGGCTCTTGGGAAAGATATAACCTGGGAAACGGCATGTGGCAAATGTGTTTACCCAGGACACAGAATGAGAACAGCTAATGCTTGTGTGCTACGTGTAGGGGTCATCTAAAATAAGTTAGTGAAGGGTGGACCCCAGCCCTTGCTTCTAAATAACTGCAGGAGCCCAAAAGGCCCCAGCAGGGGTAGTTTGGGTTCTGAACATGCCCTGCCGTACAAGGACAAGGCTACAACTGAGCTGTCAGTAATATCATCATTAGACCTTCTGGGGAGCTGTACTGTTCAAGGGTGGAAATTTCAGGCAAAAGGAAAATAAGGGAGGATGCCTATGTAGTTATGTTTGGTTCACCAGTGTCCCAACACTAAGTACGCCTGAGTTGCTAGGGGAAGATTAACCTGGGGAAATAGTGTGCCTGCCAGCACCACCTGATCCTGTCTTATACAATAGGTCCTTGTGGGTTATCTATTTTATATCTAGTAGTATGTATCTGTTAAACTATTTTATATACAGTAGTGTGTTAAATCCAAACTCCTAATTTATCCCTCCCTTCTGACACTAACTGTTTTGAAGAAAGTTACTAACTTTTCAGAAAAAAAGAAAGATCCAGTTGATATCTCCCATAACTCCCTGCATATTCATATAAATCTTTCTGAATTATATCTGATTTTCTCATATTTCCCTTTTCTGTACATAGACTTTTCCAGAATGGGGCTTCCTTGGTGGCTCAGATGGTAAAGAATCTGTCTGCAATGCAGGAGACCCAGGTTCAATTCTTGGGTCGAGAAGATTGCCTGGAGAAGGGATTGACTACCCACTCCAGTATTCTTGCCTGGAGAATTCCATGGACAGAGGAGTCTGATGGGCTATAGATGGGGTCACAAAGAGTCAGATACATCTGAGTATTTTCCAGAATACCTTTCCCCTAATTATCGTATGTTCAACTTTTAATGATCCTTCAAGATTTTGCTCAAATATGACCTTCTGTTTGATTCTTTCCCCCACCTACTGAAAAAGAAACATTGCCTCTGTGCTTCTTCCATAGCACAGAGGCAGACAGGAAAGAGTAAGCAAAAACACAAAGGTGAAAAAACAACCAAAAGAATCGTGTGTATGTACAGGAAGAAATAGTTCTTTTTGGCTGAAATATGAAGAGTCATACAGTGATAAAAGATAATGCTGGCAAGGTTAATAGCATCGCTATCACAAAGCTTGTTTTAGTAATGTTGAATTTGGCTTATTCACTCATTCAGTAACTTCTAAACAGTGACTTGATGTATCAATAGTAAATTTGTTTAAGGATGTAAAGAAGAGCAGAAGGATATGAAATTCTAGTTCAGAGTGAAAATATTAAGAAAATAAATATTTGAGTGGAGAAGGCAATGGCAGCCCACTCCAGTACTCTTGCCTGGAAAATCCCATGGATAGAGGAGCCTGATAGGCTGCAGTCCATGGGGTCGCTAAGAGTCGGACTGAGGAACTTCACTTTGACTTTTCACTTTCATGCATTGGAGAAGGAAATGGCAACCCACTCCAGTGTTCTTGCCTGGAGAATCCCAGGGATGGGGGAGCCTGGTGGGCTGCTGTCTATGGGGTCACACAGAGTCAGACACGACTGAAGTGACTTAGCATAGCATAGCATAGCATAAATATTTGGGAACTAGTTATTAGGTAGCCCTAAGAGAAGGAAGGGCTTTCCTTGTGGCTCAGCTGGTAAAGAATCCACCTGCAATGCGGGATACCTGGGCTCGATTCCTGGGTTGGGAAGATCCCCTGGAGAAGAGAAAGGCTCCCCACTCCAGTATTCTGGCTTGGAGGATTCCATGGACTGTATAGTCCACGTGGTTGCAAAGAGTTGGACAGGATTGAGTGACTTTCACTTTCAAGAGAAGGATCAAGAGAAAAATCAAGGATGATGCTTCAGGTTTTAACTTAAATGATAGTAGCTTTTGATGTCCCAGAGTTAAGTTAGGAAACGAAGGAAGAGCTGATTTTGAGAAAGTGACATGATAAGTTTGGGAACGCTGAAACTGAGGTCTATCTTAGGAAGAAATCCAGACCTGGGGAACTGCATAGGTCTAAAAATGCTGAAGGGAAGAGCTTAGACTACTGTGATAGACTTGGGAGAAATCAGCATATATTGTAGATGGTCACTGGACACTTAAAAATGGATAAAGTTGACTTGATAAATGCATGGGTGTAAAGAGCAGTGGAATAAACGCAGAACTCTGTGCTTTTGTGCTCAGTCGCTTCAGTTGTGTCCGACTCTGCAGCCCCAGGGGCTGTAGCCCGCCAGGCTCCTCTGCCCATGGGATTCCACAGGCAAGAAGACTGGAGTGGGTTGCCATTTCCTACTCCAGAGAACATTAATGTTTCAGGCTAACACACAAAGGTGGAATAGAGAAAGGTTTGCAAATATGATGCAAATCATAGAAGCAGAAACTCAAGATATCTGGAAAGTTATTTAAAATATTAATTACACTTAACCATACTACAGCATAAAATGCAAAGTGTTGCAATACAAGTGTCTTCCTAAGTGCTTTTTTCATTGCCATATCCCAAGTGCCTAGGTCAATACCAGTAAGCTCTCAATATTTATTAGAGAGTCACGGATGGCCTTAGGAATGAAAATTTCAATATAGCAGTGAGGTCAAATGCCAGATGGTGAAGCAGTAAAGGCTCTAGTAGTATAGACTCTTTTTTCAAGAATTTTAGATGGTAATTGGAAGAGAGAGACATTGAGAGGGCTTGACATAAATTAAGCACTTTTATTTTAGGGAGGAAGAGCTTTGGAATTATTTATAGTCTGAGATAATTTAAAGATTCTGGATCAAGAGAGCTTGAGTACAGGAGGGCAGTCACAGAAGAAAAGGCAGAGAATAAAATCAAGAGCTCAAACAAGTGAGTTTTTAATAGGGAGAGAAAAACACTTCATCATTTGAGAAGACAAAAGTGAAGGACATGGCAAAGGACAAATTTGTTGGTGGATGAAGGCAGTACAAATGGAGCATGGTTTTGAGGGCCTTTCTCTTTTCAATAAAGAGGCTGAGTAAAGGGGGAATGAAATCAAGAAGTAGAAAAGCTTTGTGCAAGAATTTGGAGGAGTTGACCAAGAAGTGGGAATATTAGTGAGACCAGCTGACATCCAGGACCATATGTTTAGAGCGTTCTAAGCTGCAGAGTGGAAAATTTGTTTTAATAACCCAGTGCAAGCCAGGGAAAGTACATAAAGGCATACTTTAACAACACTCCTTGTTTGAAAGCTCATTGCATTGGACATCAAAGGAAGGGTGGACAGAGGTAGAGGGCGCTGACCAGGTATGTGGACTAGACAGGAATATTTTCTAAGAGCAAAACTATCTCTGTAGATAAAACTTGCTGAAGCCAGTGGAAAAAATGAGTGGAAATAAGGTTATGAGAAATGACATTTGTCTCTTATCATCCAAATTTCAACAATTAGCTATTGAAAACTTGAAGGTCTGAGATGAATGTGCTGTAGGGAATAACAGAATTTAAATGTGTCCTAATGGAGCAGAGAGGAAGGGGAAGTGACGTAAAATGGTGGTGAGTGTATTTGGAGTTAGGAAGCCCAATAAATAAGTAAATCATCGGGCAACTGACAGACACACCTACATGGTTATGTTTTGCTAATTTGGTGGCTATTGAGATACATCAATCTGTTTGAACCACTACATGTAGGAGGGTGATTAGAGGACTAAATTTGGGTGAAGAACAAAATAGCTAGTTCTCTTTAGAGGACCAGAAGTGAGTTTCTAGCCCTTTTGTACTCACATGTGGATATAAAAAATGTAGTGGTGTGATCTGAGTATTACTAGCCAACATCAGGAAAGCACTTGTCTCTAAGTAGAATTTTACCCCAAATAGAGAGCACATAACCTCGTTAGTAATTTTCACATCCATTTGTAGACCTTGCCCAGCACATGTGCATTTAAGAAAATGGTGCCTCTTTACATGAAGATACAATCCAATCCCTAGTGTTCTTAACACTTTTGCACAATGACAGCAGCTTTAGATGTTCTTCTTGGTTTTATCTTTCTGAAGCAATTTATTCATACATGGAACAGCCTTTTAGCTTTAGGAATGCTTCCAGGGTTGTTCCTCGGGCACTAGGGTCTATGAAGCATTCAAAATTAGTCTGTGATGGGGGCTATTTTAGCCTCATCAGATGGGCCCTCGGATTTTCCTCAACATTTTTTCCCTTTGAAAAACACTGGCCATAAAAATGTTTAATTGGCCAGAAGTCTCTCTGGAGGCTCAGTGTTTCATTAACTCCAGGAGACATCAGAGACGTTTTAAGACCTAAATCTGACCTGAGGAATGCTCACGTTTTGTGAGATTAGAAACCTAGCCTGTAAAAGCAGTTTGCCAGGACATATGTTTATAGCTTTTACTTGATTGGCCTGCATCTTCTCCTATAGGTGAGTCATTTCCCCCTCTCATATGAGCAACATGAAAATGTAAATAATTAGGACTAGAGAGAGACCCCAGCCCATGGTTTCTCAGAAATCAGCTGATGGAGTTTTGTGCTCTACTTGCCATTTTATCTTAAGGATGGTCTGGAATCTAAAGCTGTCTTTAATGTCAGCTGCATGTGAGGGTCTCTGCGGAAAGGTGATCAAAAGGACTTTCCTGGCTTAGGCGCCCTTTGTCTCCAAGGAAGGTGATCCGCAGCATCTGGAGACGATGGGACGCATGATTAACATCACCGCAGAGAATGATTAATATCTTCTTAAAGCACCTACTTCCAGATTATCCATCATTTCATTAGAGTGAAAAAAGTTCCCTGTGAAAAGGGGCTGGCCCTCTGAACCATGAATAACTCACCCACCCCTTGACATGTTTACTAATTGAGTAGCAGAGTGGGCTTAATACTTTAATACATTTATACTAAGCAAATTAGGACTTTTTTTTTCAATGCTCAGGGTGAGTTCAGGATTGTAGTGAAATAACAAAGTGCTTTTGTTTGGCAATTAAAGGTCATTTTATGATTAATACTAAACTTAACCCTTATTCTTGACAGAAAGCATTAATTTTTTTGTCATAAACCATTGACCAGATTTCTTGTGAGGGATTTTTGCTATGCAGTATTGGTTAATTTGCACTATAGATGTGACATTTAAAAGATTCCTCATTAACCAAGGCCTTTGAAAGCATTTAGTTTTTACGTGGGTCCAGAGTCTATGAATTTATTTAGTGTTTTACTTAAAAAGTGATTATGTATTCAGGAGAAGAAAGTACAAGAATGATGTCAGATTTTCTTTGTTTTCTTCATTTCCAATATAGCATGAAGTATCTCCTTAACAAAACGGTGATGGCTCCATATACTGAACCCCTCCTAGAGTCCTAAATATATAATATTAAAACTGTACTGAAAGCCATGTTAATACATGTGGGTTATTTACACAGAAGATCAAGAAAATCATTTGCAAAACTCAAATAATGGGTCCCTTTAAACTAACTGGCCTTAAAGTATCTATTTTTGTTTCTCTTTTAATAACTCAGATAATAGGCCTTTCCACCTCACTTAATTATGAAAAGCTTCTGCAAAAATGTTAAATTTATTTTTGGGAACCATGTACATCTTGTCCCATCAACATACTAGGGAACGATTTAAGATTTACTTTTCAACCAGGGCTTCTCTGGTGAATCAGACAGTAAAGAATATGCCTGCAATGCAGGAGACCCAGGTCTGATTCCTGGGTCGGGAAGATCCCCTGGAGAAGGGAATGGCTTCCCACTCTAGCATTCTTGCCCGGAGAATTCCACAGACAGATGAGTCTAGTGTACTACAGTCAATGGGATCACAAAGAGTTGGATACAACTTAGCAGCTAACACACTTTCAACCAGTACTTCTGGGTCATAAGAACACATTAGGCAAACAGAGAAATGTCTTTAGAAACATGCTTTGAGAAGTTTCAGAAACCAGTCAATGTGGGCACCTTATGCTATCAGTGCCTAAAGATTCATGTCAATGTATAGCAAAACGAATACAGTATTGTAAAGCAAACAAACTAAAAAAATAAAAATTAAAAATTTAATTTAATTTAAAAAAAAAAAAGAAAGGACAAGAAACTAAGGTAACTTTAGGCATCAGAATAAGGGTTTAGGCCAAAGTTATTTCACCCATCAGCTGTATAACTTTGAGTCTATCACTTCTAGGCTCTTAGAACATTCATAAGTTAAAAGCCCAGGTTAAATTATTGCTTGGTTAAGAAGACATATTCACTGAACGATTTTGATAATGTTTCTGTAAACTTCTAGCATGAAATATGATATAATAATAAATAAATTCTCTCTATAAGCCCCAAAGTGATCATTCATTTTTATATCATGTTGGAAAAGCATTGTCTTTATCTGTGTGGTGTGTGGGTATATATATGGGACATAAAGCCTCAATTCCCGGAAACTAAGCTGACTTACTCTTTAATGAAAATGCCTCTTGAACATTTTAGATATTTTTTAAAGGAACTAAGTGACTAAAGCACATTTATTTTGCACTTTATTTCATACTCCTGCAAATAAAATGCTTTGTTGCTGCAATAATCTAAAAGGTTAGGAATTAGGAAAAGCAGACTCAAGTGTGTCTACTGTACTGCATTATATCCACTCTAAGTTGGAACTAGACCCAAAGACATAAGACCTATTCCTTAAGCAATGGCCTATAGAATGCTATTGTGTTGGATTTTTAGAAGTACACATTAAAAACAAACAAACTCAAATGACTGCTAGAAATGCCAAGTTAAATAAAGTTTAATATATTTGTTTACAGTAAGAGTCTTCAGATCCTCATGAATTTTCAAGAAGGCAATAAGGTTCATAACACTTTAGCTAATTTGATGATGAAAGATCTATATATCCATGCATTTATTCATCAGAAAATAGTAAGGGGATATAATTTACTACTCAAATTCATGTCCATAGAGTGGGTGATACAATCCAACCATCTTATCCTCTGTATCCCCTTCTCTTCCAGCCTTCAATCTTTCCCAGCATCAGGGTCTTTTCTACTGAGTCAATTCTTCACATCAGGTGGCCAAAGAATTGGAGTTTCAGCTTCAGCATCAGTCCTTCCAATGAATATTCAGGACTGATTTCCTTTAGGATAGACTGATTGGATCTCCTTGCAGTCCAAGGGACTCTCACGAATCTTCTCCAACACCACAGTTCACAAAACATCAATTCTTCAGCACTCAGCTTTCCTTATGGTCCAATTCCCACATCCATACATGACTACTGGAAAGACAATAGCTTTAACTAGATAGACCTTCATCAGCAAAGTAATGTCTCTGCTTTTTAATATGCTGTCTAGGTTGGTCATAGCTTTTCTTCCAAGGACCAAGTGTCTTTTAATTTCATGACTGCAATCACCATCTGCAATGATTTTGGAGCTCCCCCAAATAAAGTCTCTCACTGTTTCCAATGTATCCCCATCTATTTGCCATGAAGTGATGGGACTGGATGCCATGATCTTAGTTTTCTGAATGAATTTTAAGCAACATTTTTCACTCTCTTCTTTCACTTTCATCAAGAGGCTCTTTAGTTTTTCTTCACTTTCTGCCATACAAGTGGTGTCATCTGCATATTTGAGGTTATTGATGTTTCTCCCAGCAATCTTGATTCCAGCTTGTGCTTCATCCAGCTTGGCATTTCTCTTGATGTACTCTGCATAGAAGTTAAATAAGCAGAGTGACAATAGACAGTCTTGATGTACTCCTTTCCCAATTTGGAACCAGTCTGTTGTTCAGTTCTAACTGTTGCTTCTTGACCTGCATACAGATTTCTCAGGAGGCAGATAAGGTGGTTTGGTATTCCAATCTCTTAAAGAAATTTCCACAGTTTGTTGTGATCCATGGTCAAAGGCTTTGGCATAATCAATAACGCGAAAGTAGATGTTTTTCTGGAACTCTCTTGCTTTTTCAATGCTCCAGCAGATGTTGGCAATTTGATCTCTGGTTGCTCTGGCTTTTCTAAATCCAGCTTGAATATCTGGAAGTTCATGGTTTATATACTGTTGAAGCCTGACTTGGAGAACTTTGAGTATTACTTGGGTAATGTGTGAGATGAGTGCAATTATGTGGTAGTTTGAACATTCTTTGGCATTACCTTTCTTATGGATTGGAATGAAAACTGACCTTTTCCAGTCCTGTGGCCACTGCTGAGTTTTCCAAATTTGCTGGCATATTAAGTGTAGCACTTTCACAGCATCATCTTTTAGGATTTGAAATAGTTCAACTGGAATGCCATCACCTCCACTAGCTTTGTTCATAATGATGCTTCCTAAGGCCCACTTGACTGCGCATTCTAGGCTGTCTGGCTCTAGGTGAGTGATCACACTGTCATGATTATCTGGGTTGGAAAGATCTTTTTTGTACAGTTTTCCTGTGTATTCTTGCCACTTCTTGTTAATATCTTCTGCTTCTGTTAGGTTCATACCATTTCTGTCCTTTATTGAGTCCATCTTTGTTTGAAATGTTCCCTTGGTATCTCTAATTTTCTTGAAGAGATCTTTAGACTTTCCCATTCTATTGTTTTCCTGTATTTCTTTGCATTGATCACTGAGCATTATCTCTCCTTGCTTTTCTTTGGAACTCTGCCTTCATATGGGCATATCTTTCCTTTTCTCTTCTTGCCTTTCACATCTCTTCTTTTCTCAGCTATTTGTAAGGCCTACTTAGGCCTTTCTACATTTCTTTTTCTTCAGGATGGTCTTGATCACTGCCTCTTGTACAATGTCACAAACCTCCATCCATAGTTCTTCAGACTGTCTATCAGATGTAATCCCTTGAATCTATTTGTCACTTCCACTGTATAATCATAAGGGATTTGCTATAGGTCATACATGCATGGTCTAGTGGTTTTCCCTACTTTCTTCAGTTTAAGTCTGAATTTTGCAATCAGGAGTTTCCTCCTTTTATGTAACAATATTCTATTGCTATAGTATGCTAGGAAGACTTCTTTGGTGATTTTTATAAACATTCCAATATCTTGACCATGAGGGAGTGCATGTATGCATACTCAGTTGTTAAGTCATGTCTGACTCTTTGCCATCCTGTGGACTGCAGCCCACCAGGCTTCCCTATTCATTGGATTTCCCAGGTAAGAATACTGGGTCGGGTTGCCATTTCCTCTTCCATGGGATCTTCCTCAACCAGCGATCAAACCTGTGTGTCCTGTGACTCTTGCCTCGGCAGGAAGATTCTTTACCATTGAGACAAAAGGAATCATCTAATAAAGAAAATGTGAGAGTCATATTTTCCCAAGGACAGAAAGGTCCCCTGACTTCTACCAGTAAAATTAGAAATGTTAGAACATAACAATTTGCTTATCACTATGGTTAAACATTGTATGTGTGCCTGTATGTGAGGTGTGTAAGTAGCAGTAATAGAACTGTGAATGTTTGAGAATCTTTTGTTGATATCCATGTATATAAGGAAAGAGAAACATCACAAAGATAAGTCTGGCCAAAACCTTTTGAAATAAGGGACAAAAGAGATGTTGGATGAAACTGGAGTAAACAACCAGAGATGAACAACATATCAAGTTTCCTTTAATTTTTTTTTCCCCTAGAGTGTCAGTTTAGTTTGGTGAAGCAAATGGAAGTCTCTGAGAATTGCACCCTTTTACCATCTGTCAATTATGTAACTTTGAGAACGTCACTTAGCTTCCAGGCCATCAGTCTTCCCATCTGAAGAAGAAGACATTAACCCCATGTCCTCATACTAATCTGTGAGAATTAAAGTTCCGAAGGGAGTGTTAGTCACATAGTAGTTATTCCATAAATACCACAACTCTTCAAGGTTACTCACTGTTTGTGGAAAGGCACAAAATGTCCTCAAAGATTCAGTTTCGGTTTGTCTTTTCTCCTTGAGATCATAGCCTCTGGCACTCAGGTCCATGTACTTAGAAGGCCCTAAATATTCTTTTTTAAGATTTTTTTTTTTTGATGTGAACCATTTTTAAAGTCTTTATTGAATGTGTTACAATATCCTTTCTGTTTTATGCTTTTGGTTTTTGGCCACAAAGCATGTGGACCTTAGCCCTCCAACCAGGGATCAAACTCGCACCCCCTGCACTGGAAGGCTAAGCCTTAGCCACTGGACCTGCAAGGAAGTCCCTCAAAGGCCCTGAGTATTACTTAAGCTGCACGTTAAGAAACGTCTGGCCAGCTCAGCGCCCTCTCTGCTGTCAGGCTCAGCATGCCCTCTCCAGTGGCTATCTGTCCTCCTCTGCCCTCTCTGCTCCGTTGCGATTGTCCCGGGTTTTCCCTCTATGCAACTGCTGTCCAGACCAGCTGCACCCACTACATCTTCACCAGTGGACCGAGGAGGGTATTAATCATATTTTTGAGGAGGACACTCTGCTATTTATCTCCCTGACACCTCCAGTGCTGGGTCACGGGGGCCTGCCCACAGTCCATTGACTGGTGAGATTACACATTACCCTGCTCCATTGCCTTTCCCTGCCCTCTCCATTGACTGGCTGTTCAACACTGGAGTTGTGTTTGTTCAATCAGACATAATTTATAACTTTTTTTATTCCTTCTGGAGAGTGCATGCTAATTTTTAGGGGAAGTGCAGCATTTTCTGTCAAAATTCAGTTAAACAACACTCACTGAGATGAAAGATGCTAAAATTTTTTTTGTCACTCCTCCCCTCCTGCCAGCAGCTACCATGGGAGGTATGGGGACGTGTGAGCTTCCTCCAGCTGCTGCAGTCACTGACTATATGATCAGATTTCCAAGCTCCCATGATTTGTTATAAATGGTGTATGCTATTGCTAAGTCACTTCAGTCATGTCTGACTCTGTGCAACCCCATAGACGGCAGCCCACCAGGCTCCCCCATCCCTGGGATTCTCCAGGCAAGAACACTGGAGTGGGTTGCCATTTCCTTGCACATTCATACATAGACTCTACTGCAAAGTTTAGAAGGTCCTTGCAGAGAAGTGGCCCATCTTCCGCTCACTACTTTGTAACTTCTTTCACCCCATGTGCAGTCTCTCATTACAAGTCCTGGTTGGTTTGCCTTGTGCATCTCTTAGCTTAATTTGCTACTTATCTTCTCACTTCTTAACCCTCTTACTTTACTTTAAAGTGCAGAGGAAGCAGAAGGGTAGCAGGACTGCTTAGTGGCTGTAATAATTCAAACACATAAATAGCATTAATAATTAAATGAGTCACTGATCAGCCAATCAGTAAGCTTACTAGTAAACTGGCTGCAGAGGGACAGAAGGCTCTGCCACTCACACCAAAGTGACTTGGTTCTTTATTTTCAACAGCATTGTTCTCTGGAATGAAATTCCATTTCTGACATTAATAATTGGCTCAAAATCTGCCTGATTATGCTAAATAGGCAAGTAAAAGAAAAGAAAGAAAAGATTCAATCAACAGTTCTCTGAATTGTTCATGCATTTATTCAGTAAGTAATTATGATGTCCCTACTGTGTGCCAAGCACTGGTCCAGCAGCTGAAATTTTGGTGGGGAGTGAGAGGTTATAAACATACATTATTTTATTTACTTAGTCATGGTAGAACAACAATATGGTTTTCAATCTTAGTGTAAACCCAGAAATGCAAAACTACCAAATTGACTCCTCATCTCACTGTTTAGCTTCTACGCTGAACATCAGGAAGTGGAAACTTCCATCATAAGGTTAGGGCTAAGTAGCAGTAACAATAGCTCCATAGAAAGAGTACAGCATTGGGAGTCTGCTCTAATCATACTGGAATCCTGACTCTCTTCATATTAGGTATGTGTTTTTGTTTCCCTAACCTCCTCAAACCTGTTTTTCCTTCTAAAAAGTAGAGATAATACCAACAGGTTAGTTGACTGTAGCAAGTGCCAATTAAGTACTTAAAGAATTGTTGTTTAGTTGCTAGGTTGTGCCTGACTCTTTGGGACCCCATGGACTATAGCTCAACAGATTGCTCTATCCATGGGATTTCCCAGGCAAGAATACTAGAGTGGGTTGCCGTTTCCTTCTCCAAGAGATCTTCCTAATTCAGGGATTGAACCCACATCTCCTGCATTGACAGGTGGATTCTTTAACACTGAGCCACCTGGGAGACCTTTTTCCTGTAAATAAATGTATCCCCAATGTCTCCCCAATTTGGCTGACCATGAGAGAGTTGCAAATTCTACAAAAACATTTTTATCTTCTTTCTGAAGGATTATTTCAGTAAAAATCCGTATCCATTCAGAAATAGGAGAAAAAGATACATTAGAATTAAAAGAATATTACACTTAAAGACATTCGATTAACAACATAAGTTCCTGCTGAGGCTTAATGAGAGATAGCTTCATGTATATAAAAGTTAGTGAACTAAATGAGGGTACATATTTCACTATGTACAATTGCGGACGGATTCCATGAACATCAGGCTTAAAGAGTCAGGCATATACAAAACATCCAATCCTCATTTATTTGGTCATTGTGACTTTTATTTGTGAGTGAAAACAGACCTAGATATCCTCAAATAAACATTGGATTAAACATATACTGTCAAACATGCCCATTTTACAGAAAACTGGGGAAAAAGTACTATATCATGTGGGCTTCCCTGGTGACTCAGATGGTAAAGAATTTGCCTGCAGTGCAGGAGACCCGGGTTCAATCCCTTGGTTGGGAAGATCCTTTGGAGAAGGAAATGGCCACCCACTCCAGTATTCTAAGTTAGGAAATCCTGGGGACAGAGGAGCCTGGCGGGCTACAATCCTTAGGGTTGCAAAAAGTCAGACACAGCTGAAAGGACTTAGCACTCATACATCATATCATGTAAAAGTACTAAACAAATTTTAACTTAGTCTGTGCTGTGCCTGTTGTCTCCGTATTGCAGCATCTTGGGGTTCCTGCTAGGGAGACTGGCTCTTTGTGCCCTGTAGGTCCCTCTGAGCATCAGCCACAGTTTCCTCCATCATTTCCTGATCAACCCTTCTCAGTGCTTTCAGATTCCACAAGTATGCTGAAATTGTCTTCTGATGGCCCAGTCCAAATCTACATTTCATATGTAACCCTATCTGTGTTACAACATAGCTGTGCACGCATACCTGTATATCACTATGTTTATCATTGTCTATCATTATCGAGATCCCAGAAGGAGGGATTAGCTAGGATTGAATGCAAAATCTTGAATCAAAATCTACCCATTTGAATCTGGATCTCCATATACATAAAAGTCTACACTATCCTTGATTTTCTACCAAATTATCAGCTATAATTGTTCTGATGTGTGGGGTTCTTCAGGAAAACGATCAGTTTAGTGGAAAGTAAAGTAATGGAATTACATTCAGTTCAGTCGCTCAGTCATGTGTGACTCTTTGCGACCCCATAAACCGCAGTACCCCAGGCTCCCCTGTCCATTACCAAACTCCCTAAGATCACTCAAACTTATGTCCATCGAGTCATTGATGCCATCCAGCCATCTCATCCTCTGTCGTCCCCTTTTCCTCCTGCCCTCAATCCGTCCCAGAATCAGAGTCTTTTCCAATGGGTAAACACTTCACATGAGGTGGCCAAAGTACTGGAGTTTCAGCTTTAGCATCAGTCCTTTCAATGAACACCCAGNATGTCCATCGAGTCATTGATGCCATCCAGCCATCTCATCCTCTGTCGTCCCCTTTTCCTCCTGCCCTCAATCCGTCCCAGAATCAGAGTCTTTTCCAATGGGTAAACACTTCACATGAGGTGGCCAAAGTACTGGAGTTTCAGCTTTAGCATCAGTCCTTTCAATGAACACCCAGGACAGATTTCCTTTAGGATGGGCTGGTTGGATGTCCTTGTAGTCCAAGGGACTCTCAAGAGCTTCTCCAACACCACAGTTCAAATGCATCAATTCTTCGGCACTCAGCTTTCTTCACAGTCCAACTCTCACATCCATGACCACTGGAAAAACCATAGTCTTGACAAGATGGACCTTTGTTGGCAAAGTAATGTCTCTCTCTCTTTTTTTTTTTAATATTCTGTCTAGGTAGGTCATAACTTTCTTTCCAAGGAGTTAGTGTCTTTTAATTTCATGGCTGCAGTCACCATCTGCAGTGATTTGGGAGCCCCCAAAAATAAAATTTGACACTGTTTCCACTGTTTCCCCATCTATTTCCCATGAAGTGATGGGACTGGATGCCATGATCTTCGTTTTCTGAATGTTGAGCTTTAAGCCAACTTTTTCACTCTCCTCTTTCACTTTCATCAAGAGGCTTTTTAGTTCCTCTTCACTTTCTGCCATAAGGGTGGTGTCATCTGCATATCTGAGGTTATTGATATTTCTCCCAGCAATCTTGATTCCAGCTTGTGTTTCTTCCAGTCCAGCGTTTCTCATGATGTACTCTGCATATAAGTTAAATAAGCAGGGTGACAATATACAGCCTTGACGTACTCCTTTTCCTATTTGGAACCAGTCTGTTGTTCCATGTCCAGTTCTAACTGTTGCTTCCTGACCTGCATACAGATTTCTCAAGAGGCAGGTCAGGTGGTCTGGTATTCCCATCTCTTTCAGAATTTTCCACAGTTTATTGTGATCCACACAGTCAAAGGCTTTGGCATAGTCAATAAAGCAGAAATAGATGTTTTTCTGGAACTCTCTTGCTTTTTCCATGATCCAGCGGATGTTGGCAATTTGATCTCTGGTTCCTCTGCCTTTTCTAAAACCAGCTTGAACATCTGGAAGTTCACGGTTCACGTATTGCTGAAGCCTGGCTTGGAGAATTTTGAGCATTACTTTACTAGCGTGTGAGATGAGTGCAATTGTGCAGTAGTTTCAGCACTCTTTGGCGTTGTCTTTCTTTGGGATTGGAATGAAAAGTGACCTTTTCCAGTCCTGTGGCCACTGCTGAGTTTTCCAAATTTGTGGTATAGTTAGTGTAGCACTTTCACAGCATCATCTTTCAGGATTTGAAATAGCTCAACTGGAATTCCATCACCTCTACTAACTTTGATCATAGTGATGTTTTCTAAGGCCCACTTGACTTCACATTCCAGGATGTCTGGCTCTTGGGGAGTGATCACACCATTGTGATTATCTTGGTCATGAAGATCTTTTTTGTACAGTTCCTCTGTGTATTCTTGCCACCTCTTCTTAACATCTTCTGCTTCTGTTAGGTCCATACCATTTCTGTCCTTTATTGAGCCCATCTTTGCATGAAACATTCCCTTGGTATCTCTAATTTTCTTGAAGAGATCTCTAGTCTTTCCCATGCTATTGTTTTTCTCTATTTCTTTGCATTTATTGCTGAGGAAGGCTTTCTTGTCTCTCCTTGCTATTCTTTGGAATTCTGCATTCAAATTGGGATATCTTTCCTTTTCTCCTTTGCTTTTTGCTTCTCTTCTTTCCACAGCTATTTGTAAGGCCTCCTCAGACAGCCATTTTGCTTTTTGCATTTCTTTTTCATGGGGATGGTCTCGATCCCTGTCTCCTGTATAATGTCATGAACCTCTGTCCATAGTTCACCAGGCACTCTGTTGATCAGATCTAGTCTTTTAAATCTATTTCCTACTTCCACTGTATAATCATAATGGATTTGATATAGGTTATACCTGAATGGCCTAGTGGTTTTCCGTACTTTCTTCAATTTAAGTCTGACTTTGGTAATAAGGAGTTCATCATCTGAGCCACAGTCAGCTCACAGTCTTGTTTTGTGACTATAAAGAGCTTCTCCATATTTGGCTGTAAAGAATATAATCAATCTGATTATATTCAGATTGATTATATTCAGATCTGGTGATGTTCATGGGTAGCACCTTCTCTTGTGTTGTTGGAAGAGNTTAAGTCTGACTTTGGTAATAAGGAGTTCATCATCTGAGCCACAGTCAGCTCACAGTCTTGTTTTGTGACTATAAAGAGCTTCTCCATATTTGGCTGTAAAGAATATAATCAATCTGATTATATTCAGATTGATTATATTCAGATCTGGTGATGTTCATGGGTAGCACCTTCTCTTGTGTTGTTGGAAGAGGGTGTTTGCTATGACTAGTGTGTTTTCTTGGCAAAACTCTATTAGCCTTTGCCCTGCTTCATTCTGTTTTCCAAAAGCAAATTTGTCTGCTACTCCAGGTATTTCTTGACTGTCTACACTCGCATTCCATTCCCCTATAATGAAAAGGACATCTTTTTTGGGTGGTAATTCTAAAAGGTCTTGTAGGTCTTCATAGAACAGTTCAACTTCAGCTTCTTTAGCATTACTGTTTAGGGCATAGGCTTGGGATATAGTGATATTGAATGGTTTGCCTTGGAAATGAACAATCATTCTGTCGTTCCTGAGATTGCATCCAAGTACTGCATTTCGGACTCATTTGTTGACCATGATGGCTACTCCATTTCTTCTGAGGGATTCCTGCCCACAGTAGTAGATATAATGGTCATCTGAGTTAAATTCACCCATTCCAGTCCATTTTAGTTTGCTGATTCCTAGAATGTTGACATTCATTCTTGCCATCTGCTGTTTGACCATTTCCAATTTGCCTTGATTCATGGACCTAACATTCCAGGTTCCTATGCAGCATTGCTCTTTACAGCATCGGACCTCGCTTCTATCACCAGTTCCATCCACAACTGTGTATTGTTTTTGCTTTGGCTCCATCCCTTCATTCTTTCTGGAGTTATTTCTCCACTGATCTCTAGTAGCATATTGGGCATCTACCGACCTGCGGAGTTCCTCTTTCAGTATCCTATCATTTTCCCTTTCATACTGTTCATGGGGTTTTCAAGGCAAGAATACTGAAGTGGTTTGCCAATCCCTTCTCCAGTGGACCACATTCTGTCAGACCTCTCCACCAGAATCACTTTGGCTCTGCTTAAAGCCCAGCTCCATTCCTTGCTATGTGATTTTGATGAGCTTCAGTTTTCTTGTGTATAAAATACATACATACATATATGTATATATATATGCATGCCTACATACATACATACATGTGCCTATAAAATACACACATACATATACATGCACATATATTTTCTACGTATACGTACATATCAGTTCTGATTTTTTTCATGCTCGTGAGGACCTAATGATAAAATATAAAGTGTTCAGCAGTAGTTGATATTAAAACTGCTGCTCTCCATTTCTTCCTTCTTCCCTTCCTATCTTCCTCCTTTCCTTCTTTTCATTTGCTTTGCCCACGTTATTACAGTTAAACAACACTGTATACTGGAAAGAATATGGGATTTGGAAAAGGAAAAAAAATGTGTTTAAATGTTAGACTCCCAACTACTTTGGACTAATTGTTTGACATTCCGGCTCTTAGTTGTCTTACCTCTGATATGCTTGTAATTAAAAATCAAATTTGCTGATAGTGTGATACATGCCATGTTTCCAGTAGGAAATCAATATGTTTGTATCTATTTTCCTTCTGTATTTCTCAAGAGCAAATATGGACAAGGATTCCACTCCTATCTTATTTCTTGGTGCCCTGGTTAAATAATCAAATATTTAAAAGCACAGGTTCACAAGCTCATGTAAGAGGGATAGAGTATTACAAGAGCTTCTTCTACATTGTTTCTTTAGAGGTTTTGGTGGATGGAGGAACACAAAGGGCTGAGGGCCCTGCTGCACCATGCAGTTGTAACGGTAAGAGCTACTGCTCTCCTCTGGTCTCGGAGGGTCATTTGCGTGTCTGATACTCTTCCCACAGCTGTTCATCCTTTCCCCTTTCTCTTTTCCTGAATACCTTTGGCCACCAGGCCTAGTTCTCTATAGGGACCTCTCAGATACCCCTAAATCTGTTTCCTTTTGCATCTTTTAATTCAAACTTTCAAGAAAACCAATCTGATTGACATTGCTCATCACCTCTAGTAAAGAACTCATATCCTGGGCTTTTACCAGCTTATTAATGAGATTCCTCTTCAAACCTGTGACCTTATCAGTGGCCATCCACTTGCAAAGAGCAGCCCAGGAGATTCTCTGTCTAGGAGTGAATTTGGAAGTTTAAATCAGAAATAAAAGCTGAGCTCAACAGACAAACTGATACAAACAGCACCTTATACTTTCTGGATATGTCTTACCAATGATTTAAATTGATTTTCATTCTGTGTTGTCACTTTAAAAAGATCTCATATAGGTGGTATTATGGTAAATAGAGTAGAGGGAAAAAGAGAGGACAGAGATTTTTTAATTACTCCATTGTAATCCCCAAGAAAATCTTTTTACAGTGTCCCATTATTTTCTTTCGAACACTAGCAGATTCTCTGCCAATTAATTTTAGTTTAGAAAAAAATCATCTAGCCTATATTGCAGAAAATTTCTCTGTGGCAGAGATAACATCTAAACAACTCAGTGAGGCTTTTCTTCTCTAATTGTTGTAAGGTGTTGAACTTAACAAAAGAGCTTGACAGAGGTGAGAAGATACCCATGTCAGGATGCTCTGGGGGTATCCATGTGGTCAAAGCAATCTCTAGGGAGAGTGGAAGGTCACTGCCACCCTCATTAGGGACCTTCAGCTACCAGAGCAAGGCTTGGTTGGGCCATGGATTTCCCAGATGGAAGCAGGATCTCAAAAGACATATTACAAAAGAGGGGAGAAGACCCAAGAAGGCAGTAGGAATATTTGAAGAAACAGAGAATAATTAAAGCCTTCTATAAAGTGAGGAGTTATCCTCTGGTCCAGTTGAAAGTAGAGATTTCAACCCTCCTCCTAATCTTCCTGATTTAGCAGGTAGATCCAAAAGGGTGAGTTTTTCAGGTGCTTTGAGTTATCAGCATTATTATAAAAGTATCCACATTTAAGGAAGATATTTCCTCTAGTGGGTTTCTCAGTAGATTTCTCTTACCTATGGACATAATGAGTAGGAACTACAAACACACTGGGGAAAAAATAGCCCTTTAAGTTAAAGATCTTAGGTTTTCAGTAGGAAATAAATAGGAGGAACAATAACATTTTCATTAGCATAATGAGAATTTGCTTGACTTAATTCAAAACTACTATGATCAGACTCCCCTGGAGTGTGTAAGGCTGTGTGTAAGGGACCTTTATTAGTCCCTCATCAATGTTTGGCTATCATGTTTCTTAAATAAATGGCATTTTCTTTTCATCCGTTTTTAAAATTGGAGATCAGAGATTGCCTGGCTCTGGTGAGTATCAAGTCAGGAGTAAATAAATGGCCTTAGAATCCTTCTACCACATAATTCAATAATATCCTTTCTCTCAGAAGGTTTTCAATTCCAGAATTATGCACTGTTATCATAGGCCAACTGTTTGGGTCTTCAGTTTCTAGAGTCGGTAAGTGGTACTATAGCAGAGCATTGATAACTTTATCCTGTGTGTGTGTGTGTGTGTGTGTGTTTGTGACAATATCTGTATCTACAATTAAAATGTCATTGCACATCCAATGTTTCTGCTTGTCCAAGGCACTGGATTCAGGGTTCTAAAGAGGTAATAGAAAAAAAGATTAGCACAAAATCTTTTACTTAACCCACTTGATTTGCAACATTTTATGTAGGGAACTGGGGTAAACCTACTTTCCTAAGAATGACTGTGTCTTCCTAAGGAAGACTTAGCAAGTGTAGAGTTGTGAGGCTACAGTAAGGCATGCAGTTTCAAAAGCAGCACCTGAGATTTCATTCAAGGAAAAAGATCATGGCATCCGGTCCCATCACTTCATGGGAAGTAGATGGGGAAACAGTGGAAACAGTGTCAGACTTTATTTTTTTGGGCTCCAAAATCACTGCAGATGGTGACTGCAGCCATGAAATTAAAAGACGCTTACTCCTTGGAAGAAAAGTTATGAGCAACCTAGATAGCATATTCAAAAGCAGAGACATTACTTTCCTGACTAAGGTCCATCTAGTCAAGGCTATGGTTTTTCCAGTGGTCATGTATGGATGTGAGAGTTGGACTGTGAAGAAGGCTGAGAGCCAAAGAATTGATGCTTTTGAACTGTGGTGTTGGAGAAGACTCTTGAGAGTCCCTTGGACTGCAAGGAGATCCAATCAGTCCATTCTGAAGGAGATCGGCCCTGGGATTTCTTTGGAAAGAATGATGCTAAAGCTGAAACTGACTCACTGGAAATGACTCTGATGCTGGGAGGGATTGGGGGCAGGAGGAGAAGGGGACGACCGAGGATGAGATGGCTGGATGGCATCACTGAACTCCGGGAGTTGGTGATGGACAGGGAGGCCTGGTGTGCTGCAATTCATGGGGTCGCAGAGTCGGACATGACTGAGCGACTGAACTGCACTAAACTGAACTGAAAGCATACATAAAACTGATGAACAAGACTGGCTACATAACTGGTGGAGCCCAGCACAAAATGATAAGACAGAGCTCGTTATTCAAAAACAATAAGAATTTCAGGAGGGTGACAGCAGAACATTAGGCTGGTCGTAGGATCTTTATGAACGTGGGACCCTGTACTATTGCCCTGCTTCTAACACATCTATGAATTCATTAAATGGGGTCATTTCTCCCTAATGTTTTCTGAAGACCCAACTAAGACTGGCTATAAAAGTGATTGATAAAAATTAGTCAGCTGATTTGCCTCTCTTTTTTGCTTTTGTTTGTCCATGTATGGTCACTGTGTCCAACTCTGTGAGACTCCATGGACTGTAGGAGTAGCCCGCCAGGCTCCTCTGTCCATGAGATTTCCCAGGCAAGAATACTGGAGCGGGTTTCCATTTC
This sequence comes from Neotragus moschatus, assembly GCA_006410615.1. Lineage (NCBI taxonomy): Eukaryota > Metazoa > Chordata > Mammalia > Artiodactyla > Bovidae > Neotragus > Neotragus moschatus. The sequence goes on along the minus strand of SJYA01002610.1, from coordinate 282,688 downwards.
CTACTCCAGTGGAACTTCCCAACCCAGGGATTGAACCCAGTCTGTTGTATCTCCTGCATTGGTCTGCAGATTATTTACCACACTTTTAAAATTTCAGAAGTAAGTAGACCCTACACTGCTGTCTCTTTGCACACCCCAGATGCTAGACAAAGGCTTGTTGTATATGAGCAATGCCAATGGTATTGTGCACGCTTTATGAATGACTGTACTGATTCCCTATTATAGGTGTAGCATCCGCGGTTACAGTGACCACCCAGTTTGCCAGGAAGCAGTGGAGGCACTTTGTTGAATAGTCATTTACTCATTCAGTTCAAGGAGAGCAGGAAGCACTCTACATGCATATCATTGAATCAAAGCTGGACCATCCCAAGGCAAGCTCCTTGCAGATACAAATGCAAATGGTTTTCTCATATAGGGGCAATAAGCAATAAAAATATTTACCACATAGGTTTTTGAATAGTCCTCAAGATCTAAGGATTAAGCACAGTCAATCATATAATATAGTCTTAGTAAATGTCAGCTCTTAAAATTTTAAAGTGATATCTAGTTTCATTTACATATCCATTAAAAATTCAGAGGAGAATGTCAAAATGGCATCGATGACCATGATTTTTGTTGGGATTATTCTGTTCCATCTGAAAAGTCCTGGAACAAAAAGTAATTATTTGCTTCTTTGGGAGTTTGACCATTCTGAGGCTCTGGGAAATTGAGAAAATTTTCATGACTATGACTTTCAGGTAGAAAGGGGCACTTTTTAAAAAAACATTTACATTTGAAAGTTTCAGATTTACAGAAAAATTGTGAAAACAGTAAAGGAAGTGCTCACATACTATACATCCAGTTTCCTCTACTATTAAAATCTTAAATTAGTATATCCACATTGTCAAAATTAGTGAATCAATGTTGACAAATTATTACTAACTAGATTAATTAACCAAATGTAGTCTACAGTTTATCCAGATTTCCTTAGTTTTCCACTGTGCTGCTTTTTTTTTCTTTTCTCTTTTCTCTACTTTTTTTTTTTTAATTAATTTATTTTTAATTGGAGGATAATTGCTTTACAGTACTGTGTTGTACTTTCTGCCGTACATCAACATGAGTTGGCCATAGGTATACATATGTCCCCTGTCTCTTGAATCTGTCTCCCATCTCCCACCCCATCCCACCCCTCTAGGTTGTCATAAAGTGCTGGGTTTGAGCTTCCTGCATCATAGAGCAAATTTCCACTGGCTATCTGTTTCACACATGGTAATGTATATGTTTTAATGTTACTCTCTCAATTCATCTAGCCGTCTCATCTCCCACTGTGTCCATCTCCATTGCTGCCTGGCAAATAGGTTCATCAGTGACCAAGAGTTTCAGATTTCAGAAAAAATGTATAAGACAACAGCATTGCTGAGTACAAGGTTCCTGCTTGTCTGTAGGCAGGGAAATCATCTAACATGGAATGTAGCATTTAGAAGGCACTCAATGAATGTTTGGAGAAGGCAATGGCTCCCCACTCCAGTACTCTTGCCTGTAGAATCCCATGGATGGAGGAGCCTGGAAGGCTACAGTTCATGGGGTTGTGAAGAGTCAGCAATGACTGAATGACTTCACTTTCACTTTCATACACTGGAGAAGGAAATGGCAACTCACTCCAGTGTTCTTGCCTGGAGAATCCCATGGACAAAGGAGCCTGGTGGACTGTCATCTATGGGGTCAAACAGAGTTGGACATGACTGAAGTGACTTAGCAGCAGCAGCAACGAATGTTTAATGGCCCATGGGGGAGAAGTGGCCAGAGTGTCACTATCTGGAGAACTTTACAATTAACTTTTATATTCATTTGACGTAATTATAACACAGTTTTCCAGACACTGGTCTAGGTATTGACATTTGCTGCTGCTGCTGCTGCTAAGTTGCTTCAGTCATGTCCGACTCTGTGTGACCCCATAGATNTCACTATCTGGAGAACTTTACAATTAACTTTTATATTCATTTGACGTAATTATAACACAGTTTTCCAGACACTGGTCTAGGTATTGACATTTGCTGCTGCTGCTGCTGCTAAGTTGCTTCAGTCATGTCCGACTCTGTGTGACCCCATAGATGAAAGCCCACCAGGCTCCCCCATCCCTGGGATTCTCCAGGCAAGAACACTGGAGTGGGTTGCCATTTCCTTCCCCAATGCATGAAAGTGAAAAGTGATAGTGAATTCGCTCAGTCGTGTCCGACTCTTAGCGACCCCATGGACTGCAGCCGACCAGGCTCCTCAGTCCATGGGATTTTCCAGGCAAGAGTACTGGAGTGGGGTGTCATTGCCTTCTCTGAGGTATTGACATTTAGTATTCATTAAATCCTCATAACAATCAGCGTAGGTAAGAAGTAGTATTGTTTTTATTTTACAGATAAGGAAACTGAGACATAGAGAGGTTACATAAGCATCCAAGGAAACCTGATAAGCAGTTAGGATTTAAACCCAGGCAATCTGATCCCAGAGTTCAACCTCTTAAACACTGCAATATCTTTACTGCTCTTGTTGAAGTCAGGAATACTTGGCCTGAACAGATCTCTCTTGGAAAGACTCCAAATCTTTATTAGAAAGATTTGGAAAGACTCTTAAATCTTTATTAAGAGATGCCCTCTTATAGGAATGTGTACTCTACTGCCCAAAAGACATGAACACAGAATTAAGATTTGGATTTTTGTAAGTGCTATGCTCCCTCAACTGCTGAAAACCATTTAGATAAAATGTCTACCTGCAGCATTTATCAAGGTTTCCTGATTGAAGCCTAGGCTTCTATCTGCTTTTAAAAATCCATTAGTGGTGCCCAGTGGATCAATCTGATTGGAATCTGACAAACCTGAGATCAAGTAAGCCTTAAAAAATTAGGAAAGATTCATAAGAAAAAAATTATGCAAAAGTATGATTTTAATTCCTATGAATTTGAAAGTATTCAGCACTTTTCTAGTTCAAACTTCTACTTATAGGAATGCCACATTAATTTTGTGAAGACACAGAAACGTGTTGCATACATTTTGGACCACACTATTCCTATATACATATTGGATAAACCTTTGGCCACGATTTATACTAATATTTTTTCAGAAAAACACACATTCAAGTATCAAATAGTAAAAGTTTTTTCTAGGCCTTCTTTCTTATAATTCAATGATTCTACAAAAAATCGGAGTATGAAGCACGTATTATCCACATACCATACACATACACATACATCCATTAAATATATCATGTGTATGTACATATATGGTAGCAACATTCATGCAGTGATAAACTCCAAATTGCCTTGACTCTAGGCAACAATACTGATATATCCCGCCACAGTACTGGTAGCTTCTATATATATTAGCACATTTTGGTATCCCCTTTTTACAGCTTTATGGGTCAATTAAGTTGTATAAAATCCTAGTCAGAAATTTACTCATCCTTTTCAAGCTTGTGAAGCTCAAATATAAGTATAAATATTGATACTTACCTCTCCTATTTGAAGAATGTATTTTTATTTCAAGCATAGACTTGCCATTATCATTTAATCACACAATAACTTGCAAGTACTCACCAGATAGTGCAGTGGTAAAGAATTTGCCTGCCAGTGCAGAAGATGCAAGAAATGTGTGTTTGGTCCCTGGGTCACTTCTGGAATAGAAAATGGCAACCTACTCCATGATCCTTGCCTGGATTGTTTCATGTACAGAGGAGCCTGGCAGGTTAGAGTCCACAGCATCGCAAAGAGTTGGACATGACTGAGCAACTGAGCATGTCAAGTGACAAATTTTGACAATGAGTTTATAAAAAAAAAAAGTCTTAGTCTTCAGATCTATGCATATAATTGTGTGTAGTTTGAAATATCAGACGAGTCTCTTTTTTAAATTGTATTTATTCAAAGTATACAACGTAATGCTTTGATATAAGTATAAAAAGCTACTACAGTCAAGCTAATTAACATATCATCTGCTTACAGAGTTACAATTTTTGTATGTGACAAGTGCACTTGAAATCTACTCTCATAGCATATTTCTGGTGTCCATTGAACATAATATTATTAAGTATAGTCATTATGCTATGTACCAGCTCTCTAGACATTCATCCTACTTAAGTGTAACTTTGTACCTTTGACCAGCGCCTCTCCATTTCTCCTACACGTCCCCCAGGTGCTCGCAACCACCATTCTACTCTCTGCTTCTATGAATTGAGTTATTTTATTTGTTTTTAGGTTCCACATGTAAGTGAGATATATAATATTTGTCTTTCAAGCAATAAGTAAAATGTCCTCAAGCCTCATCTACATTGTCACACATGTACATTCCTTTCTTCTCAAGACTGGAAAATATTCCATTTCAAAAATATATGAATACCAGGAAAATAAATTCAAAAACACTTTAAAGGATTATACACCAAGACCAAGTAGGATTTATCTCTGAGATTTAAGAATGCTTTGATATAAACAGATCGGTATACCTGATACACAACATTAACAAAATGAATGATAAAAATTGTGTGATTGTCTCAGTAGATGGAGAAAAAGCATTTGACAAAATTTGGCATCCTTTCATGATAAAAAAAACCTCTCAACTAGTTAGGTGTAGAAGGAATACACCTCAATATAATAAAGGCCGTGTATGACAAACCCACAAGTAACAACATTGATTGTGAAAAGCTAAAAACTTTTCCTCTAAGATCAGAAACAAAATGATAATGCGCACTCTCATGCTTTTTATTCAATGTAGTACTCAAAGTTCTATCCACAGCAATTGGATAAGAAAAAAAAAAAAGCCATACAAATCAAAAGGAAGAAGTAAAATTGTCTCTAGAGATCTTGTCGTTCTGTTGCTAAGTTGTATCTGACTCATTGTGACCCCTATGGACTGCAACATGCCAGGCTTCCTTGTCCTTCATTATCTTCTGGAGTTTGCTGAAATTCATGTCCATTGATTCAGTGATGCTATATAACCAGGTCATCTTCTGCCGCCCTCTTCTCATTTGGCCTTCAATCAAAACAACGTGGTACTGGCATAAAAATAGATACGCAGACCAATGAAACAGAATAGATAGCCCAGAAATAAATCCATACATTTATGATCAACTAGAGCTTTGACATAGGTGCCAAGAACACACAGTGGAGAAAGGAGAGTAACCTTGATAAATGCTTTGGAGCAAACTGATTTGCCAGCCTCTCACAAAGGAGGCTTCTTTCATAGTGCAGTTGGTAAAGAATCTGCCTGCAATGCAGGAGACCAGGGTGTGATTCCTGGGTTGGGAAGATCCCCTGGAGAAGGGATAGGCTACCCACTCCAGTATTCTTGGGCTTCCCTTATGGCTCAGCTGGTGAAGAATTGGCCTGCAATGCGGGAGACCTGGGTTCAGTCCTTCGGTTGGGAAGATCCCTTGGAGAAAGAAAATGCTGCCAACTCCAGAATTCGGGCCAGGAGAATTCCACGGACTGTGTAGTCCATGGGGCTGCAAAGATTCAGGCACGACTGAGTGACTTTCACAAACAAAACAAGAAATATCAGTGCTCAGTTGCCATGCCACATTTTCTTCTCAACTATTCTCTAACTTACTCAGTGGGAAAAATCAAGATAAATGTGACCAAGTCACCTTGCTTTAGTGAAATTTAGATCCACAAATAGGTACTAATAGCCTGCAGTCACAGAGTCTAAAGGTAAAATTTCTTACTCTTGATCAGTATTTAGTGTTTGCCCTTTAATTATTTGAGCATTAATGTTTTGCAAATGTAAGCCAATACTTGGATTATGAACTGTAAAAACAATACATCTGGAAGTGAAATACTTGGCAACTGACAACAAACCATGTGTGATTTGGTACAGAACCTGACAGTAGATGGAATGGTGTTTTCTCATCAGACCTGATCTAGTGACTACTCAGACTTTGATAACAACATGATTTTATTTTATTATTTTTTCTTCCATTGAGGAATACATGTCATATAACATTACATTAGTTTTAGTGGTAGAACATAATTATTTGATATTTTTATATACTGTGAATGAACTAGGAAACATCCACAACCATACACAGCTACAGTATTTTTTTTCTTGAGTTAAAGTCTTATAAGATAATGACAGACCTAGACAAACCTGGGCCAAATTTTGACTTTGTAATTAGCCATGTGCTCCTATAAACTTTAACTTCATTTGTTCAACTTCTTTGAGTTTTACTTTGCTCATCTATACACCACTGTAAGAGTATTTAGATGAGTATTAAGTAAAGTAACTAGGGCTGTGGGCACTCAGCACCAATGGTAAGCTAACTGTAAATTATTGCAATGGCAGCCCAGTCAGATAATCATGCTCACCAGGGTCCGTTCTGCGCAATGCCCCTGCTGCAATGCGAAAAGCAATCACCAACTCTCATCATTTGGAGGAAAAGCTAAAGCAACCTCCTGATGATTTCAAGTGCTATATAGTCTGGACTGTAGAAGGTCACTTAAAGTTGTTTAACCCAGTGTTTTTCAAATATATCTTTGAGGCACTCTTTCTAAAGTGACAGCTCAGAGTACACTGAAGATTCATGGGTTCTTTGCACCATACTTTGAGAAAACCTGGGATCACATAATTTTAATGATTTGTTGATACTTAAGAACATTTAAATATAGGAAAAATTAATCAAAGATTATTTTTTATTCTAATTTTAAACTAAAAGTACCTTTGTTAATGGGATATTAGACTTCTTTAATAATCCTAATTATTTATTTATTTTTTATTTAGTAGAGAAGCTGTCAGATGTTTTAATTATTATTACCTACCATATGTAGGTCAGGAAGCAACAGTTAGAACTGGACATGGAACAACAGACTGGTTCCAAATAAGAAAAGGAGTACGTCAAGGCTGTATACTGTCACCCTGCTTGTTTAACTTCTATGCAGAGTACATCATGAGAAATGCTGGACTGGAAGAAGCACAAGATGGAATCAAGATTGCCGGGAGAAATATCAATAACCTCAGATAGGCAGATGACACCACCCTGATGGCAGAAAGTGAAGAAGAACTAAAAAGCCTCTTGATGAAAGGGAAAGAGGAGAGTGAAAAAGTTGCTTTAAAGCTCAACATTCAGAAAACGAAGATCATGGCATCCGGTCCCATCACTTCATGGCAAGTAGATGGGGAAACAGTGGAAATAGTGTCAGTCTTTATTTTGCGGGGCTCCAAAATCACAGCAGCTGGTGATTGCAGCCATGAAATTAAAAGATGCTTACTCTTTGGAAGGAAAGTTATGACCAACCTAGATAGCATATTGAAAAGCAGAGACATTACTTTGCCAACAAATGTCCATCTGGTCAAGGCTATGGTTTTTCCAATAGTCATGTATGGATGTGAGAGCTAGACTATAAAGAAAGCTGAGTGCTGAATAATTGATGCTTTTGAACTGTGGTTTTGGAGAAGACTCTTGAGAGTCTCTTGGACTGCAAGGAGATCCAATGAGTCCATTCTAAAGATCAGTCCTGGGTGTTCATTGGAAGGACTGATGCTAAAGCTAAAACTCCAGTCCTTTGGTCACCACATGCGAAGATTTGACTCATTAGAAAAGACCCTGATGCTGGGAGGGATTGGGGGCAGGAGGAGAAAGGGACAATAGAGGATGAGTTGGCTGGCTGGCATCACTGACTTGATGAGCGTGAGTTTGAGTGAACTCCCGGAGATGGTGATGGACAGGGAGGCCTGGCATGCTGTGATTCATGGAGTCGCAAAGAGTCGGACACTACTGGGTGACTGAACTGAACTGAACTGAACTGAACTGATATAGTAGGTTCTTGTTGGGGCTTCCCCAGTGGCTCAGTGGTAAAGAATCTGCATGCATCGCAGGAGATCTGGGTTCAGTCCCTGAGTTGGAAAGATTCAGGTCCGTGTTGATTACCTGTTTTAAATACAGTAGTGTGTACATGTGAATCCCAAACTCTCAATCTATCCCTTCCACTAACCTCTCCCTGAAAACCATAAGTTCATTATCTGAGTCCGTTTCTGTTTTGTAGAGAGATTCACTTGTATCAGTATTTTTAGATTCTGTGTATGTGATATCATATATTTGTCTTTCTCTGTGTGACTTAGTATGATACTCCCAGGTCCATTGACAAAGGAACATCCAGTCTGACTCAACCCACCACAAAGACACAAGCAACACACACATCACACTTGTGGAAAATCATGTTGGACAGGAATGGGAGAGAGTGGAGGTCACTGGTTTCTGAGAGGTTGGGAATTTCTGGTTTGTGGGGCAGGAGCCATGTGTTACTTTGGCTCACCTTTACCCCCACAGTGTAAAAGGAATCAAGTTGCACATCCTTCAAAATGTTAGAGTGCTAACTAAAAGCACACAGAACTTTGTTAATAAATACACATTTTAAAATCTGTAGGGTATTAATGATAATGTTTTCTTACAGTTTCCTTGAAAATATTATAATCATGAATAATGGAGTCCTTCCAAACGTATCGTTTATTGGTACATACTGATACCAATATTTCATCTGATTACTCTGATTATGTAGTTTAACATATTTATATAGAGTGTGTATACAGTCACACATTTCCTATAGACTAGTAAATGTATGCATACATATATAGAGTGTGTATACATATACATGTAATACAGTATGTTACTGTGTTCTCAAATCCCACCATCATTCAATGTCTTGCCAAATAGCATTACAGGCAGAGCGCCAGATCTTTTCACTTCCCCACTGAAGTCACTTAGAACATATCTGAATGTGGCAAAATACATTTGCCAAGTTATATGCGTAAAAACATCCTTTGATCTTTCAGAGTCATAAATATGTAATAAACTACATGATTGCCCTACTGATCTGTCCAACATCAATCTTACCTTCCTTTTTTATGGGTTCATCAAAATAAGATATGACCAAGGTACAAAAGAGTTAAAGAAGCTATTTATTTTAATGTTTCCTTGGAGAGCATGCTTGTTATTGTGAGCACAAATTATACACATAATATTTCATGAATGATGTTGAAGCATTAAAAATCACCTCTGCTCTTGAAATGAACACAAAACTCTGGCTTTCTGCCAATACTCCCCTCATCCCCTTATGGCCTACTACAAGATGCAGCGTCATTTTTCCAGGATAACACTGCAGTGCTTCTCAAAATTCTAAGCCGTAGTCTAGATTCCTAATTATAATCCATTTTTGATATTCAGATAATTACGCCCTACATAGCTATTTGGTTTGAACTTAAGAGTGATAACCAAAATTAGGGATTATTCAGATTTTGGCAGACATCTAAATAGAGTTTATGGAGGAAAAAATAGGAGAATAGGGTAACAGGAAGGAATCATGTGAGTAAGACATTTTGTTGGTGTTGTTTAATCTTTAAACCTGCATATCCCTGGCTTCTATGCCCACTTGTGGTTTATTGAGTAGTTTTTTAACAACAAGCTGCAAACATAGAATATATCAGATGATGAGATGTTTAAATTGACTATCATGAAGTATTGTGGAAAAGCAGAAAAATTATGCAAGCTATAAACTGGGTGAGTGATGGAGTAGGTAGTAAAATCTACACTTTTTCTCCACAAGGGAAAAATAAGATTGAACTAAGTGTTTCAGTGTTAGAAGGATGGAAGTTTTACCTTATTGGAGAACAAAATAATGATCTAAGCCTATTCTAATATATTTAAGGCAGTGAAAAAGGATGGTTTATATCAATGGACACATTTTCACACATGTGAGTCATATGCTTCCTTCATGGTAGCATAAAATGGACTGCTGTTAATGTATAATTAATAATAAACCTGATTTTTTTAAGTGTACACAATTATTATCTCAGAGATGGAAGTAAAGGCTCTACAATTATTCAGTAGAATTCAATAATGTGGAAACTGAGATGCAATAATCCAAAAGTGGGAAAATGAAGGGTTGACAAGGACGTAGGGAAACTGGACCCTTCACATGTTGCTAGTGGGGATGCTATAGTGTGAAGTCACTTTGGAAAACAATTTGGAATATGTTTTAAAATGAAACATAAGCTTTTTAGATGACCCAACACTTCCATTTCTACGAATTTACACGAAGAAAATAAAAACATATGATCCTGGAAGACTTATATGTGAATGTTCACAGCAGTATTATTCATAACAAAAAAGATGAAGCTAGTTTTAAAGTACATCACATAATGAGTGGATGAAAAATATAGTATATCTATGCAATGAAAGTACAGAAAAACAATCCTAAAACATGCTGCAACATGAGAGAACGTCAAAAGCATTTTGCTAAGTGGAAGAAACTAAACAGAAATGTCTACATTTTGTATGATTCCACTTATATCAAATGTTCAGAAAAGACAAGTTTATCGAGATACAGAAGAATAATTGATTTTTTGAGGTTCGAGTTTTGAAGAAGAAAGTGACTACATATGGAACTCTGAGAATTTATAGGGTTATGAAAATGTTCTAAAAATGAATTGCCAGAGAAAATATCTTTATACGATTTAGTTAATTTGTAAAAGTTCGTTTGGTGACTCAGGGTATGTTCCATGTTTACCTGGAAAGACTATTCAGTAGAATATCTATTAATATCTAGTTCATTGATGATGGTGTTTAGTCCTTCAATATGTCTGCTTATTTTCTGTCCACTAGTTCTGTTACTGAGAAATAAGTATCGAGGTTATCAACTCTACATGTACAGTAATATATTTCTCCTTTCCTATCAGATTTTGCTTTGCCCATTTTAAAGCTGTATTGATAGATATGTAGACATTAAAGATACTATATATTCTTGGTCAATTAACCCATTTGTTAATAGGTAATATCCCTTTCTAAGGGCTTATCAGTGGTACAGTGGTAAGGAATCTGCCTGCCAATGCAGGAGAGGCAAGAAACATAGGTTTGATCCTTGGGTCAAGAAGATCCCCTGGAGTAGGAAATGGCAACCCACCAGTATTATTGCTTGGAAAATTTCATGGACAGAGGAGCCTGGTGGGCTACAGTCCATGGGGTCACAAAAAGTCAGACATGACCGGACATGCACACACACACACACACACACACACACACACACACCTTCCTATCCTAGGTAATTCCTTTTTCTATGAAGTCTATTTTGGAGAAGAAAATGGCAACCCACTGCTGTATTCTTGCCTGGAGAATCCCCTTGGACAGAGGAGCCTGATGGGGTACAGTCCACAGGGTCACAGAAAGTCGGACACGACTGAAGTGACTCAGCATGTACACATGCACGTGAAGTCTATTTTATCCAATACCAACAAAGCTGTTCCAAGTTTCTTTTGATTATTTTGACAAGGTACATATATTTCTATCCTTTTACTTTTAATCTACCTGTTTATACATTTGAAGGAAGTTTCTTGTAAAAAGCCTAGCTGATTCATGTTATTTTCCTCACTTTAACAATATTTGTGTTTTAAGTAGTGTGCTTAAAATCATTTGCATTAAATGTAATAGTTGATGGGCTTGGATTTAGGCCCATTTTCTCGTTTATTTTGTTGCCTCTGCTTTTGATTACCATCTCCCTTTTCCTACCTGTCTTAGTGCAGCGGCCATAACAAAATACCATGGATTGGGGGGTACATTTACATCTCATAATTTGGGAGGCTAGAAGACCAAGACCGGGGTGCTGGCAGGGTCAGGATCTGATGATGACCCTTTAAGGGATGAGACCACCCTCTGAGATCTCTTTTATGAAAGCACTAATTCCCGAGGTTTCTACCTACCCTCATAAATTAATCTCCTTCCAAGGTCTCTGTCTCCTAAAGCCACTACACTAGTCATTAGATTTTCCACATATGTATGTGAGCATTACACAAACATTCAGACTATAGTGCTCCTCTTTTTTGGAGGGACATTGTTTGAACAGTTTTTAGTTTCTGATTCTATCTATTTTGATTACTACTTTGCAGAGATTTTATTGATTGATCTATTGATAAACATTTGTATACTTAACTTGGCAAAACCTGCTTAGGATATAGAAAATTTACCAAAATTGAAATTCTTCTACTGTCTCTTTTTATGTTTTTATCTTTTTATATTCTGAGTCCTAATTGCAGGGAAGGTTACATAACCATCTTTGTGTGCATTTTAAATCACTTCAGTTTTGTCTGACTCTTTGCAACCCTATGGACTATAGCCTGCCAGGCACCTCTGTCCCTGGAATTTGCCAGGCAAGAATACTGGAGTCGGTGGCTCGTGTCCTTCTGCAGGGGACCTTCCTGACCTGGGATTGAACCAGGGTCTCTTTTGTCTCCTACAGTGGCAGGAGCATTCTTTACCACTAGCGCCACCTGGGAAGCCCCCACACAACCCTATACATATACTTAAATAGAAGAGANTGTCTCTTTTTATGTTTTTATCTTTTTATATTCTGAGTCCTAATTGCAGGGAAGGTTACATAACCATCTTTGTGTGCATTTTAAATCACTTCAGTTTTGTCTGACTCTTTGCAACCCTATGGACTATAGCCTGCCAGGCACCTCTGTCCCTGGAATTTGCCAGGCAAGAATACTGGAGTCGGTGGCTCGTGTCCTTCTGCAGGGGACCTTCCTGACCTGGGATTGAACCAGGGTCTCTTTTGTCTCCTACAGTGGCAGGAGCATTCTTTACCACTAGCGCCACCTGGGAAGCCCCCACACAACCCTATACATATACTTAAATAGAAGAGAATGTACACTAAAATTAATCCATTTCAGTGTATGATAATACAAAAGAAAGTAATGTCACTGAATAAATGAAAAAGTTTTTAAAAGATATAAAGGTGGTTGAACAATTCTAAAGTCATTGAATTGTACATTTACAATGAGTTAAGTTTATGGTATGTTATACCTCAATAAAGTAGTTTAAAAGGTTTGTCATTCAGAACTGTGGATCTTTGAGTTATGCCTCCTGTACTATTCAGTTAATGGGGAAGGTCTACTGCATAGACATGGGCAGCAAAAGGTTTCAAAAGTGGATCACTGGAGTGAAAATGTGAAAACATCAAAGCACTAGAAGAAAATGGGAGAAAGTTCTTTCACAAATATCTCCAAATGGACAAGCATCATAACCCATGAGACGCAAATGGCTCAACATTTAAATGTAAAAAAATGATACCATAAAATTACCCTAAGTAAATACGAGAAATTTGCATTACATCTCTAGAGCGTGCAATGGATTTCTTAAAAATGACTCAAAATTCAAAAGCCAGAAAATAAAATATCGATAAATTTGACTATGTAGAAATTTTGAGACTTCTACACATGAGTTTTTTGATTTTATATAATAGATCAAAAGACTAATCTGTCTAATATATAAACAACTTATAGATCTTGGTAAGGTAAAGATTCACAGTCCAATAGAGAATGGCCAAAAGGTTTAAAAAACATAAAAAGTTATTGTAAAGAAAGAGACACAATGGCTCACTAATAAGCGCAGGCGGCGGCGAGCCGCCGGCTCACTAATAAGCGCAGGCGGCGGCGAGCCGCNAATTATATGCCAATAAATTGGACAACGTGGAGGAAATGGACCAATTCTTAGACAAGTACAACTTTCCAAAACTGAACCAGGAAGAAATAGAAAATCTTAACAGACCCATTACAAGCATGGAAATTGAAACTGTAATCAAATATATATATATATATATATGTTTAAATGAAAAAAAAAAAAAGAGAGACACAAGACACAAAAATGGATCAACCTTGTCATTTTGAGGGAAGTACTGATTACCACTAGGAGCCTGGGCAACTCTGTGGTTTCCAGAGAGAACTCGGTAGCAGGAGCTGGAATATCTCCAGCTAGTGAAGAATATCTCTAGAGTTACATTGCCAGAATGAATCCCTTTCAATGCACTTCAGTTGAGCTTCAAAAGTTATAAAAACGGAGGGAAAGAATAGAGAGCATCATTTCAGTTCAGTTCAGTCGCTCAGTCATGTCCAACTCTTTGCGACCCCATGAATCGTAGCATGCCAGGCCTCCCTGTCCACCACCAACTCCCGGAGTTCACTCAGACTCACGCCATCCAGCCATCTCATCCTTGGTCGTCCCCTTCTCCTCCTGCCCCCAATTCCTCCCAGCATCAGAGTCTTTTCCAATGAGTCAACTCTTCGCGTGAGGTGGCCAAAGGACTGGAGCTTCAGCTTCAGCATCATTCCTTCCAAAGAAATCCCAGGGCCGATCTCCTTCAGAATGGACTGGAAAGCATCAAGGAAATGATAAAGATGATTTTTGAATTCACTACAGCATGGGGTAAATTTGTCTCTGAAGTTAAAAAAAAAAAAAAAAAAAAAAGGAAGAATAAACAAAAGTAACAATCTCTCTGAAAGGGAGTTTGACATTTTGACATTACGGTACAAATTCATTTCAGAGAAGCCACCCTAAAGAACCATAGATTTATTTAACAAGATAATTATGACATCAATGTTTATTAACAGTGAGCCAGTTTTCTTTGGCTTAGATACAGTGCTACTCCTTGGCCAAAGGAATATGTAAGAATTTCACAAAATTGGAATGCAAAGGAAAGATGTTGTCTGTTTATTTACCAAATAATCTCACAAATAAATAGTGCTTATTTATTTTGCTCAGATGGTAAAGAATCTGCCTGCAGTGCAGGAGACCTGGGTTTGATCCCCGGTTCAGGAAGATCTTTTGGAGAAGGGGATGGCAACACACTCCAGTATTCTTGCCTGGAGAATTCCATGGACAGAGGAGCCTGGTGGGTTACAGTCCATGGGGTCAGAAAGAGTGACACAATTGAATGACTAACACTTCCACTTTTACGTGCCAAATACTGTTCTGATTGCATTTGCAATTGTAGTAGCGGCTCAAGTAATCCACGTAATGTCCTTATAATGCAGGAACTATAATATTATCCCCATTTTACAGATGATTAGCTATACGCATAGAGATGGTAAGTAACTTGTCTAGGGCCACACAGCTAATAGGCTGCAGAGTCAGCATTCAAGCAAGCCAATGGGGCTCCAAAGCACGTGCATTACACAGTTTTCCCAAAGAGAACGAGGAACCATTTCCAAAAGAAGGGGAATGATTCCTGTTCAGGCAAATCTACCGCAGTTAGTGGTATTTATTACCCAGAGCAGTTCCTCTTTCAAAGATTTCCATAAGTCACAGCAGTTATTAATGCTCTCGTGACTTGGAGCACTGCCTTCTAGCTGCTTTGAAGGTGTCTGTCTACTCTGAAGGACCCTATGTGATGCGGCCTCCACAGTACAATGCACCCGGGGCTTACTGAAAAATAAGTGCTGACTATTGTATGGAACTGAAGAGAATTAGGAAGATATCATTCTTCCTTCAGTTTTGCCTTGAAGTCTACATAGACAGGGTCTTTGAAGGGAAATGGAAACCTGTGAGTAAATGTAGTTCAAACAATATACAGGGTTTCAACCTTGGGTTCCAATCATTTCTCTTCCATTATAATAACAAATTGGCCTGAACAAAGCTGGGAATTTATCACACAGTGTAACATAACAGCAGAAGAGACTAAGGAATTTTAATGCACTGGAGGTACTTGTTTAAAAGTCAAAGTAATACCAAAAAAAAGTGACAAGTGTTTGATATTCATTAATAAACCCAGACATTTATTTATTCAATAGATATCTATTAGGAAGTAGAATGAACTAGTTTCCAAGCTAGGCTCTGGGGCACCATTCTAAAGCCGTATCACTTTCTGAAATTTGATTAGTGAAGAAAAGCTGTTATCTGTGCTGATAACTGCTGATTTAGCCACGTTAGGCAAATATATTTTGTAGAGAAATACAATAAATCTGTTGCTTGACTTAAGCATGAGTCAATTCATTTAAATACATTCAGACTAGTGGCCCAGACATACCATGTCATATATATCCATTTACGTGTGCATGCTCGGAGTGGAAGGCTGCCCCTGGTGCCACAGACGGCTCTGGCTATCATTACACAGGTGCAGTTAGTAAACAGAAATCACACACAAAATCCGTTTCATGTTGGTCAACCATCAGTACGATTCTAACATCAAAACAAATGTGCTTGTTTCAGCTCTCAGTGAATGAATTTGTTTTTTTTTTTTTTCCCTCACGTTGGGAATATACAAAATAAGTAAATTTTATACCAATTTCTCTCTTCAAACAGATACAAGAAATTGTGTATACTTCAGAATTTTGATACAAGTTTAATGAGGAGAATAAATAACTGTTATCATGCTGCACAAAATTCACACAATTATTCTGGTGTATAACTGATTTGGGAGCTTTCTTGATAGCTCAGCAGTAAAAGAATTCACCTACAATGCAGGAGACCTGGGGTCAGTCCCTCGGTGGGGAAGATCCACTGGAGAAGGAAATGGCAAACCACTCCAGTATTCTTGCCTGGGAAATCCCAAGGACAGAGGAGGCTGGCGGGCTACAGTCCATGGGATCACAAGAGCTGGAGAACACAGCAATTAAATCACCACCACCACCACAACTGATTATTATTCTTAGATTCTCTGAAATGAGATTACCAGGACAAAAGACATACAATTTTTTGAGATCTTGTACATAGCGTCAAACTGCTTTTCAAAGAGCTTCTGTTACTTTCATAGTTTACCTGAAGGGAATGGAAACGCCAGGTTTACAACACTGTTCTGACTCTCATTTCCTCTTAACTTTTAAACCATGACTATGCTTCACTCAGTAGGAAAAGAAAATGACAGCCTCCTGTTTTAATTTCCATGCTTTTGAAAAGTATTTGTGGCATCCCCAATATTAGGAATGTTGACAGAGATGCTCATATCATAAAGAACAACATCAGCATATGAAATTAGGAAGCAGAGGCCAGGAAAAGAGATTCTCAAAATCAGAAAACATGGGTTTTAAATAATGGGATAGATATTATCTCACGCATAAGGAGTTCCACATGTATTTAGCAGAAACTTAAGATGCCAAACAAAATCATTAATAAAAAGGCTTGTTTGTTATTATTTTTTTAATTTTGAACTTCAAGTATTTGCAAAATGAACTTTTATCCCTGAATACATTACTGAAACACATAGTCTCAGGATGCAATGCCTGAATGCCCTGAAAAATAATTTAACAATATATTGTATTATGCCTTTACTTATACTGAGAGACTTGCTATTTTAACTAGAAGCATTATGAACAAAAATGTTTGTCTTTCCAATTCACTTATGGTGTTAGCTTCTTATTGTTGTAACAAATTATCATACACATAGGACTTAAAGCAACATGTAGTTCTTGTCTTAAACTTCTTGGGATCAGAAACCCAAAACTGGTTTCACTAAGTAAAAGTCTAGGGCTTCCCTGGTGCCTCAGATGGTAACGAATCCACCTGCAAAGCAGGAGACCTAGGTTCAATTCTTTGGCGTGGGAAGATCCCCTGGAGATAGGAATGGCTACCCTCTGGAGAATCCGGACAGAGGAGCCTGCGGGGCTGCAGTTCATGGGGTCACAAAGAATCAGACATACCTGAGAAACTAAGCATGCAAGTAAAAATCCAGGTGAATGCTAGTCTGTGTTTATTCTGCAGGCTCAAGACGCAAATTTATTCCCTTACATCTTCCAGCTTCCAGTTGTTCTTGGCTCGTGGCCACACCCTCCATCTCCAAAGGCAGCAGCTTCTTCAGGTCTTGCTCTGACTCTGGTTCTCTTGTCACGCCTTCTCTGACTCTTGATTACGCTGGACCCATTCAGAAAATCCAGGACCATCGCCCCATCTCAGTGTGCTTCATCACTTTTGCAAAGGCCCTTCTGCCCTGGATGGTCACTTATTTGTAGGCTACATGAATTAGGATTTGGACATCTTTGGGGGCCTCTGCTTGCATTCCCCTATATTCCATAAAAATGTAAGATTTTGTGACAAACAATTTAAGGTGTCATAGATGCCTGTATGTTCACTGCATAAACATTCAATGAGTTCTGTTACAGTTTGTGATATAGTCAAAATATACTACCTCTTTTGTGATGAACTGTAGGAGAATATTATTTCCTATTCTTAATCACTTCCTACTTTCATTTTTCTCATTTCAGACTAAGGTTAGTGCTTTAGCAAAAACATACTTATTAGCTAATGAGAGTAATGAAATGAGGCTATTTTCTATATTAATAACTGCATTACTCTCAACACATACTGGAGAAATTAGATGGCTCAGATTTGCTATGTACAAGAAAAGATACATTTTAATTATCTCATTTTCTCTTCTTACTATGTGACTTTAATAATAAAAGCAGCTTGTAATGGACGTAGCTAAGAGCTTTAGAATCAGACAAATCAGAGTTCAAATTCCTGGCTTTTCTACTTATCAGATATTGCATTTAAAAATGTATTTAATGTTTCTGAGCTTTTGAAAAATGAGTATTATAATACTTGTACTTGGATATTGTAAAGATTAGGTAAACTTAGAAAAATTAGGTAAAATAATACATAAAAATGATTTGACATGTAACATGTCGTCAAAACTGTTAGCTTTCTTTTTCCTAGAAGTTTTACTTTTAAAATTGTATATTTCATCTACTTACATATATATTCTTTTATGGTAATAGTTAAAAGGTTTGAAAATATTTTATTCTATTGATTTAAAAAAGATAAAGACAACTGTTCTCCCCCTTTTACTAAAATCTGCTTTATCTGCATTTGGAATAATAAATGTGGCACTTCATTTGTTTGCAGGCGGGTAAAACACATCATTTGAATGTTAATATATGCCCATCTATATTCTATTTGTCCCCAGGTACTTAGAGGTAGAGTGATTAGTTTCAGATTATATTCTGAATAAGTGATGGAATTTCTAGACTCCCATTCATAGGAATTCAGCAATAAAGAGCATATTAGATAAACAGAACAAGAGATCACTCATAAAGCATGGACATTCTGCATAGAATTTTGTGCCCTATGTACATATGCAACAGTTGATCTTTCTTTTGAATGCTACCAGAACTTTTGAAAACAATAAAAGCTACTTGCTATAGGAAATCTTCCTGGAAAAAAAAGAATTGTACCTTTAAGTGAGTCTCCCTGTACTTCACCTTTGCACATCTTCAGAAAGTTCAGGTATTGCTGAAAAGTTCTCCCAAAAGAAGTTTCAGTTCATTATAAATTGAATTATCACATGCTTATTAAAAACTTAAAGTGTGTGTTAAAGCATTTTATTTTCTTTATTTTTATAATAAAAAATGGGTTTCCAGGAATATAACCTTGCCTCATAATATTGCATCTTTTATGCATAAGATTTATGTGACTAAATAGATATCTACCATTCAGGTGACAAGTAAACACAAAGCTATGAATCACCTAATGCAATAATATAGAATTCATTACACTTTGTGGATTGGAATAGGCAAGAGAATAGTTGAATAAAAATTAAAGTAGGCATATAATTGCAGATTCCGAAATTTTTGAAAGAACTGTGAAGTAACCTCATTTTAAATATGAAAAGCAGGTATGTTATAAAATGGAACAACCAAATGTAAACTGACAAACTGCCAAGCAATACACTGAAATACACATTTTAGCTTTTCCAGTATTTCATTCTGAATGTTTGCAAGATGTCTGGATGGATATATTTTTCCTCATTTGACTGTGTTTTCTAATCATTTAAATGAGCCATAATTAGGAATCAATTGTCCATATTCCCAATGCATTCAGTTTATTTCATGTCTTTTAAATTTTGTTAAAAGAATAAAAAGAAATAGAGAGGAATCAATGATAAAGAAGGGAAATCACACTCTTGTTACCATCAAGAAAATCAACAAAGCCATTCTGAAAATCAACAAAGGATAAGATAACCACGCATGTTGAGCCTGAGAGATTCTGCTGAGAGTAAATGACTGGTGCAGATTGGCACCCAATCCCTCACTAAAGTTTGCCACTCAATCTTCTTACGTACATTTAAATTACGTTCATTGCAAGTTACTCTGGTGGTTTGTTTTCAAGAGATTTTAAGAAAAGCTTTGCATGAAATTAGAGGAAAAGTTGAACAAGCCAGCTGCAGCACATTGAAGATGCAGAGAAATCCCAGGAACCTCAATGGCAGGTCCTCATGGTTGTTTGTTCTGCCTGCCAGGGACAGCTGGCTGATTTTCAGATCCCTGGCTCTGCTAGGTTCTGATTCGCTCAGATTAAGCCATGTATCCTGATGTCTAACCTGGGGCCAATTTGCCAAGAATCAAGGTCTCACAACAGCAAATTGTTTTTAAAAACCCATTTTATTGGTGGAGTTAGAGATATCAGAGATATTATGTTGGAAAGCCAATTCACAAGGTGTCACCTATTCTAAGTTGGTATTATTCTGAGAAATATGTAATAAGACATTTTTTCAATATCTTAAATATTGTAGTAGATGAGAACTTACTACTATATCTTCCAAATTTTGAGTTACCAAGAGGATTATTTTCTGCAGGTTTTGTTAAGTGGGTGGCTGATCATGATAGTTGCAATGGTAATAACTGCTAGTTTAGGTTCCAGATGATAGCAGAGAAAAATTAATCTGCTTCTAACAAACAGAAAGGACTTTCTTGGTGGGTTAGTGGTAAAGAACCTGCCTGCCAATGCAGGAGATGCAGGTTTGATCCCTGCTCAGGAAGATCCCCTGGAGAAGGAAAAGGTTACCCACTCCAGTATTCTTGCCTGGGAAATGCCATGGACAGAGGAGCCTAGTGGGCCATAGTCTAAGGGGTCACAAAAGAGCTGGACATGACTTAGCAACTAAGCAACAACAAAACAACAAGCAAAAAGAGAAATTGGAGGGGAATAACAAACAAAAGATTAAGTTTTTCTGGAAAAAAAAAAGGTGGGGGAGATTATTTTAAATATTGAGAATTCAGAGACTGATCTGCAAGATGATTGTGCTTGTTCCAATTTAACTTATTTCTAGGCTGGGCTGTAACTGCAAACATTAGGGATGGGTAATAGTAGTTAGGGCTACCATGGTGGCTCAGCAGTAAAGAATCCACCTGCAATGCAGGAGACATAAGAGACCGGGATTCGATCCCTGGGTTGGGAAGATCCCCTGGAGGAGACCATGGCAACCTATTCCAGTATTGTTGCCTAGAAAATCCCATGGACAGAGGAGCCTGGTGGGCTACAGTCCATACAGTTGCAAAGATTTGGACATGGCTGATTTGACTGAGCAGCAACAGTAGTTGTCTTTTTGTTGAAGACCAAGGATCCTCTTTAAATATCAAGAAGGACTTGAATATACACATTTGATGTAAGGAAATCAAGTGCATCATTCCAGCAATTTGTTTGAAGCCAAGATCATTAATGAGTCTCATGTCAAGAGCTACATTCTAGCATCTTTTATGTGTCACTATTTTGTAACTTTCTAATCTTTACTAGAAGCAGCAAAGACTGGAAATGCTCCATTAAGGGAAATATGTTTGAGACTTTACTAAACTTTTGATGTCAAATCCTTTCAGTTTCTTTTTTTCACAGTGAGTTCAAAATGTCTTCATTGGAACAGAACCTTCCAAAGTTACAAGATTGTTTTTGGCGCTCCATGGAACACATGGGCAAGGCTGTAATCGAGGGAGACAATGCTGTCAGTCCAAGTGCTGGGAGAATCTGAAAGCCCAAGAGTGGAGCATTCATCACCATGATTCCACCCGACACTTGACTGAAAGCATTTTGCACTAATTTGCTTTGTGCCTGTCCAGACAATCTAAAAAGAAAGGATGAAGGGGCAATAGGTGTCTATTAAACAGAATAAACAGCCTCTGGCAAATGAATGCATTTCACACACTTGTGGCTTTTGGAGGGACAGGGGAGGTGGGGATGAAGGGAAAGGAAACAAACGGAGGAGGAGTGAAGGAATAGCCTTTCCTCCAGTGGTGGGGAAGGGCTGGCTCAGGTCACAGGGATCCAAATGGTCACACCTCCCCAGCCTGGAGATTCACAGGGGCAGTAGAAGAGAGCACAACCCGAGGGCTGGCTTCTCAATGTGCACTTTTATTCTGATCAGGTTTAAAACCTACCTGACAGTGACTTTCAAATCTCTGATGAAATAGATTCGAGTCTCTTTCCCTGGATTGTATTTTTAAACTTAACCTCTGCATACATATAACTGCTGTAGGGTGGTTTTAAGCCTCTGCTGGTGGGTTAATTAAAAACAAAAAAAAGCCTCAAGCTTGTTGTCACAGTTGTCTGACTTTGCTGAGAGCATGCAAGAAAGATTAGGGTAAAGGTGAGGGGAGCGAAAGAACTCACTCTGAGACCCCTAATTGGCTCCTGTTTTGAACTGTGGAGGGGAGGGAAAAAGGCGAAGGAGCGAGAAGATGGTCTAACAAGAAACACATGGTCTTTTGAAAGTAAACACAGCTGGGACCCAAACCGTGTTCTCCTCATTGTCCTAGCCTTCAGCCTTTTCAGGATCGCATTATCCCTGCGGTACTGATGATTATCTGTTTGGATTATCGTTAAGAAATGTGGCAATATTCAAGAGAGAATAGATATAAATCTAATTTCTAGGGCTGTGGTTAATCAGAAAACTCAATCGTATTTTGCCAAGACTAAAACAATGGACTTTATTAATAATTCTCAGTTTCTTTAGAGTTTCTAAGTCATTGGATATTTTCTAAGCTGCTTGCAGTTTGATCTTTACTCATTGACTTTTTAAGTCAATAACATGCGACTCAAGGACTCTTTAGGTCTCACGAAAAATGAGAAGCTCGTAATACTGATTATTAAAGTAGTAGTCCAAACTCTTCCTTTTGTGTTGGCAAAAAAGATGCGGAATTTGAGATCCTCAAAATATGCATGTCCATACCAAGTCTCATTTTCTGTATAGTTATTACTCTTTTGAATGGGGTTGTAACACAAGTGTTTTCTAGAAATTATAAAATAATAGGCAATAAGTTAGATAGTAATGCCATGGCAAAAATATCTTAGAATATGAACGAAAGCCAGACCAAGAAAGAAACATTTCTGTTCAGGGAAACCACAAAGGGTAGTGCCCAGGTAGGATTCTTAGATTGTAATAGATTTGAAAAAAAAAAAAAAAATTCTACCATTCCTGAGTTCAGAGTCATAACATAAGAAAGAATGCATGTCGGGGAGGTGGGCTTTGTCAATTTTATAATTTTAGCTAAGCCAAATAAGACTACTACATTTTGTTTCAAAGTTACTTTGCTTCCTGGTTCAGAATTCTATTTGTAAAAAAGATCCTGATATATCTTTCAGAATTTTTAGATCTATAATTCAAATGTTCTTAGGGCTATGAATAATGAGTTAATTCATATTTTTGTTTGACTAATAACTTATTCATTATTTTAACAGAGCAATAAAGAAACATATAACAAGAAAATAAAGGAAACTAGAAATTTTAAATTTTCCTACATAGAAATAGCTATTGTTGATATTAGTATATGTCACTTCACTCATTTTAATTCTTATATAAACATCAGTTCTTGTGAAAACGTTTCTAAATGGAAAGAGCATTAAAAGAATAAACACACAAAGAGAAAGAAGGAAAGGGGGACTAAATGGGTGGAAAATGGGTCACTGTGTATAGATGGATGAATATCAAAACTGTCATAAATTGCATTTGTGCAGTTTTTAAGTTTGAGAGTATTTAAATTTCATAAAATAAATGGAAATTGTGATAAAACTTATTAATTCTCTCAACTTTAGATAAATGTTTTTATCAACTCAAGAACCATTAGTTAGATATTAATTAAAGATTATAGAAATAGATATACTTTTTCTGAAACAAAATGTCTATTGACCCCAAAGCATGAAAACTAAAATTAGCATTCCGCCACTAATTCTCATTTCAACATCTATTTTCACCCTTTGCAAGTTGATGATGCTAGTATATTATCTTCTACAACTCCGTGTTATTGTTTAATGATTGCTTTCATTAATAACATGCTATCACTAGTTATTTTTATTATGGCTAATCTATTTTTAGTTTTTTAAAAAAATTTTAGTTATTTCTCTGTTCATTCTCGACTGCTAAATGTTGTTATTGCTCTATTTCTCTCTTTTTCTTTGATTCTTATGCATTTCTTTTGTTTTTTTGCTTTAACCTGGAAAGGGTAGTTCTGGAATTCTTGCGTGTCTGAGAACATGTGACGCCTGTCTGCTCCAGGACGGCCAGTGTATCACGCGTGCGTCCCCACGTCTCCTTCCCTCGGCGCCTGTAGACACCTCCCTGCTGTCGTCTGTCATCTAATGCTTCACTCAGCGTTTTGCTAGGGCTTCTTCATTCTTCTTCTGAATTTCATTAAGTTTGTGTGGGTCTTTGTACATTCTTTCATGATTCGTTTAGGTTATTTATCTGACACCCTCATTGATGAAGGACAGCTTGTTAAGGGTCACATTGACAGAGGTACCTTTTATCTGCTTCAGCATCTTTTAATATCAATTATTCTCCCCTTGTCTTCTGGCAGCAAAGGTTGCTGTGGATAACTGTGAGACTAACTCAAAATTTTCCGTATCATAAATGACTTCAAATGGTTGACTTTTTGGAATTTATTCTAGAAGTTTGATAATTTAAATAAGATACCTGTTGCTCTGTTTCAAGTTTTCCTTGAAGGTGGCCTTCTCATTCAGCTGGCAATATTATATCTTCCTTTATATCAATTTTTTTTCTGTACCCTGCATTTTGGTCTCTGCTTTAAGAATAGTAAACATTCATATCATCAGCATCTCTTCATGTGTTTTACATATTTGTTCACTTTTATTTATTTCTTAAAGCCCCTTAATTTTTTCATTTATAATTATCTCATGCTTTTTATCCATGCCAACAATTTGATTTTTAGCCATATCCATTTTGTCCCTGTTTTTTTTTAACTTTACTTAATAACACTATAAAGAGCCTCTTAATGAAAGTGAGAGAGGAGAGTGAAAAAGTGGGCTTAAAACTCAACATTCAGAAAACGAAGATCATGGCATCCGGTCCCATCACTTCATGGCAGATAGATGGGGAAACAATGAAAACAGTGTCAGACTTTATTGTCGGGGGCTCCCAAATCACTGCAGATGGTAATTGCATCTGCACTTACTCCTTGGAAGGAAAATTATGACCAATCTAGACAGCATACTGAAAAGCAGAGACATTACTTTGTCAACAAAGGTCCATCTAGTCAAAGCTATGATGGTTTTTTCAGTGGTCATGTATGGATGTGAGAGTTGGGCTATAAAGAAAGCTGAGCACCAAAGAATTGATGCTTTTGAACTGTGGTGTTGGAGAAGACTCTTGAGAGTCCCTTGGACTGCAAGGAGATCCAACCAGTCCATCCTAAGGGAGATCAGTCCTGGCGTTCATTGGAAGGACTGATGTTGAAGGTGAAACTCCAAAACTTTGGCCACCTGATGTGAAGAGCTGACTCATTTGAAAATATCCTGATGCTGGGAAATATTGAGGGCCAGAAGAGAAGGGGATGATGGAGGATGAGATGGTTGGATGGCATCACTGACTCAGTGGACAAGAGTTTGGATAAACTTCAGGAGTTGGTGATGGACAAGGAGGCCTGGTGTGCTGTGGTCCTTGGGGTCACAGAGTCAGACATGACTGAGTGACTGAACTGAACTGAATAACACTGTAAGGATGTTTGCTGCTTTTTTGTGTGTTTTGTTTTATAACTCTAAAATGTCCATCACTTTAGGTTGGCTTATCATCTTCTCTCTGAAGTATTTACTTAATTCATGCTCTCATTAGCAGTTTTTGACTATGAGACTCCATTTCTATTTTTCCTTCAGTTACGTTTTATTCCACAGTTTTTATGGTCCTTTCCTTATTTGTGTGTGTGTGTGTGTGTGTTTGTGTACATATATGTGTGTTGCATGTATGTGTCTTATTTACATAGGCAATACGGTATTTCCCCTCATCTTGTTTATACTTAGTGCTGTTGTCTTTATTTAGGTTGTCTGTGTATTTTATAATGCAGTTGGTAAAATCTCCTTGTCACTCTCCATCTTATCTGAGAATGATTTTCTTTGTTGGCATGCCCCCAAACCCTACTTTTGTCTAAGACAATATTGGGCAAATATTATCTGCAAATAACCAAAGAGAAAACATTTTTAATGTTGTGAGCCTATGGTCTCTGTTGCAAATATTCAGCTCTGCAGTTATAGAAGGAAGGCAGTCATGGATTACACGTAAATAAATGGCCATAACTTCATTTCAACAAAAATTTACTCACAAAGTTAAATGACAGGCCCACAGAGCAAAGTTTGGCTGACCTCCAAATCTAAGAGGTGATTTAATGTCCACTCCCAGGTTCACTCCTCCTTGTGTGGCTGCTACAGTTTCATGGAGAAATTCTAGCAGAATTCAGATTAATTCCCTAATTGACCACAGATCTGGAAATACAAAAAAAACCCTTCAGTCTTCACCAATATCTTATGATACCTAATTATTCCTTATTTTACCTACAATTAAATGTCAATTATTAATTAGATTGCCTCCAAATTGTGCGGTATTAATAATAATAAGGGCTTCCCTGGTTGCTCAGTGACAAAGATTCTTCCTGCAATGCAGGAGCCACAGGAGACACGGGTTCAATTCCTGGGTCAGGAAGATCCCCTGGAGGAGGGTATGGCAGCTTAATCCAGTATTCTTGCCTGGAGAATCCCATGAACAGAGGAGCCTGCAGGGCTACAGTCCATAGGGTCACAAAGAGTTGAACATGACTGAAGCAACTTAACACAGAATATTAATAAATAATAAAGAATTTTATTGACTCATTTATCTCTCTAGTGCCACTTCTTGGAAAAGGGGATCCAATTAAGTGCTCTAATTAGTTCTTGCTGGCAAATAGTTTTCATATTTGCCATTTTATTTCTGTGATATTCCAGCAGAGAGACTTGGGGAAAGAGTTTGCTCTGCAATTTTTACCTGGCAGTAATCATGTCTATTTTTTCACACTCCTCTCCGATGCTCCCCAGCAGTTTCTGAGAGATTCCTAGAGGACTGTCGGGTCTAGGTTCCCCAGGATGCAGCCAACGCTGCAGGGTGCTCTTTACCATGCCATCCTGCAGCCAACACTGAGACTCCCAAGGAAATTTGCTCCACTGAGCAGAGCTCTCTGCACCTTTCCATTGCCACCACTGATCTGATGTGCAGGTGGAGGGCAGGCAGTGATAATGGTGTAGGAGAACTCTGTTCAATGCACTTTTCTTTTGGTCAGACAAGATCACTAAAAGACAGAGAAAGCCTACAGAAATTCTGCGGGCAGTATCAGAACACTTCTGGATATGACAGGAGCAAGGAACAGTATATCCACCACCACTGGAAGAGCTTTGAGAACTCCAGGTACCTTGGAATATAGCAACTAATTCCTGATTTTCAGAAACAGGAGGAATTTTTTCTCCTTAAACCTACCTATCATCAGTGCATCAAGTCCCAATAGATTTAACACTGAGTTTTCTCACAATCTTCAGAGCAAACCCTATCAACCACAAGGAGAAATATTGCCTAAGGCAGTAAGTTGCCTAGGGTGTCAAATAGCACCATCAGTGGGACGTCAATAGAAGATGAGGTTATTGTATACCAGCCCCAACTCATTTCTTTTTTTCAGTTTCTACTGCTCCAGTACCTTGCTCCGAAGGTCCAGCTACAACCATTCAGACAATAACACACATCTCAAAATACAAATATTTAACTTTCAAAGGACAAGTGCAAACTCTGATTGAAAAGCATGCTTACAAATCTTATTTTTACCAGAAGCAATCAGCAGAAAGATAGGTTTGCTAAAAGATGCACTCAATTAACATGACTGCAAAGTGCTTTACTTTTATTCCATGTGCAAGCATGCTAATTTCCCTAGAAGAAGAAGGTATATTCAAGTGTGAAGTCAGATGATTGCAAAGGGTAAAAATGTTTAATAGCTTCATAGAATAGGTCAGTGTTCAGTATATGCCAAAGCCATGTGCTTAAACATAATTCTTTCTCAAATTCTCGCATTCAAGTCCGTGGATGCAAATATATTATTCAGCCAGTTCATTCACTTCTGTTTCACCAAGAAGTGGAGCTTGTCTATTAGTCTGTTCTGAAGAAGAAGTACATGCAGCAAAAATTATAAGCATTAAAATCACCTTCCTCTAACAGAAAGGGTTGATTCTATGGTACATTTTTTTCTTACTTTAATTTTTAAGATAAATATATAATATATTCTACTATTCTCCTCTCTAGCTATGAGAGGAAGTTATTTTAAGACATTTTTATCTCTGTCATTAGCTGGCTAGAAATATAATTTGTTATTTGTAATACTCAGAGTTTAATCTGTATCTTATGTCTATATTGTAATCTCCATTAATTAACAGGGAATCAGAAAAAACCCAGTGATAGCCATTACTGCTTACTAAGCAAAGAGGTTAAGCTACATGTATACACTAGGACAGGATGAATCGAAATAATTTTTATCTTTAAGGCCTAGCAGCAAAGTAGCAAAGTCTTACATGAAAGGCTCTCCCTTGCTTTCCACCAGTCCTGTCAGAAAAATGGAGCTGAAATGGCTAATGGTGTTATTAAGAGGGTTGCAGCATCAAGAGGTAGGCAGAAGGGACTTCAAAAGCGGGAGCAGCCGTGGTCCTAGAAGCATTTGATATGAAATCTGGGCTCCAACTCTCATTTTCTCTTCTTTGAAGAATTCTAATTGGAGAAGAAAAAAAATCAAGCATTTTTGACAAGACCTGTGCCAAAGAAAATTATGGGAGGCAAAGATGAAAAGGAATGTGTCATGATTGTCCTGTTTTTAAAAGTCCCCAAAGAGTAAGAGTGTCATTGGAGTCACTGATGCTGAAAAGGTTCATTGAGGAGGATGGAGGAAGATTCCTACGTGCTACCAACCAGACTCGGAGGTTTCTGGTTTCCCCAAGATAATAGACCAGATATTGATGGAAAATTACAATACAAATTAAAAAAAGAAGAATCAAAAGAAGAGAAGCTAAGCTTGTTGTCAAACAGTCTAAACATTTACTATAATTTGATACTAGGAAATGAATACGGTAATACTAACATTTGTGAAATTCTTGAGGTTTAACACCTCAGAATGTGTGCCCTTGTCTTTCCTGAAATCACTTTACCATCTCACATTTCACCTGATTGACTGAGAAGTGAGCTTAGTGAACAACACAGAAAAGGAGAAAATAAGTAAAAACAAAAGCTAAACTTGTAATAACTCGTACAAGTAAAAATATTA
The DNA here is from genome assembly GCA_006410615.1 of Neotragus moschatus. Classification (NCBI taxonomy): domain Eukaryota; kingdom Metazoa; phylum Chordata; class Mammalia; order Artiodactyla; family Bovidae; genus Neotragus; species Neotragus moschatus. The sequence goes on along the minus strand of SJYA01002610.1, from coordinate 253,604 downwards.
GTCAAAACTGTTACATATGCCTCTGAAGATAGCCATTAGTACATTAAACTTGGTCCCACAAAAGAACAGCATATTTTGAAAATCATTACATAAGTCATTTGTAAAGAAGTTCTTCAATGAAAGCCATTTGTGTAAATATGATAGTTACTATCTTCTGTTACAGCAAATTATGTCTATGAAAGGAATTTGTATTGCCATAAATTAATTTTATTTTATCAGATATTTGTCCGAAAAAGTCAATTAAGCAAAAAGTAATTCTAATAATGGTATTAGAGTGTTTTTATCCAAATAGACAGAAAATCGTAACCAATTAAAGTATTATTTTATTTCAATATAAATATTATTTTATTTCATATTTTTGTTTTTGTTTCATATTCAATATTTTGTTTCATATTTTTATTAGTTTGATAAAAATATTTGCTAAATACTTCAGAAGTGACTGAAAGCAACCTGAATGTGGAAACTGCTTCAAGAAAAAAAAACAATTTAATGAAAGGTGTTTAGTTATATGTGTATTTTCAGGAATACACCTGTTTTGAAAGAAGTTCTGCTTTATAAGCTCCTGGTACCATGTTTGATAAATGTGCATTCATTGATTGAGGGTCAGATATAATCTGAAAAATTTATTCCATAAGTATGAAAAATAGAGTTTTCAAAATCTTCCTCCTTCAGAGGCATAGACATCCACACCTCCAGTCTATCTCATTATACCCTGTGAGATCACTGCTCATGGCATTTTCTAGGTAAAGGCAGGCAGCAGCATTTAGACGGGTAGTGTTGACAGAAGGGTGAGCAAAACACTATTTCTGCTTATCTGAAGATGTTATAGGATTTCCCACTCAACATTTAACCAAACTTAAGTCACTTTGGCCCCGTGACTTAAATTAGCACCCTGGATGTTATACCTTGTTTCTTCAGGTGGGGGTCAGGATTAAAATTCAAAAATCACAGAATTCTTTAGAACTATAAAGAAATCTTTTTTTTTTTTCATTTTCTGAGTTAATGAGCACTTAAAAAATTTTTTTTAATTTTTTTAGATTACTTTCTATTTTATTTATTTTTTTTAATTTAAATTTTTATTTTTTAGTTTGTTTTGCTTACAATACTGTATTCATTTTGCTATACATTGATGAGCTCCCAATCCCAACCCCCTCTCCCGCTTCCCTCCCCTCACCATCCCTCCGGATCATCCCCGCTCATCAGTCCTAAGCCTCCTGCATCGAACCTAGACCTGCGATTCGTTTCACTTATGATATCATACATGTTACAATACCACTCTCCCAAATCATCCCACCCTCTCCCTCTCCCACAGAGTCCAAAAGTCTGTTCTGTACATCTGCTTCTCTTTTGCTGTCTCACGTACAGGTTTAACACTACCATCTTTCTAAATTCCATATATATGTGTTAGTATACTGTATTGGTGTTTTCCTTTCTGGCTTACTTCACTCTGTATAATCGGCTCCAGTTCCATCCACCTCATTAGAACTGATTCAAATGTACTCTTTTTAATGGCTGAGTAATACTCCATTGTGTATATGTACCACAGCTTTCTTATCCATTNCTCTCCCAAATCATCCCACCCTCTCCCTCTCCCACAGAGTCCAAAAGTCTGTTCTGTACATCTGCTTCTCTTTTGCTGTCTCACGTACAGGTTTAACACTACCATCTTTCTAAATTCCATATATATGTGTTAGTATACTGTATTGGTGTTTTTCTTTCTGGCTTACTTCACTCTGTATAATCGGCTCCAGTTCCATCCACCTCATTAGAACTGATTCAAATGTACTCTTTTTAATGGCTGAGTAATACTCCATTATGTGAAAGAAATCTTCTAACTGAGCTTCAATTCCCTCCATCTCACCAAAAGACGCTTACTAAGAACACTATTAAACTCCATGTCCTCAAACCCAACAAGCAGTTTTAATCTCATTTTACCTTACCTCTCAGAAGCCCTCAAGATTAGGAAAATGTGCAAAATTCTCTTCCTTCACATTCAGACTCCACCATCTCCAGTGTTCCTGACTAGCTCTGACCAATTCTCTCCCTCAGCTTTGTGGGCATATTTTACCCTCCTCGGACTGAATTTGGCATCCCTCAATGGCTCTGGCTTCAAACTCTCTCATATCCCTTTATACCTTCCGTCTTGATACTGTCACATGTGAAAATTATTTAACCACTGTCAATGTATGGATGACTCCTAAATCTCAGGCTGTGACCTCATTCAAAGCTCCACTTCCAATTGGAAAAGAACCGTTAGGGTCTCCTGAGGTAGAAGTCTCTGCAGAGACCCATGCCCTTCATATTCAATGTGTTCAAAATGATGGGAAAAGTGTTAGCCACTCAGTCATGTCCAGCTCTTTGTAACTCCACGGACTATAGCCTTCCAGGCTCCTCTGTCCATGGAATTCTCCAGGCAAGACTACTTGAGTAGGTAGTCATTCCCTTCTCCAGGGGATCCTACAAGCAGTTTGCTTGGATTCCAGTCTTGGATCCGCAATTTGCTGGCTTGGAGGCCATTGCTCATTCCACCACATTGCTGTGCCTCGGATTCTTTAGCTCTGGACATGAAGAATAACGGCACCCCACCTGCCTCCACATACACACACAGGTGAGGAGATTAAATGAGCTACTACATGAAAACTCTTTTTACTACAATCTGATCAGGTCGATACTCTGGTAAAAATCCCTTCAAAGGCTTCTCTTAACTCTGGGTGAAACCATAAGACCTGAGTCAGCCTTCGAGACTGTATATGATCTGAAGAATAATGCGTGTTACTTCTAGAAATTTTCTTCTTATAATCTACTCCAAAATAGCAGCCAAAGTGAACATTTATTTTTTTATTTTTTTACTTTACTTTACTTTACAATACTGTATTGGTTTTGCCATACACTGACATGAATACACCACGGGTGTACATGAGTTCCCAATCCTGACCCCCCCCCACCTCCCACCCCATATCATCTCTCTAGATCATCCCCGTGCACCAGCCCCAAGCATCTTGTATCCTGCATCGAACATACACTGGCAATTCGTTTCTTACATGATAGTATACATGTTTCAGTGCCATTCTCCCAAATCATCCCACCCTCTCCATCTCCCTCAAAGTCCAAAAGTCCATTCTATACATCTGTGTCTCTTTTGCTGTCTCACATACAGGGTTATCATTACCATCTTTCTAAATCCCATATATATGTGTTAGTATACTGTATTGGTGTTTTTCTTTCTGGCTTACTTCACTCTGTATAATCGGCTCCAGTTTCATCCACCTCATTGGAACTGATTCAAATGCATTCTCTGTAATGGCTGAGTAACATTTAAAGTTATATAGGGTAAGGACACTCTTCCACTGAAAACCTGCCATCACTCTCCATCTTAATCAGAAGAAAAGCTAATGACGATTCTGGCACTTCATACCTGGTGTCGTCGCTGTCCAACTCCCTCTGCCTTTCTCTGCTTTTGCTTTCTAGCACATCTCCCTTCAGCCCTTCTGTTTCAGCCCCAGTGGATTCCTTGTTGTTTCTCAGTTTTGGTCACATTTTCACTTTTTGAACCAGGCCTGCCCTGACCACCATGTTTAAAACTGTAAGGTGCCCACATAGTCTTCATTTAGAAATCTTGGTTTCTCATCATCCCTCTCTAGCTTTCTGTTTGGTTTAGCCATAGAATTAATTCCCTTCTAGTACGATTCTTTATTATGATTAGTTTTTTGCTAAAGCATAGTTGAGGTGCAACATGATATGTTATAGCTGTACAATACGTCATTCATAATTTTAAAGCTTATACTCCATATATAGTTATAATAAAATACCCCCTGTATTGTACAATATCTCCTTGTAACTCATTTCATACCTAACAGTTTATACCTCTTAGTTCCTTACCGTTTATATTGCCCCTTCCCCACTCCTCTCCCCACTGGTAACCACTAGTTTATTCCCTAGATCTGTGAGTCCATTTCTTTTTTGTTATATTCACTACTTCATTTAAATTTTTATTTCCCACATACATGTGATATCAGATAGTATTTATTTCTCTTTGTCCGACTTGTTTCAGTTAGCATAATACCCTCCATGTATTCCCAACTGAAATGTAAGGTCCATGAGGATAAGATTGTTCTGGCTGTTTTCTTCACTGGTTATCCAAGCTTCTAGAAGTGTGTTATATTATTTGAGTGCATGTTCAGTCATGTCCAACTCTTTGTGACCCCATGGACTCTAGCCCAACAGGCTTCTCTGACCATGGGCTTCTCCAGGCAAGAATACTGGAGTGAGTTGACATATCCTACTCCAGGGAATCTTCCCAACCCAGGGATCGTACCCACATTTCTTGTGTCTCCTTGGCAGGCAGATTCTTTACTATTGTTGGCTCTCAGTAATCTCTGTTGAACACATAATATGATTGAGGGCAATCAAAAAGGTGGAGAGACCCATTAAAAGATTATTTTAGTCACTCATATAAGAGGGTAATTTGAATTGTGATCTTGGTAAGATGGAAAGAAAGACAAAGGATAAGAAATACATTTTGGCTGTGAAAATTAACGGTACTTCTTGGATAACAAGTCAAGAAGGTGTGGGAAAGGGAAGAATTCATGATTCCGTGACTTCTGGCTTAAATGCTTGCATGATGATGCTTATGGAGGAGGTGATAAAGCTGAGAGGAGGGCAGTAATTAAGAGGTGGGAAGGGTGGAGAAATGTCTGTTTGGGTGCATATTAATAAGGCAGCACTGTGATGTTCAAATGCGAATGGCACATTGCACATATGCATACAAATCTGTAGCCCAAAGAGAAGACCATAACTGCATACGTGCTCAGGAAAAGCTACTTTCAATACAGGAACTTCTTGGGCCTACTTGGTTTTGATGGGACACTAAGGAGTGAAAGAGAGATTGACCAGCCATCCAAAAGTGAGAGGGGAAAGGCAAAGGTCCTCAGCATTTGAGAAGATCATGGAAGTAAATGAGCAGATAAGAGGGACACATCCTGTACTTTCACAGGAAAAAGATGAAAACATTCAGCTCCATTCAGTCGCTCAGTCGTGTCCGACTCTTTGTGACCTAGTGGACTGCAGCATGCCAAGCTTCCCTGTCCATCACCAACTCTCAGAGTCTACTCAAACTCATGTCCATCATATCGTGATGCCATCCAACCAGCTCATCCTCGGTTGTCCCCTTCTCTTACAAACTTCAATCTTTCCCAGCATCAGGGACTTTTCAAATGAGTCGGTTCTTTATACCAGTTGGCCAAACTATTGGAGCTTTGGGTTCAGCATCAGTCCTTCCAATGAATATTCAGAACTGATTTCCTTTAGGATGAACAGGTTGGATCTCCTTGCAGTCCAAGGGACTCTCATGAGTCTTCTCCAACACCACAGTTCAAAAGCATCAATTTTTCAGTGCTCACCTTTCTTTATAAGCCAACTCTCACATCCATACATGACTCCTGGAAAAACCATAGCTTTGACTAGACGGATCTTTGTTGATAAAGTAATGTCTCAGCTTTTTAATATGCTGTCTAGGTTTGTCATAGCTTTTCTTCCAAGGAACAAGCATCTTTTAATTTCATGGTTGCACTCACCATATGCAGTAATTTTGGAGCCAAAAAACCAAAGTCTGTTACTGTTTCCATTGTTTTCCCATCTATTTGCCATGAAGTGATGGGACCAGATGTCATGATCTTAGTTTCTAAATGTTGAATTATAAGCCAACTTTTTCACTCTCCTCTTTCACTTTCTTAAAGACGCTCTTTAGTTCTCCACTTTTTGCCATAAGGGTGGTATCATCTGCATATCTGAAGCTATTGATACATCTCCCAGCAGTCTTGATTCCAGCTTGTGCTTCATCCAGTCCAGCATTTATCATGATGTACTCTGCATATAGCTTAAACAAACAGGATAACAGTATACCATCCTCCTTTTGAAATTTGTAACCAGTCTGTTGTTCCATGTCCAGTTCTAACTGTTGCTTCTTGACCTGCATACAGATTTCCCAGGAGGCAGGTCAGGTGGTCAATGGGCCAAAGAACTAAATAGACATTTCTCCAAAGAAGACGTACAGATGGCTAACAAACACATGAAAAGATGCTCAACATCACTCATTATCAGAGAAATGCAAATCAAAACCACGATGAGGTACCATTTTACACCAGTCAGAATGGCTGCGATCCAAAAGTCAACAAGCAATAAATGCTGGAGAGGGTGTGGAGAAAAGGGAACCCTCTTAGACTGTTGGTGGGAATGCAAACTAGCACAGCCACTATGGAAAACAGTGTGGAGATTCCTTAAAAAATTGCAAATAGAACTGCCTTATGACCCAGCAATCCCACTGCTGGGCATACACACTGAGGAAACCA